>JAULAV010007621.1:0-308161 GCA_030789695.1 Scilla litardierei | reverse complement strand
TTGTTGGTTTGTGAGTTTTTGTCGTTGAATTTCTTAGGGTTGATGGTGATAACAGTGGATGTCGACCAATGGTATTGGCAAGGAGTATCTTTGGGGATGAGTATTGGCTTGCTTTTGGCCTTAGGTGTTGAAGTTGGGTGTCAATCTTGTGCTCGGATTTGGGAGACAGCTTTGATGCTGGCTTATTGTTGGATGTTATAGAAATTACTGGAAGAAGTGGTAGCAATAATTCTGGTCCTTGAAAGTTAGCCTTATATTTACCTTTTGGTGTCGATCTGGGTATTGGCTTGTAATTGGGTATCATGGCAGATGATGTCTTTTGTGTTAGGCTGGTTAAGTTGTAACAGCGCGGATGCATATGGGTTAGTCATCACGGTGTTGTATGTTATGTCGATGATTTACTTGGTTAAGACCCAGTAGTCCTCATTAGCATAATTTGAAAATTTTAAACTTTATGTCCTTCCTTTTTATGTGGTTTAAATAGCTTGCTACTAACTTATCGCCTCAGGTTTCAAGTTCGAACAAATGTCATCATCATAATAGCCCTTATTTTCATGTAATGTCATTATCTCATGTTTTGGCTACTTGATAGATCGGAAGTAACTATGGTGATGAAGATACTAGAAATGATGCATTATGTTGATGGATAGTTATATGGATTGATTGAAACTATTTAGAACAAGATACAATGGAAAATGGCAAGATATGATTTAGTAGTTTGTTAAGTATGGTGGATAAACTTATGAGTTGTCACGATGAAGGATGAATTGGGAGATAAATGTTGATGGCAGATGGTGATGTATGCTAGGTGTATTTGTACTTGTCGTCGTATGTTAGTAATTAGTAGAGCACCGTTATATCAATGGATTAATATAAGAATAAGATTGGAAATTGGGATTTGTGGATGTCACAATTATAGTACTACAAGTTAGGTTATACCATGAACAAGGGATGATACATTACTGATGAGACAATCTGTGACAATGTACTGTTTTGGAGAATTTGGGTATAGAGGATATCGTACATTAAACCCCCCCGAGAAGATGTTACTGTCTTAATAGCGTGATGAGCAAAGGAGTGAGGAAAATTTGTAAGAGGTATTGGTTGAGGTAAGAGGTATTGGTTGAGGATAGTTGGTATTTTTCCTTCCGAGGTTGCCTTGTTTAAAGTATTAATTGTTTAAGGCAAGAATTATGAGATGGAAATCAAAAGAAAGGGGAAGTACTGGACCTATATTTAAGTCCAGGATATGCTTACAGTTGTAACGTTATTCAGTGACGAGACGAGAAGTGATGATTTATTTTAGGAACATTTGTTTGAGGTTATGGGTTTAGCAACCAGTGTGTTAGATAGAATATTGGGGTTGCAGTTGTGAGTATATATATATACATATATTTGTATTTTATTATTTTCTCACCCTTGTCTCTGCACATCTTGGGTAGCCGTCCCTAGCCTTTTCACTTGCCCACTAGCGGTTAAGGCCATCGATGGTGCTTAGTCATCCTAACCCCCGTTTTTTGGAACTAAATCTTAACCACATCACCTGTATCACTTCCTAACTAGTTTCATTTCTTCATCTTGAAGTATTTTCAGATCATACTTTACCTCATAGGAATACGAGAACGCTATCCATCTTAATTTCCTGCTCCTTAGTCGATAGGAAATTCCGAGGGCGGAATTATTTTAAGGTGGATACGATGTGATGGCCCATATCCGTTACTACCCATATTTTAGTATGAATACTTTCAAAAAAGTTTTTAAATAATAAAATCTTTAAACTAATTTAGTTTTTGATACTATTATTAAAATAGCTTTTTATATTCATTAATCACTTTTACTAATCACGTTTACCTTTTTCCATCTACTGGATATTTTTACTAATTAGTTTTACTAATTAGTTTTACTATCTACTAATTACTTCACCAATTACCAATTACATTAAGAAATTACTTTTACCATTCATTATGTAATCTTTACCAATTATTTTTTTCTTACCAATTTCTTTTACTAATGACCACTTCCTAGTTACTAATTACCAGTTACATTCATCCCTAATTAATCCTAGATATAACCCCTCTTCATGTCACCTCCTTTGGCAGGTGAGATCCAACACTGTCATCAACTGCAAACCCCCACATACAGCTCCCCTCCTAACAGGCTGCCTCCCTTCATTGTTCTTAAAACAACCACAGCAACAACAACAGCTTCATCGGAGCCCCCTCCCTCCTACATTGGGTAGAGGAAACCAGTCTCCAACACCACCACCACCATTCCATCTGCTGAAATCCTTCGACCAAAATCGTTCTGCAAAACCCACCAACACAAATCAGTCTGTTCATCCATTCCAAAACTCATACACCTTCCTCAACCCAAATTCTTCATCAAGTCCCCAAAACCAACCTTCAGCAACAAATCCACACCAAAAATCAGAACCCAAAATCTGTTCTTCACTAAACAAATCAGCCCCAAACTTCAGAAATCACCCATTTCAAATTCATCAAGACCAGAAACAAATCAGTTTCCCCATCAAATTCTTCCCAAAATCAACCCATCTCCCAAACAAAACTCAACTGAGAATTGAAGTATGAGGAAGAAAACTCAGATCTAAAAATACAATTTCAGATTCAAACCAAGGAAAATTTCAGATTCTTACAAATCAAACCCAAACAAACTTCATCTTCTTCCCCCATCTTCCTCCTCCCTCTCCCTAGGCCGGCCTCCACCTCCCTCCACCTGCGTGCGCCGCCCAGTGCCGGAGCCCCCCCGCCCGCCGGATCCCGCCTGCAGTCGCCGGAGAGCGCCGCCTGCTGCCGTGCAGAGCCGCCTCCTCCCCGTGCGTAAGACCCCGAGCTCCCACTTCGTGTGCGTGGGTGCCCCTTTACCTGCAAATGGGTGAAATCAAAAAAAAAAGAAAAAAGGGAATAGCATGTGAAAGAGAGAAAGGGAAATAGAACTGAGGAGAGAAAGAGAATAGACAGGGAGGGAGAGAGGAAGTGACAGAGAGAGAGAAAGTCAGAGGGATTGAGTTAAAGAAATAGCCTTATTAAAGAATGAAGATAAGAGAGAGGTATGATGGGTTTAAAGTTATCTTATTTGGGTTTTAACTCCTATTGGGTTTAAGTTTCTTATTGGGTATTGGGTATAGCCCATTGGGTTTTAAAATTGTTGGGTTTTGGGGGCATTATTGCTATTGGGTTTTGAATGTAATATTAAACATGATGTTAACCACACCATTAGCTTAAGGTAAGATTGGTATTAATATGGTATTAATATTAATCTGACCAATAACTTGTTGTAATTCCAACATGTTAATAATTGTTAAACAACGTTAGGTTAATAATTAGAATAAAATGAGGTGTATCAAGTTAATTTAACATAATATAAACATCACCCGAGCCAGAGAACCCGATAAAATCAGACGAACCAAGTTAGGAATTATTTTAATATTGTGTTCATTCACGAAAAATCTAATTCATTGATTTGTTTAACCGAAACAGAAAATCAGACATACCGACACGTAGTACCCGTCGAGACGAACCCAACGTTCACTAAAATCGCCGAAATCAGGCAAGTATGCAATTTATATTGAATTTCTGAAGGTAGATACTCATTTGGTCTATTGCATGTAAAGTTGTATAACTCAAAACATGCGCGTGAAAAGACACGTGAAATCACTTCCAGGACATCCGTGACTAAAAATTTGATCCAACGGCATATAATTTGATATACATTAGTTTAGAACAATAACAAGAAAAGTTGGCTTTCTATTCATATTCGTTAAACTCTCATGTTCACCCTTTTGATTAAATTATTGTGAATGTTGTTTCAACACTCTTGTAAAAATGGAAAGTGTTGTATAAAAATAAATGGTGACATTATTTAATTGCTGCTTGTCTTGGGATATTTAACAAATGCGTGACATCATGAGATCGTGCGCCTCGAAGGTGAAATCATGATTTTCGTGATGTCATGTGAGTTGACAAATTCGTGCTTGTAATATAACTAGGCTGGCTCGTGTTCCAGCACAAATCGTGACTTTCATGATGTCATGTGAGTTGACAAATTCGTGCTTGTGATATAACTAGGCTGGCTTGTGTTCCAGCACATATTTGGGTGGGGTTAGGGTTGAGCAGCTACTAGGCATATGAATGGGTACTCTCTTCAAGTTCAACACCCGTATGTGGTGGGTTAGCGCCAAACACGGTAAGCCCCCGTGTGAAGAACGACCCACTCATCACGACCTAAAGACGAGAACCCTATGCATGATAGAAAGCTGCATTGTAATTGTAACAATCGTTGAGACTTGCTCGCCCATTAAGATTGCCATGTTTATAGTGCTTACTTTAATTCGTTAAAACTACCATGTCATAACTGCTCACCTTACTTGTTAAACTGCTTAGAATTGCATGCTAGGATGTATTTACTTTAAAATCAGCATGTCTAAACTTTATTGTTATCTCGTTTAATTTATAATTGCCTCTTAAATCCAGTATAAATTTGTATATCGTGCCTTGGGTTCTAACATCTACTTGCAGACCTTTGCTGATATATATTCATGTTTTTGCATGTATGTCAGCTCCCGAGCTATAGCGCCAGGAGGAATAGTTGAGATAGCTGAACCAGTGGACCAAGACTTGTTGACCTAGTGAAAATTTCATTGCACTTCTTTTCATTCATTGTACGGGTCATAAGACCTACATTCTTTTCTGCTTTGTTGTAATTCCGTTGAGACATTTGAGATTGTAATAATGTTCTACTTATCTGTATTGTTTTTAAGTAATGCAAGCAAGAATCTGCAATTTTTCACACAGACGCTTATTGTGTTAAGTCAAGGAGGAAAGAAAAGCAAAAGTACCACCTCCTGACTTGCACAAGCGGGCCCGTTCGCGTCCTCACTCCCAAGTCTAATGGAAAGAAGGGTGGTTGACTCGGAAAACGCGCACGGGGCACGCCTTCCACTCCCAAGCGTAGGAGTGTCAATGCAATATAAAAATAACCGGTGAGTACCGGGTCAGATTACAGGGACAATTCGTTCTATTTTCACAAAATTGATCGATAACGAAAAATAAAGCGCGAAACAACCACCTCAATTACGGTGGATGGAAGTGGTAAAAAGTGCGGTGAAACCAAAAAATTCTATCCTAAGTGGCTAGGGTTAGAGAGCCAAAGGTGCAGTAGGATCGCTAGGAGAGAAAGCATGGGTTGAGGGTTCATTAAGTTTGGCGTTAATTAAGCTCTAATTACCGCATATAACACAATCGGTCATCCGGCTAAGGAAGCCCAATCGGAATATTTAGCGTTCATGAACATGAAATTTTGCAATAGGGATGGATTTATTATCACGACACTAATCAAGTTAGGAGCATGGATTCATCTCGAATTGTGCCCTCTCGGGACTTAACCAATTAAATTTGTGCCCTAATAATCATCCAACATTAACATTCAAAATTGGGCAAAGAGGGAAATTAGGGCAACAATTAACAACCAACTCAATAAACCACAACCCAATCAAATTAACACTACCCAATCATACTAAACAAGATGAGAATCATATAACAATTCATCTCAAGTTTCATACAAAAGAGGGGTATCAAAATACAATAGGAAAAAGGGGAGATTTCACCCAAGAGCTCTCCCAAATGAGCACTTCCCTCCTCCTATTTGCCTTCCTCCAAGCTTCTCCAAGCTCCACCAAGCTTCCTCAAGCTTCCATGCCCTCCTCCCCCTTCCAAGAGCTCCAAACCCTAAAAAAACACAAAAAACAGCAACAAGAAACCCAAACAGCGAAATCTCCCTGCATTTCCGCAACAGGCAGCCTATATTAATTCGTTGCGGGTTGGATCCTTGCGGGCGCATGCCTGCTCACCGCCCAAAACCGCCCGCCTGCAAGCCAAAATAGAAGAAGCGAGGCCGGGTCAAAGACCCGGCCCGCTTGACCTCCAGCGCCCGCACAAGCGGGCGCTGCCAAAAAAACGAAATGGGGGGCACGTGTCACGTGCCCCCCGCCTCAACCCCCGCGCACATTTGAGCGGGCCGGCCACTGGGCCAGCCCGCGATCTTGTTTTTTTTTCTTTTAAATTATTATTTTTAATTTAAAAGCGGCGGCCCGCTGCTGAGAGCGGGCCGCATGCATGGGCCGGCCAACGGGCCGGCCCAAAAATATTGTTTTTATATTTTTTTTGTTTTCTCTATTTTAAAATTCCAGAATATCATTTTCTTGCTCTAAAAATCCTCAAAAATAACTAGTAATTCCCAAAAATTCTGGAAAAATTCCAGAAAATCCAGAAAAATTTCAGAAGTACCTGAAAAATAAGAGGAGAAAAATTAGTCAATAAAAACCATATTTTATGTATAATATACGAATAAGCTTCAATATTTCACAATATCACCAATACGCCCGTATTAAAGCCAAAATAACATGATATACACATAAAATGCCCAGAAATGGGGGGAAAATATGCAATTTATATCCCGAATCACACCCCCAACTAGCTTTTTGCTAGTCCCTAGCAAAATATGCGTTAAATTCGGATAAAATTGAGAAACATGCACCAACTCAAGATATCTTCATGGCACACCCCAAAATGATATTTCCAAATGATTTCAAAGCCAATATACCAAATGTATGAAAGTAAATAACAAATGAAACTCTCTCCAATCCAATTCAACGAAAAGTAAGGTAATAAGCACAGTATCACACGTATCTGGAAATATCACAGTGTCAAATTTTCAAATTTTCATGAAAATGGCCAAAACCAAAAGAAATTCATTCTAAGTTTTGGGAGATGAGAGTGCATCACTCATGTTGCTTATTCTTTCATTTATCATTAATTTTTCTTATCTTTTCTTTTTTTTGTTTTTGATGTTTATGTTTTGCATTCACGCGATAACGCCATAAATGCAAACACCGGCACATTTGCATACACGCGATGACGCTATATATGCAAATGGATGGAATGATCTCCTAAATCTCATTTTTGGCGTCCTCCCCAATGTTTCGTGGGGCACCGGCTACTCAATTCGATTAGAAAGAAACATTCGCTTATACTAACTTTTTTTCTCATTCCAACATGAATTAGCAACTCATCCACCCACTCATAAGAGGAAAACAAAGCATGCACAATTGGCCAAATCCAATCCAATTAAAAACTACACCATTCATCCCAACTCATGCAATTACTTACACCAAAATTTTCCCAAATTATCTCAAAGAGAGTATCACAACATCTAAAATAGTTTCATACATGGTAATTTGAATCCAAATTGGAAAAGAAATGAAAACGTGCCAATCAAACATCGAGAAGTTGATACCAAAATGATAATCCGAAAAAATTGCATGACATGAAAGCATGTAGGGACTACATAAAGCTAATGGCATAGGGACAAGGAGGCCAAAATATGATATGCAATGAAAACCATGGAATGATGGAAACATGGAGGGATCTCAAAAATTTTTTAAGATAACATCAAAATCCTACTAATCCTAAAGATTCTAACACTCTCCCCCCAACTTAAAATAAGCATTGTCCTCAATGATGGAAGAGTATCATATCTTGGCAAAAGATCGTAGAAAAGAGAAAAAAATACGAAAGCAAACTAACTAACTTTTTATTTATTTACACTACTTAAAGGAAAGAATACACCTTAGCAAAAGGCAGATCCCGAACGTATAACGGCGGTGGCAACTGCTCGATCATATCCTTTTGCTCCTCCGCCAGCTGCTTTGGAGCTAGGCCGCCACCGGCCTCCTTGGATTCAAGCAATGCAACTCCAAGCATCTCCTTTGGATAATATGGATCATGTGGGAGATGAGCTGCATCAATCCAAGCCATGTCCTCATGCCCTGCAATAAAAGCATTCCAAAATAGGTCGTCAGAAAAAGAATTTAAGTGTAAACGACGACAAACTGAATCAAAAATATGCTGAAGTGCAAATTGGGATTCAGAAATGCAAGACATGATATGGTGGAAACTTCCCCTGATATGCGGTGCTAGGTGAGGCCTGATACGCTGCCTCAGGAGGAGGTGAAAGTGGCTTGCAGAGAGAAAACTGGAGTAGGAGGGAGCTCGGGCTCAATATATACCATGTCGCAATCCCCGTCACTATCCTCTTCCTCGACGTCAATATCAACCATCTCTGCGGCACTCCCCACAATTGATAACTGCTGCTGACATATCTCCTTGATGACTGGCAAGTGCGCATCCTGAGGCGAGGGAAGTGACATCAGTGACGGGACTGGAGGTAGACTCGTCTCGGGCAAATCCAAGCACGCATCATCATCGCCTTCCCAGAAATAGTCTATCTCAGTCTTCTCCCAAAGTACTCAACCGCCTCGACCTGTGAAACTAACTCTGAAGTGGAATGTGGCTCAGGCTCCATGGTGTCCTCAATCTGCTCTCGGCCATCATGCACATCCGCTTCATCCTCAACTTCAAAGTGAAAATGCATCGTGTCACCGTCGTGGTCGACACGCACTCCATCATCTATCTCATCTGACTCCTCAAAATATATATGCTCAAATTCCTCTACTTGGCCCCAATGCACCCTCTTCACAGGTTTTTCTTGGTATTCCATAGGGTCGCATTGGAAAGAGCCCTCAGCTGGCTCCTCAGGCTGGTACTGGACCTGCTGCTCTACATCCTGAAGTGGAAACTGGGACTGGCCATCATCCTCATATCCAAGTGACGGCTCTCCAGATGGCACAGTCTGCTCCCACTCTGCAGGGTCCTTTAGGTAACACCATGAATCCTCGGTCGAATAATCGAAGAACTCCCCACAGCAGCTCATCTGCACGAAATCTCGCCCAGATGGCGATAATCCAGTATAAAATATCTGCAGGAGATGATCCTCGTGGAACTCTGGTGTGGACACTCAAGCACCAAATCAGTGAACCTCTGCTAAGCCTGATGATAGGCCTCCCATTCAGCTTGGGCAAAGCTCGCTATGTACTGCTCCATGGCCTGCCGCCCCTGTACCTGCTCCAAAAAGATAGGCAAAAACACTCGGAGAAATTCATCCTGAAACGATAACCAAGTAAAATGTGAGTCGAGAGACAAAGAATCAAACCACAATCTAGCATCATCAAGTAAAGAAGAGGGAAAAAATCTAAAGTATATGCAATCATCGCTAATATTCCCACCAAGACATGCATACATCCAATCTTCAAAATTTTTAATATGTAAATGAGGGTTCTCCCACTCCGTGCCATGAAAGTATGACGGGAGCGGGATATCCTCCAAATCAACGTCCGAAAAATCTGAAGAGGATGCCATGTTTTTTTCTTAAAAAAATTTCCAAGAAAATGACAATAAACAACCAAAAGACTCAATAAGTGGAAAATAAATAAATGGAAAGACACACACTAAGAGATAGAAGTATCGCACTAAAGCTTTCGAAATCAATCAAAAATTGCTAATAGTAGAAACCGTTGTCCCCGGCAACGTCGCCAATTGGTTGACTTGGAAAACGTGCACGGGGCACGCCTTCCACTCCCAAGCGTAGGAGTGTCAATGCAATATAAAAATAACCGGTGAGTACCGGGTCGGATCACAGGGACAATTCGTTCTATTTTCACAAATTGATCGATAACGAAAAATAAAGCGTGAAACAACCACCTCAATTACGGTGGATGGAAGTGGGAAAAAGTGCGGTGAAACCAAAAAATTCTATCCTAAGTAGCTTGGGTTAGAGAGCCAAAGGTGGAGTAGGATCGCTAGGAGAGAAAGCATGGGTTGAGGGTTCATTAAGTTTGGCGTTAATTAAGCTCTAATTACCGCATATAACACAATCGGTCATCCAGCTAAGGAAGCCCAATCGGAATATTTAGCGTTCATGAACATGAAATTTTGCAATAGGGATGGATTTATTATCACGACACTAATCAAGTTAGGAGCATGGATTCATCTCGAATTGTGCCCTCTTGGGACTTAACCAATTAAATTTGTGCCCTAATAATCATCCAACATTAACATTCAAAATTGGGCAAAGAGGGAAATTAGGGCAACAATTAACAACCAACTCAATAAACCACAACCCAAGCAAATTAACACTACCCAATCATACTAAACAAGATGAGAATCATATAACAATTCATCTCAAGTTTCATACAAAAGAGGGGTATCAAAATACAACAGGAAAAAGGGGAGATTTCACCCAAGAGCTCTCCCAAATGAGCACTTCGCTCCTCCTATTTTCCTTCCACCAAGCTTCTCCAAGCTCCACCAAGCTTCCTCAAGCTTACATGGCCTCCTCCCCCTTCCAAGAGCTCCAAACCCTAAAAAACACAAAAAACAGCAACAAGAAACCCAAACAGCGAAATCCCCCTGCATTTCCGCAACATGCAGCCTATATTAATTCGTTGCGGGTCGGATCCTTGCGGGCGCATGCCCGCTCACCGCCTAAAACCGCCCGCCTGCAAGCCAAAATAGAAGAAGTGGGGCCGGGTCGAAGACCCGGCCCGCTGGACCTCCAGCGCCGGGCGCTGCCAAAAAAAAACGAAATGAGGGGCACGTGCGAGGCACGTGCCCCCGCCTCAGTCCGCACACGCATTTGAGCGGGCCGGCCGCTGGACCGGCCCGCGATCTTGTTTTTTTTCTTTTAAATTATTTTTTTTAAATTTAAAAGCGGCGGCCCACTGCTGAGAGCGGGCCGCAGGCATGGGCCGGCCAGCGGGCCGGCCCAAAAATATTGTTTTTATATTTTTTTTGTTTTCTATATTTTAAAATTCTAGAATATCATTTTCTTGCTCTAAAAATCCTCGAAAATAGCTAGAAATTCCCAAAAATTCTGGAAAAATTCCAGAAAATCCAGAAAAATTCCAGAAGTACCTGAAAAATAAGATGAGCAAAAATTAGTCAATAAAAACCACATTTTATGTATAAAATACGAATAAGCTTCAATATTTCACAATATCACAAATACGCCCGTATTAAAGCCAAAATAACATGATATACACATAAAATGCCCAGAAATTGGGGGGAAAATATGCAATTTATATCCCGAATCAAAGGGCGTGACACATACGTACAAATATACGCCTAAAATACATATATAATACCCGTATCTGTGAATACGGTGTATTACATTTGTCGACACATGCGTCTATGTTTACCGACGCAGGCAGCAGCTAGATGAACTCCAGTCACTCCCACACTCTCTCAACAAAGAGTTACTCCAAAACCCAGCAGTGTCAACTGTTCAAGATCTACATTTCTGTCCTAGTTTAGTATTCAGCCCGATGTTCTAACATGTGATTCCAATACTGCTTCCAAAAGAACTTGACACGACATTCCATGAATAGTTTCATGTGACAAGTAAGAAAGGCAAGGGTAAACGAGACAAGATAGTGGTCTTAGGGTATACGAGTTTACTTACGATGAAAGGTTGAAGAAACTCATTTGAATGTATTTATAATCAACTGATGACAATTGGAATTCTAACATTGGCACATGCATACACAGCCAGTCAAGTTTGGCCAAGCAGGTCACTATCCCTGCCAGCAGGGTGATCCAAACTTTGGCGCAAACGATCCTAGACAACAGGTGGTACCAATGTTAAGAATGCCAATATTCACATCTGTTCCATCGATTATATTAACAAACAGTATAGTAGTTCCCTATTTAGATTGCTACTACTAGAATAGTTAAACCAGGACCACTAATTGACTTTCTTAAAACCAGAAGGCAAAGCAATGCAGATGCTAAGAAATTTGAGGATAAAGACACGTCCAACAAATATGGAATACAAAAATTGTTGGTTTAAGTGAATAGTCATTCTGTAGTTGATTATTTCCCTAGTTAGTTACGTCTCTAGTCATTTGTTCATGTCAAAAGTTGTTCTGATGCTATTTATAAAATCCTAAGTTCATGCTCGTGCATTATCTAATTTTCTAAATTTAGAATTCGATGTGACTTACATGTTTTGAGGTTGTTGTAGTGAGCCGGGGCTGGAGCTAAAGCTTCTAAGGGAGCTGGTGCTAGAGAATTGGTACATGCAATCAGAAGAATTCATCGGTTATACGCCATACCATCTTCTATTTATTTAACTCGACTGTTCTTTATTTTCTAATAGATTGAAAAGGTGTCAAAATACGTTCTAAAATTTTAGATAGGCTAATATGATAAATATAATTTTACCGAAGAAGGGAATATTTTTCTGAAGCTTCTGGGTATTTTTAATAATTTTTTAAAAGCTGAAAAATGATTTTTAGAATTAAAAATGGATTTAAAATTAATTTTAAAAAAGTCATAGTAAATGTTCAATAATTTCTTCAGAATGAAATACATATCAGAATACTTCAATTAAGCTGTCAAAACGAGCGTCTCGTTATATACTACGACATATAATTTTTTCATATATCAATTTACGCGAAAATTTTAAGATATTAAATATTAAGTGAAAACTTCGTAATTAAATTTTAGCTTTAGAAAAATACTAATGAGAATATACTGGCCTGGTGGTGATGAAACTAGCGTCAATGTGTTCGGGACGTCACGCTAAATTTTCTGGACCTTGTCTGGTATTTTTCTGAGGCCTATAGGATTTATTATGAATTTAAATTAGAAAACCCATATACTATAAGTACAAATACGCACGTATATACGTATTTTCGTATAAAAATTCGTATAAAAGCTTCACAAAGCCCTACCCTTCCTTCTTAAGCAGCGGAGGAAGCTGTCTTCCTCGTTGACGGCTGCGTACGGTGGAGCGGTGGTCGGAGGGGGCACAGTCTGTGCGGTCAGCGGCGGCGGAAGCGAGCGGAGGCTGGCGTTGCAAGCAACGGAGGTAATGGCACAAGGAAAGAAAGAGGAGGGTGGTGGCTCACGGGGTTGCTGGCGGTGTTCTGGGTGAAGGGGGACGTCGAGTGGGTTACTCCGACGTCGGCGTCGTTGTGGCAGAGGTGGTATGAGGCGTCGGCGGTGCAGAGCAGCGCAGGCGGTGGCGCTGCAACAGCGTGAGGAAGAGGAGACAAGGTAGTGAAGGATGGGGTTGCAGGGCTCCTCGGCGACGGCAGAGGCTTCGTCGAGAGATGTGGGGGGCGGAGTCAGCATTGCGAAGGTGCGGGGTTGATGAAGGAGTGGCGGGGTGGTTCCGTCGGGTTGTCAGCGATCGACGTATGGCGAAGGAGGCATCGAGGATCGGCGGTGCACTGGGCGGAGCGTGGAGTAAGGGAGAGATGAAGCTGAGGGAGGAGGGAGCTTCTGGGGCTTTTGTGGGGGTTGTTGACGGGGCGTGTGGGCTGTCGAGGTACGACGGCAGAGATAGTGGCATTGAGGGCGTCGAGATCAGAGCAGGCGGGGCAGTGCTGAGGGTGGTGGAGGTGAGAGGCACGGCGGAGCTGGGTTGAGGTGGAGGCTGAGGGAAAAATAGAAGCGGGAGAAAACGCGGGCTGCGAGTTCTGTGTGAGTTGTGATTAGCAAAGAGAAACGTGATTAGAGGGGGTATTTATAAGGTTAATGGGTTCATGAACCCACTATTAGCCATTAATATGGTGGTTAGAACTTTTTGACTAAGATTAGAAAAAATATTAAAAGGTGGAAACGTGTTAAGCGTTTTGGGGGTTAAAGTAATTAGTAAATGGATTAAAGTAATTAGTAACTACGTTAAAGTAATTAGTAAATAACTATTATATGATTATATTGAAATATCATTTTTTATACAAACGACTCCAAAAAATTACGAAAAAATAGCCACAGGTTCGTATCATTATGAGGATCATGAATATGAAGTAAAATTTAAGGTTTGAGTGAAGGAAAAATTAGAAAAACATCATTTACACATTTTGAACGTGTTTGATACCATCGCGAATACGGAATTCGTGTACATTAAAACCAGACTGTCACACGTTATCTAGTCGTTAGAGTTGAATATTGGAGCTGATTTCAAGCTATTTCGAGTAGATTTTAAGTCTTTATTTTCCTATAAATAGATGTGATTTCAGTAGTTTAAAATACAACATTCTAATTGATAATTATTCTCTCTATTGCTCAAAAGTCTCAGGCTCCGTTTTCTGTGTTCTAATTCAAAAAGGGAGACTGTTTTAATTCATGTGCTAAATCTTTCATAAAGGTCATTCTCAGTATTTTACTTAGCCTTGTTTGAATACTTGTTTATTTTGATCTCCAATCTTAAACACTTTTATTTTGAGATTCAAAATACCAGTCTTTTGAGTTTAATCTTTATGCTAGTTTTAAAGTTCATATTTTTTCAAAGATTAAAAACTTGACTATTGATCTCTAAAGCCCAAGAGCAAATTTTAGAGAATCAATTTTCAAGACAAACGTTTTTGATCAAATCGTAATTTATTCAATATCATTAATTTGATCAAAACTTAGATTTTCTTAAGCCACGTTTCACATAATGCTATTGGCTTATATGTAATCATTGTACTCTTTTGTATATCTTTTGTGAAGTCTTTGGAGAAGACTCATTGTTGTAATTCCCATAAGGGAAAGTGTGTTGGAAATCCTAGTTGGTGGAAACTAGGTGTTTGTGTGGAAATTATAGTTGGTTGTAACTAGGTGTTGGAAATTCTTAGCGAGGGAAGCTAGGTGTTTGTACTGCATGTTGCAATAAAGTGGATTAAATCCCAAAGTGAGTAGGGGACTGGACGTAGACCAAGGTTGGGCTGAACCAGTATAAAATTCTCTGTGTTTGCGTTGTGATCTCGCTTTCTCACTTATTATTTATCGCTTGAATTTTTATTCCAATGCCTCTTATATTCAAGCTTAATATTTTGTTGGCTAAGTACAAATTCGAGGAAACTCGATTTGGGACTTAGGCAACTCGTAGAAGGATTTTTAATTGTACTAAAAAGTTTATTATTTGTGACAACTCTATTCAACCTCTTCTAGTGTTATCTGTCATCCACAAGATCCCACAGTTTTCACTGGTGAACTGCAGACCTGCGAATGTATCAAATAAGTAATTACCCCCTGAGAGTGGGTCATTACAATATTTGACAAGGGAAGTATCAATAGGGATGCCCAGGATGTCTGCAAGATCGCCACCATAGGCGCACCCCTTACTAAGGATGATACGGCTTTTCCCTTTATTCACCTTAAGCCCTGTGAAGTAATGGAATTCAGATAGGAAGCGTTCAAAGGCAACAAAAGAGGATGGGTCGGCCTTGCAGAAGACGAGGACGTCATCAGCAAATAGAAGGTGGGAAGGGACCCCCAATCCCCTCCCCCCGCTTTGGAGGGTGGATAGTTTTCAAAATGCTAGCAATATCCATAAGAGAAGTAAAGAAATACATGACAATGACATAGATGAAGGGGGAGATGGGGTCCCCCTAGCGAATCCCCCTATTACCAGAAAAGAGGCCAGCATGTAAGCCATTAACTAAGACAGAGAAGGATGATGACGAGATGCATTCCCTAATCAATTGTGTCAATACCTGCGGAAAGCCCATTCGATGCATGAAGAAGTAAACAAATTCCATGTTAACACTGTCAAATGCCTTCCTCAATTCCAGTTGGATACAAGCCCTAGCCCCCGCGGAGGTGGAGAAGTCACGAATAATTTCATAGGTAAGAAGGGATGAGTCCGAGATGAATCGGTCCTTGATGAATGTGGACTGATTCCAGGATATAAGCTCAGGGATAACCCTAGCAAGGCGTCGACTGAGGACTTTGGAGATGATCTTGTATATAACATTGCAGCAGGAGATAGGCTTGTAATCTGCCAATGAGGCCACCGAGGGCGATTCTGTGAACAAAGTGGGGAATATGTGGTTTATTTGATGAAGGATCTTGCCTGAGCGAAAGAAGGAGTGGACAATAGCTAGGACATCCCTGCCAACAATGCCCCAAAGTTCCTGGAAAAAGAGAGGAGAAAATTCGTCCGGGCTAGGGGATTTATCTTTATCAAGAAAAACAAGGCCTCCTTAATCTTCTCATCGGTGACGCCATGGCCAATCCAGAGAGAGGCTGCATGGGAGAGGATGTTCTTGGGCACAGCATTAGGGAAGGTGTCCCAATAGGAATCTTGGGAGAAGAGGTCAGAGTAGAAGTCCACGGCATCCATGCGAAGCTTGCACGGATTAGAAACAGGATCCCCCTCAGAGGATACCAAATGAAGGAGACTATTCCGAGTGGCTCTCTCCTTGATCGAGGCATAGAAGAATTTGGTGTTTCGACCCCCGGGACAATCAACTCTGCCTACTCTTTTGTCTCGCCTGGCATTCCGTCCCATCCAGGGCCAAGATAAGCTTCTTGTTAAGTGCATGCTCCTCCACCATGAGAGCCAAATCATGGGGGAAATTAGAAGATCCTTTAATAAAATCAAGCCTCTCCCTGATATCAACAGAGGGTGGGTGGCCACCCCTAGAGCCAATCCATGACTTTAAGACCATTTTGAGGGACTTGAGCTTAGAGGCAAGGCGGAACATGGAGGACCCTGCATAATGGCTACGCCAAACAAGAAGCAATATAGAGAAGAAACCAGGGAGCTGGAGGAAGTTAGTGAAGAACCTGATAGGCTTGGGCCCAGTGTTGATGGGCGTAATAATATGAAGAAGGAAAGGAGAATGATCACTAGTGTTGGGAGTAAGATAGTTAACAAAAGAATCTGAGAGAGCATCAATCCAAGGGGCATTAGAGAGAGCTCTGTTGAGATGGCAGGAGATACGGCTGCGATCCATGCTACAGTTACTCCAGCTCAAAGGGCACCCGACTCTCCTTATGTTCTTTAGACCGTAGGAACTGATACAGTCATTAATGTCCTCCATCAAGGTGGGGGTTAGGCGACAACCACCCACCCTCTCATCAATAAATCTAGTGGAGTTGAAGTCCCCCATCACCGCCCAAGGGGAATCCGAAAAAGAATTATTGTTCATGGTAAGAGCGTTCCATAACATAATCCAATCGGACGCCAAGTAATATGCTTAAACAATGGTGATGTAAGTAGTGAACCCAGCAAGATTCTTACAAAGGAGGGAGATGTGTTGCTCGGAGGCATAAATTCGAGAGCAATCCCAAATCGCCGGGTCGCAGGAGACCCAAATACGATCCTTGGCTACATAGTCATAGTTGTGAAAGAAGATCCACATCTTAGTGAAGCAAGAGGACACCTTATCTCCTTTCAGGTCCATAATCTTGGTTTCAAGCAAACCAATAAGAGAAGGCTATACTTAGCTATATGGTGAGCAATATCTCTAAGCCTGGCCTTAGAGTTAAGGCCACGAACATTCTAGATGAGGAAAGACATTAATCAAGTGGAGGGATGGCTGCTTTACTTCTCGTCACCCGAGGGCAGGCCAAGGCTTTGGGGATATTGTGTTTAGGTGTTTGGGCTTTGGGATATCATCTAGCAGGTTTTGCCATTCTGGGTTGGATATAACTTTAGGGGTGGGCTAGGTATTCAGGGATGGATGGATGGAGAAGCTAGAGGTATTGCTGTGGCGGTGGAACATGGGGGGACTGGATGTGGGCTAAGGGAAGTGGTGTCCAGTCTAGGAGGGGGCATGAGGGGAAGAGGTGATAATAGGACTGGAGGGAGTGAGAGGCAAGGGGGGGCAAATTATAGCAGCAGCCACGTCCACTGGCCCATCGAAACAACCACATGCGCTATTGGCTAGACCAACAACCACACACTCACCAACTTCACCTTCCTCCAACAGAGTATTAGCATTCCCATCAACCACATAAAAAGATAGCTCAGGATCGACAAAAAAATTCCCAGAAGGAGGGAGACTTACAGAGTGTAGTGGCTGGCTAGGATACAAGGGCATGCCGCTAGAGATTCCAGAGGGGTGAGCACTGCAATGGACATTACCTCTAGATTGGGGGCTCAGTAGCAGGGGCAGAGCGGCTGCTACGGAGTGCCGATTCCCAGGGGCACAATAGCAGTATGCTATATCCCATGGATGAAGTGAGCAAGGGGTAGCAGTATACACATCAATATAGGGAAGGGAAGGCATGACCGCTAGAATAGATAACTCTGGAGAAGCACATAGAGGCTACAGCAAGGTGGCTTCGCCTTTGGGATAGCCAGCAACTGAGGAAAGAGTAGCTGGGCCACCGAGGGGTGGTGAGGCAGGACCCTCACCATTGATTGGATTAGCATCATGGTGAGACAGGCTCTGGAGGAGAAGGCAACTCAGGCTCAATGTCGACCATCTCACAATCGCCTTCACCCGTCTCATTCTCACCATTAGAGTACATGGGCTCTATAGTCCTCCCCAAACTCTGTAGTTCTTCTTGAAAATCACCGTGAATGATGTCTTGGTGCGCATCCTAAGGTATAGGAAATGATAGCTGCTAAACTGGATCCGTAGGAAGGTATGCCTTGGGTTCCATTATGATCTATATGCTCTTTCCATTGCACACATCTCATCAAAGTAGACACTCTCAGTAGTCCTTCTAATGCTCTTATACACCTCAAGATGGGGGAATGAATCAGAAGGGAAACATGGCTCAAGCTCTCCAATGTCATCAATCTTGCTCTTGCCTTCACTCATCTCCACCACATCCTCCTCATCAACATAAAAATGCTTCGTGTATCCCACATGGCTAACACGCATACCATCATCCATCTCCTCATACTCTTCTTAATATGGACGTTCTGCTCCCTCTACTTGGTTTCAATGCACCCAATCACCTTGTTCTTCTTGGTATTCCATGGGATCACATTGAAAAAAAACCCCACAGATGGCTCCTCATGCTGGCTCTGGACTTGTTGGACTGTATCCTCAAGTGGAAATGAATCATGGTCATCGTCTTCATATTTAAGTGAATGATCTCCAGATAGCACAGTCTGCTCGTACTCTGCAAGGTCCCGCAAGTACCAACATGCATCCTCGGTCGTGTATGCAAAGAAATCTCCATTGCTTCTCATCTGCACAAAGCCCCGCATATGTGGCTACAATCCTGTGTAGAAGATCCTAGGGAGACGATCCTTGTGGAAGCTATGATGAAGGCATGCAAGCACTAAGTCATTGACTGTAGGCCTCCCCATCAAAATACGCAAAGTCCAGGATCTGTTTTTTTACTGCTTGTTGCCACTGTACCTGCCTCAAGAAAGAAGAAAGAAATGTCTTAAAAATTCAGCCTGAAAAGATAACCAAGTAGTAAATGAATCTCGAGGTAGTGCATCAAATCACAATCTAACATCATCTTTTAAAGTATAGGGAAATCCTTTGAGATAAATCGTGTCTGCAAAATTGTTCTCATCCAACAATTCTTTATACTCCGTCAAGAACCATTTTTCAAACTTCTTTATATGTAAATAAGGATTCTCCAACTCCATACCATGAAAGAACGATGGAAGTTGGGTATCCTCCAAATCAGCTTTGGAAAAGTTTGAACCATTTGCCTTTTTTTCCGAATGATGCCAAAAACTTGACACGTGCAAAAGATTACACACGCTCCCAAGTATAGTAGGCCGTCAAGTAATAAAGACCTACTGAGCCCTGGTTCGAGTATGGGGACAAGGCGATTGAGATATCGCAAGATTCAATTGACTAGAGAAAGGTGATGGCAAGTGTACAACCACCTCACAAACGTAATAATGGTGGTAAAGAGGGTGAATCTTTCAACTTATTCTATAATAACTTGGGTTGAAGGATTGGATGGGCAAATAGCGAGGAAGAGTGTGTGTGTTATGATTTCGTTAGGGCTATAGTCTACTATGCTATCCAATCTCCCTTGGAATACTCAATCTCGCATCCAGGCCAAGGTATGCGAGATTGAAAAGTCAAACACTCAAAAACAATAAAATTAGCTTCTTGGTTTATCACCGGATTCATTGATTTCATAACATAAACGTGTGAATAGATGAACCTCACGATTCATTACCCTCATAGGGCTCCTCTACAGGTTTTATGCATATAGATAGTGCCTCACGACATATCATCGTCCTTGGACCCCTCTACAAGTGGTGCATGATTCAATCAAACTTAGAAACCCATCAATTCAATGGTTTTAATCATATAATGGTGCTAGAGATTATTGAAAGCATAATAATCATAGGCCATAACTATAACACATCACATCACATCACAAAATTTGCCCAGCATCATTAAAACAAGACATTTTAATAGCATAAAATTATTCTAATAAAAAATGTTTAAGCCAAATACAAATAAACAAGAGAAAAGGGGAAGAAATAGCGTATAATCCCTCAAAGGTGGTGCCTTTGACCTTCATTCTTACTCCTCCAAGCTCCTTGCCCCTTCAATGGCCTTTAAACCCTAAAAATGTAGAAGAAGAAAGATAGAATGAGGGAGAGGGCTAGCCAAAACCCTCCAAATCTCTCTAAAACCCATTTCGGGTACAAACTATGCGGTTTGGACTCGAAAACCTGCATGATCAAGGCACAAGGGCAGCCGGGTTTGGCACTGAGCAACCAACCCATAACCGCCCCTACTCTTAGAGCGGGCACATGTGACGCACGCACAATGCCCGTGCATCACATGTGCAGCTCTTTATTATTTTTTCTTTTTTAAATGCTGGTTTTGGCCTTTTAAAAATTGTAGAAAATATCTTTCTGATGCATCAAATTTTTTTTGTAGAAACCCACCTCAAGCTCAAAAAATCGGAAAAAATTGCCAATAAATCCAAAAAATTCTTTGGAGCATCTGAAAAATGAGAGAAGACCAAAATTAGGTCATAAAATGGTATTTTGCATATAATTGAGTGATAATCTCTAAAATTAAATGAAATTGCAAAAATACATATATTAGAGACCGAATGAACATGATATATATGCAAAATGCCATCTAATGAGGGGTAAAATATGCAATATTAGCCTCGAATCATGGACCAGTGTTGTCTACGATAAAGTTCTCAAAATTTGTACCGCAAGCGCATAATGTAATTGTAGCGCTATACGGGTTACCCGTAGGGAGACAGTTGTTGATTACCAGTTTCTCTCTAAGTTTATTAGCTACACGATCGATACATGGCTAGAAGGTAAATAATAGGGAAATTATCAATGAAGAAAAAGCTCTAGGACCGAGGTATACCCACCATTGAATTGAAGTTAGGATTAAATTAGATTGATCGATTGTTGAATTCATGGGACTCGGGAGAGGTCGTCTTACCTAAGAGCCTTCTCTTACCCCCCACCCCCACTTCCATGATGCAATGATAGGATATTCCCTTATGTTATCCTTACCCCCACTCTCATGATGCCATGATAAGACTACCTAACCCATATCGTTACCAACTCCTGTTGAACATCGATACGCGTTAGGTGAATTAAATCCGACGAATGTCTTCAATCTTCCTCCACGCCACTTCCGTGGATTCGGATTCAGACCTTGCTAGGAAGGCTCTAATCCATGCCTGACTCTCGCCAGCCGCACTGATAGAATGGATCAATGTAGGGATTGAAAACCCTAGATTAGCCCCGACTCCCGCCATCGACTAATCTATTTATCCACAAGAGGGGGATCAATTTGCATTGATACTAATCATTGTAGCATACCCCTCATCTCCAATTATTTAACAATTAACCAATATTTCATGAATCCATCACAACATCTAATGGGGTTCAACCTATGGCCCTAGATAGACGACTACTCATGATCTATATAGAAGTACGCAATCAAATTCATTAATTGAATAGCCATGGAAATAGCGATGAGCAGAGATTAATCAATCACACAATCCACAACAAAAGAGGAATAAAGCAAGCTAATTTCTATTTCAAGATGTAAACCAGAATCCAAAAATACAAAAAGAACAACTAAAGTGCAGAAGAATGTATAACCTGACTACAAGTTGAAAAACTCGTAAAAAGGTCTGCAAAAAGCATCCTCTCATTCCTCTGAAGGAGAGGAATATTTATACCCCAGTAAAATACCCAGAAAAGCCCAAAAATACGCCTGGTGGCACCCAGAAAAACCTAGGGGGCCCAATTAGACATGACCTCATCGAGATCGACACGGTCGCATCAACCAATTTGCATAATTTGGCAAAATAATCTTCAGGCGACGCGACCGCGTCGATTGGCCACATGACCGCATCATTTAGGGTTCAGCTCTTCAGTCTCCTTATCGAAACAGTCGTTTGGGACGACTGTTTGGCTTTAGCAGCTATCAGTGTGACGCGGTCGCGTCGATTGCCAAACGATTGCGTCGATTTTGATTCTTCTCTCTTCAGCTCTACGGCGACACTACTGTTTGGCTCTTCAGCGCGATCGCGACGAATTGGCTTTGCAACTGCTTGGGACTGTCCTGGTGATGCGGCCGCATGGATAAACCATGCGATCGTGTGTTACACTTTATCCTTTGCTTCCCCTTGATTCTGATCCACTTTCCTCCTCGCTTCGTTCCATCACTTGTTTCTCTACTATAGGGTCCAAAACTCCATGTTTTCTCCTGAAATGCACATGAGATACCCAAAAGTAAAAGGGAACTAAAAATGGGGAGAATAGAGTGGAATGAGGGATGAAACGATATAAAATGCACATGGATAAAGTATAAAATATATACATAAAAATCATACATAAAAAATCTAGATGCCAAAGTCGATCCTGGGACTGTGGGTCTCATGGAAAGTTTTGGGCATGGCACAACCAGAGTCGTATGCCAGAGATCGATTTAGATGTGGCACGATCAGAGTCGAGGCGGATGTCAGTTTGGCAGTGGCACGGCTTGAGTGAAGTGCCAGAGGTCATAGCATATGCCCTCAGGGGAGCCTTACCAGCAAAAGTTTGTGCTGGGACTCTCTGAGGAGTCTCGCCAGCGGAAGCCCCAACCTGAGCTGGGGGTTGAGGATTTAGCATGGCTTGAGCTGGATGCTAACTGTTAGAGCTAGTTGTCTCGTTGGGTTGCTGAGGTCGAACCAACGGGGGCCCCAGCCAAGTCTGTGGGCTTAATTGAAGGAGCACTATTGAGTGGAGTACTGCTTGAGTGCTGCTTGCACTGCTGGGTTGCTGAGGTTAGACCAACTGGGGCCCCAGACTAGGCTGGGGGATTTATTAAGGTCACCAGTATTAAGTGGAATGCTGCTTGAATGTTGCTTGCCCCGCTGGGTCACTGAGGTTGGACCAGTGGGGGCTCCAACCTAGATTAGGGGCTTTGCTGAAAGTTTGCCTATTAGGTCGCTGGGATAAAACCAGCGGGGACGCCAGCCTGGCAAGGGGCTTTTCCTGAAAGTTGCACTATTAAGAGGAGCGCTGCTTGCACCATTGGATCGTTAAGGTTGGACCAGTGGGGGCCTCAACCTAGGCTATGGGATTTGCTGAAGGTAGCACTATTTGAGCAGAGTGCTGCTGGCTGCTCGACTCACTTAGTCATTGAGGTCAGACCAACAGGGGCCCCATCCTGAGCTGGGGGCTTTGATCTCTTCATATTCTATAGAGCTCTACCACGAGAGCATGGAAATGTGGTTAGATAGTTGACCTTGCATGTGCCAAGAGCTTGGTTGAGCCGACCAGTGAAGTTAAGGGCTTGTTCCGCAAGTTGAAAGTGTGATTGAGAAAGTTGAGGGGTTGTGGAATCTTGAAGTGAGAAAAGTATGGTTTCTGTTATAAACGGGCTTTTGGAGGCCCAGCCCGTTATTGGGTATCCACCCATTATGTAACCATACTTCTATAAATATAGGGCTACGGGGTTCCGTAGCCGCCAAGTTTACAACACGTTATCAGCACGCTCGAGGCTGAGCCGAACCCCTGCCGACGGACGAACGCGACGCGAACAGGCTTCCTTCACCGAACGTCGCTAGATCCGGCGGGTAGGATCTAGAGGTAATTTTCTCCCTAGATCTAAACTTTTATGCACATACGATTAGATCTACATGCTTAGATCTATTTTTGATTAATATAGATCGGAGTTTTAACTTAGATCTACATGCCAAAACAATTTTTTCAATGATAACTCGACGTTTTTATCAACAAAAATCAAATTTTTACGATGAAAAACGTTGTTTTGAAGACTAAAAATAGTTCTTTTTAAATA
Source organism: Scilla litardierei (assembly GCA_030789695.1). Taxonomy (NCBI): domain Eukaryota; kingdom Viridiplantae; phylum Streptophyta; class Magnoliopsida; order Asparagales; family Asparagaceae; genus Scilla; species Scilla litardierei. Next base: position 284,256 of record JAULAV010007621.1, on the reverse strand, counting down.
AAAATCCTATTTTTATGATCTTCTTCCCCAAATATTGAAACCCTAGATGGGATTTTTCGTCGCTACGCGGCCAGAAGCCACGAACGCACGAAACCCCCCTCCATTGCGATCTCCACGCCGCCAGAAGCGGCATCGTGCCGCTGCCGCCCCCCGACAGCAGTCAGCCAGCGCTGCCGCCCCCGGGCGGCAGCCTCCGCTGCCGCCCCCGGGCGGCAGCCTCCGCTGCCGCCTGGAGCGGCAGTAGGCGCTGCCGCCCGACGCAGCAGACGCCGCCGCTGCCCCCGGCGGCAGCCGCTACCCCTAGCGGCAGCCGCCACTTTCGCCCGACACAGCAGCGGCAAAATCCCCCTCCCCCCCGCGCGCGCGACGAAACCCTAGCCGCCCGAAGCGGCGACGCGCGCGACGAAACCCTAGCCGCCCGAAGCGGCGACGCGCACAAAAAAACTCTAACCGCCCGAAGCGGCGGTCCCTCCGGTGCAAATGCTTTCCGCCCGCACGGGCCCGCACGGGCCCGCACGAACGATCGCATCCAAAAATCCTAACTGGGGTTTTCCCAAAAACTTCGTTTTTACAAGTTCTTTTTCAGATTTTAATTAAGTTTTTCTTCGTTAAAATCTGATTAATGCTTTATAAATCATTGCAATTTTTTCTTGGATTATTTGATTATTACACGTTTAATAATTAGGAAGATCCTGCGACCGCTCTGCCGTTAGTTAACTAACCTAACGGTGTATGACGTTGCCCAGTGGTCCAATAATTATTAAACGAAAAATTTTCATTTCCATTATAAAATTTGTGATGATTAAATGTATGTGTAGAAAATTATATGCATGCCGCATATTTAATGATTCTGTGATGTACATTTTTATTTAGCATGATAAAATCACTATGACATAGTTTAATGCATGTAGCAAAACTGTATGTCTGCGATGAGATTATTTAAATGCCTGCATCATATAAATAGCAAGTGTATACATCATACTTGTTTCAATTGAGCACAACTTTTTAGTTTAAAAGATTTACATTATATTATATGCATGATGTGTTCATGATATGACAACATTTTATGTCAACAAACCAATAATGATTTCAAAAGGTTTAACATCATATCCTAGTTGACAAAATGAACCTGGAGTTCAAAACCAAAATGAACCTGATGTTCAAAATCAAATCAAAAGTCAACACCCTTTCACACTAATAAAAATTAACAAATACGATGAATTATACGAAAAAAATTTATGCGTTTTCTTTTAGAAATACGCATTTCACGGTAAATAGATCTCTCAGATCTATGGTTTGTATAAACCAATATTGACACCAGCAGTTGTCATAACACCGCCAAACCCTTTTGAGTAATCTCACTTTACAAGGTATGATTCTTGAATCTAACCTTATTTTTTAAGCGTACGCCCAAAGTCGTGGCTTAACAGATAAGTGAGAAATTTTAATTTCGTACCCACGTAATTGTTTCCTCTTAAGCATGATTCTATATCCACATAATACTTAAATGACTCAATCAAAATGGCCTGAAGACCATACTTGAGTTTTTAAATAGACTTTTAAAAGTCTCTCATAAACTGGAAAAGTGGAAATATAGAAACTAACGCATTTCCCTTGCATATGTCTACTTCGTAAGACCAATATTCATTCTTCCTTATAAACGACAATAAGGACGACTGAAAACAGGGGAAGTCTTGAATAAAAATGAGAAAGGGAAGATATGATGTACCTCGATATGGAGTATGCAATGGCAACCCAATATCAGACCAGAAGTTCTGACAAGACCCATAATGCTTTTTGCAAAATGAATGGACATTAACCTATGCCATATAAAAATATATACATATCTAGTCTAAACGACGAAAGTCAAATTGACTGTATGTATATTTCGCTACTCCCCGAGGACAAATAAATTTTGAAAATAAATTTGATCTGTTGTCATAATATGAGTCTAAAATGAGCACAATTGTGGACGTATATTTTATAGAACACACATCATACTATGAAACTTGTTGCTCTAACATAATTATTACTAGTATTCTCTTGCAGTATATATGTGCTTTTTACGCATTTTATTTTACTGTAAATGATTTGTCATCCTGAATACTCCTAAAATGAGGATGCCATGTACTCTCTGAAACTTATAAAGTTTCAAAGGATATTCGTCAAAATGAAATCCCTAATGACTCAAGAAACCAATAAAGCCTGAAGCTTTATCCAACTATGATCCGCATAATAGTCATTGTGAAGATGTAATCCTTCACAATTTGAACAGAGTTCACCTATTACCGGACAAAATTAACTTGAGCATTTTAATGGACGTTCAAAAGTCCCACATAAATTCGAACAGAGGAATTAATTTGGAACACCAGAAGTGTCCAGAATCGACCAACTTTGGATCGATGTCAACCTGGATTGATGATGCAAGACATCATTAACCAGACGAACCCGAAGATTCTTCAAAAAAAGGGTGAAACTCTCATTATCCCATTCAAAAGGGAAAAATGATTACGAGATCATCTCCATTCACGTGGACATTGACTCTTCTCACTTCCTCAAACGAATTTAAGATGATATACTATCATTAGAAGAATGAGACTTTTAGGCCTCTTGAGAGTATTTGAGGGATAAAAGTGGACTCACACACTCCCTACATATGGCTGATGATGTACCTTAGAGTACTCATCTATATATCCTCTTAAAATGGTCATAATCAAAACCTTGTTATCCAACCGCAGTCCAGATTATTATTAATCACAATGGACATACTATCTTACTGGGATATTGGTTGGGCTTTTACTTACCCTCATACCACCCTCAAAAATGTCGCAGTGGAACTTATTCATCGGGACTAACCATCCTAGATGAATATATTCCGAGATCCCCAAACGGGGGAGGCATTAGAACACATCTTATAGATGGAGCCTTGACAGGTTCATATCCCTAGTTCTATGCTCAACTTCATTGAAGTCGAGCTTATTGCGGATTTTTGGGATAACACTGGGAAATCAATTATATGTAACAACTGGAAGAAAATTAAACACCCTGAAGCTTTGTGTTCACACCCAGAAATGGGTTATATGTAAATCATTAAAATGATTTAAACGGATTACTTGTCCACTAGAAATCCAGTTGTATCTGACCATGTGGGAACATGCAAACCATCAGAACGCCTCCTTAGAAACTATTTATATGAGCCTGATCACCTCATATAAACAGTTTCCGAGAACCCCTAACGGGGGAAGCGTTTAGTGCACATCTTATCGATGGAGCCATGATGAGTTTACATCCCCATATCACCACTATGGACCATTTAAAACATTAATACCTATGATCTGATTATCATGAATAGTGATGAGATCCTGAAGATCCACACTTATGAAACTGTTAAACAGTTATCAGACATAGCTACTGACAATATAAATATTGTCAAATTCACACATCCCTGCTACTAAAAATCCAGCTATGATTGACATACCAACTATAATGGATGCAATCTACCTGTAGCAGAAGTGGATATCCTCAATGGATGAGAGGACATACCACGAGACCCTAAAACAATACCACCACAGGAAAGTGAGCTCATCTCCATATCCTCTCCCTTTCTAGAACCTCCAGAAGAGATAAATCTGGAATAAATTGAATAATGTACGTACACGGAGAGGTATTTGGATAAAACACACTTGTCGACAATTACTCACATTTCATTTTGCCATTGATATCGTTCACAATCTCCGTTTCCTGAAGTAAACGCAGAAATTTGGCCAAATTATGTGGAACGAGGCAATAATAAGTTTAGCTGGACTCACTTATGAAATGTGAAGTGTTTGGACTTGAAGTCCTGATATCAAAAGATATCAAACCAGTGGGCTACCGAGTATTGTATAAATAAATAAAATCGTATGCTATAAGCAAAACGCTATAGCCTTAGATGTTTATTTCGCAGAAACCAGAAAGTAACCATGTAAGATGAGCTTAACTCACTTACAAAATTATTTGAACTGATGCATCAGGCTCCTTGGTCATAGTTGCGAAAACCATACGATTGGCAAAGATAATTTTAGGCTATGTTGCTATGGATGATGTGACAACATACCCTTATGAATCTTCATCCTGAAAGATGAAACCATCATCCCGAAGATGAATAATCATCCCGAAGATGAAACCACCATCCCGAAGATGAATAATCATCCCGAAGATGAAACCATCATCCCGAAGATGAATAATCATCCCGAAGATGAAACCATCATCCCGAAGATGAATAATCATCCTGAAGATGAAACCATCATCCTGAAGATGAATAATCATCCAGCAGATGAATTATCATCCAGAAGATGAAATTATCATCCAGTCAATGAAGAAACATGGATAATTGCAATCCACTAATACACCTACTGGTTGTATGAATGCACATTAAGACCCCTTACGTTCGCTGGAAGAGGGGAAGGATATCCTAGGTCCTGAAGTGCCTTACTCAAATGGCTTTTGTACTGTAACGACTGGTTTTTGGTCTATGCATTGTCTATTATATGGTTGTCCTCTTCCTTGTGTGTTTTTCCTCTGTTGGACGTTTTGCTTCCGTTCTTTCTGATCTTCTTCTTCAATGAGCTTCATAGTGTCCGTATCTTAGAGCCAAGTTGATCTTAGAAGCCATAGGGATCTTCCCGAAGCCTCGCGATTCATTTCAGCACTTTTTGTGCATCTTAGTTGGTTCAAGAAGGGGAACCAACCGACTAGATGGCAATCTAGTCGGTCGGCAACTCTTCAGGGACCGACTAGTTCATCTTAAATACTTCAGCTGAGTTACTGTTTCTGCTTAGTCGGTCTAAGCACATCGCTCGACCGACTAGTTGATAAACTAGTCGGTTAGAGCTTGTACTCAGACCGACTAATTCTGAGTTCTTCTGTACAGCCGATTTACTGTTTATGGTTAGTCGGTCAAAGAACATCTACCGACCGACTAGTTTCCAAACTAGTCGATTATAATTCCTTCTCTGACCGACTAACTCTCAGTGCTTAATATCCATCTAATTTTACCCTTAGTCGGTCTATGAACAATCACCGACCGACTAGTTACCAAACTAGTCGGTTGACGAGCCTTCACAGACCGACTAATTCATTTCCCAGATTTATTCTTTCTTTCGCTGTTTGATTTTAGTCGGTCACAGTTGAACGACCGACCGACTAGTTACCAAACTAGTCGGTCAGCCGCCCTTCGTAGACCGACTAACTGAACCCGAAACCCTAGGTTTCATTTCCGCCGCCGTTTCATTTCCTATTTAAATCCTTCGATCCTTTAACTCCTTCCTCATTCTTCTGAGCCCATTTCTTCCCCAAATCATCCTCCAACATTCCCCTAGCCATTTCCTTCCTCCTCGGAGCTTCCATCTTGCCATTAGCGCCGGCCACCTCCTTTAGGCCGCCGGCCAACCCCCAAATCCCATTTTCTCCAGATTTTCTCGCCATTTTCCGATCTGAGCACTAGTTCTCCAGATCGTTCTTCCGTTGCCGTGCTTGCTCGGCATCGTTCTTCCTCTACGATACGTGATCCCATCTCCGTAGTTAACATTTTGTGGTGTGCCTCGTTGATCGTCATCCTTGGTGTCAGGCAAGTGAAACTTGCCACTTAGGGTTTTAGGCCACGCCTTAGGCCATTTGCTTGTTGTAGGCGTAAAAGAGACTAGGCGACAAAATGATACTCGCCTAGGCGCAAATTTCAGGATCTAGCTTGACAACGAAGCTAGATCCGACTACTTTTAATTATCATGCATCTTATCTGTCATGTTTAAATTCAATTAACGGTACGCGAAATTACCTATACATGCCATGCTATTCATGTTGAGGGTTACATTCGTAGCACACGCTACAATATTTGTTCTACTTGATCCGGCTAGGCACCTGCTTTTAACGGGCACAACCCTATGCCAAATACACTTCCTGGCTCGTGATCCAGAAGCGGGCCACTTGTGTTGGTCAAAAGCCAATGCCCGATACACGTGGAGGGGTAGGGATAAGCGATCACCTGAGTTTACGAGTTGGCCCGATCAGCCACTCTAGCCAGAAGACGTAATCTCTGTGCACGATGTGTTTACTTGACGTGATTTACTTGACTTGTACGTGTCCGTGTTATTACTTGCAAAACTTGTCATCCATGCCATTCATGCTACTTGTTACTTCCTTACTATACTTGCCATACTATGCATCATACTATAACTGCTAGGTTGTTAGTTTACTTTCCTTTCAGTTTCCTTGCCCAAGTCTTTTAGACTTGCTGACATGTGCCCCTTCTCTTTGGGTGTCGCATGTTAGTTACTGAGCCAGAGATTGTTGTTGAGGGTGACGAGTTCGTGGAGTTCGTGTCCGATCCCGTTGTTGACGTTGAGTACGAGGATACCGGTGACCATTCTTAGTGATCCCTGTTGGGCTCCCTTCTGTTTAGGTTTTCTGTTAAGTTGTCGGTGCATGGCACCTGTACTTTGTTTTTGTATCTTGTACTTTTGTTGGCCATGTTTTGGGCCTAGACTCTTTCTTTTAGCCTGGTGGCTTTTTCTGTGATGTTGGAATTTAATATGATGGATATTCTGAGATTTGCCTTTGTCGCATTTCCCTTCATTATTATCTTTTTTTCGTATCGCGTTGCAAGGACCTGCCAATTTATTGTTAATTGACGCTTATCGGGCTTGGAGCTTTGCAGCTTCAAGTCTGAGCGGACCTTCTCACGTCTCGTCTCCACATTTTTGGGAAGCGGGGCGTGACAGGTTTTATTGGTGGCCCATGCAGGTCCATCTTGCAACTGCGAATTATCAGAACAACGATAATAACTATGGAATGTCCATTAAATAAATTGCAACATCCGAGTCAATAGCCTTGAGTCTAGTCGTTTTCCTATGTCACTAGGTGATAAGAAGACTTAGTTAGATGTCTGTGCGTGCTAGTTAGAGGTTCCTGATTGTTAGTTAGACTCCCTGCTAGGAATTGATTTAATCGTCGTAGGAGTTACCTTAGTGGTTCCTGTCTAGCCCTGACCATATTAGACTTCTAGGATTCCTTTTGTCGTTCGATGGGGTTCATCGATTCCGGACCAAGCTGAACGCATTTCATTACCGTCTAGCTCCTTAGAAAGTCTTAGCGCTTAGTTCCCTAATCTAGTGGGTCAGCCGTAGGGGTTTCCCGTAGGTTTTCCTGAGTCATATCCTAGGCGTGTTTATGTTTCGATCATGCGACCAATTCCTTGCCTCGAATCACGTGATCACTACATTATGATAATCGTTGACTTTCAAATGTCTCTTTCGCAAAGCTTGATTTTTCCAAAGTTATTTCTTTGATTTCCCTTGTTAAAAGTTTTCGCTAAGTTTAAATTTTGTTTTAAACTCTCTATTTATATATTTAAAATTCCTCACATCTGATCGAGTCAAAATTTCCTTGTAGATTTTGAAGTCTAATGGTTGTAATTATAATTGCTATCTCGTAACCATTTTCTAATCTATATTTTCGCATTTCGGTTTAAAGACACTATTACTATTTTGAAAAATTTGATATACCGTTTTTCTAACTACGAGATCCATTTTAATCGCACAGCATACATACTTTAAAATCTTTTCCAAGCTAAATGAAATTTCAATTATTATATATATACTTATACCTCATACTCTTTCGTTGACTTAAATTTATTTTTGAATTTCGAAAGTTTTGACGAGATTTTGATTACTGTTTTATAATGTTTTTCCAGCCTATACTTTTCATACATATTTAAATATCTTGTCCCTTTTCATATATCAATTTAATTCTGAGCCGTATTTCTATTTTTCCCAATTCGATTTATAATTTTCCTTTCTTATTTATGCCATTCAAATGACTCATCGCGCTCCCTTAATATACCTTTCAAGTCACATATGATTTCAGCTTTCAACAAATCAAAGTCATGTTCAACATTTTTCCCTATTACAGATTTTTGGAAAATTACGTTTTCGTAACCACTTCCTGATCTAGACCCTCCGTAATTTGGTTTTAAAGCTTTATTACAAATTTTGATAATTTTATTACTAAAATATTATTATCTTTCCGTTCCCCATACATACTTTAGAATAAATTCTAAACTGAATAGAATTTCGATTATTATTTTTTATCCGTACCCGGCTTGTTGTGCTCGTGTGTTAAGAACCTTGTGTAAATCAGTTTCTTTTTGGCAAATTCAGGTTCCTCTAGAAAGTAGTTTCAATATTGGTTATTTAAAAAAAAATTTCTTTAGCTTAAAGACTTTGAAGGTATCTAACATGAACTTAAAATTCTTCAGTTCATTTCATTTTTGGAATTTCAAATTTTTTGCCAACATTATATTAAATTACTACCGTATCATATTTTTCTAAACTACGTCCTAATGTTCGTATGAACGATTTACTTCCTCTCATAATGATTTCCGTTAAGCCAATAAATCATTTCCTCTCATTATGTATATTCAACTCAAACTTATTTCGAACAACTTATTTTATCGATCTCCAAATATTGTTTATACGGAGGAGAACTCCAACTTTTCAAATATGACCGTTTTATACTTTTAGTGTTTTTGACTTAAACCATTTACGTCCTAGTTCCGGTAACTTATGAGGGCAATATTTACATCTTTCTTCCCAACCTAAACATCCACAATTATATCTCAGTTTCACTTGATCTATTTACCCCTTGTCCTCGCCCTACCTAAACCCATTTTTACGATCTTGCTTCGTTACGCTATCTAATCATGGTTTCCTTCCTTCTGTTTAGTCATCCCACTAGTGCTCGCCGTTGTTTACGTCACACCAGTTTAGTAGTGGGCCCTTGGACTTTTGTGATGTTGTCGTAGTGCATGTACCTAAGTTGCGTATGTGGGCTTGAATGAGTGTACTCCCCTATAGTATATTAATGTTTGCCTATTGGGTGATATATACATACCCAGAGTTATTCATGATGTTATGAAATTGTAAGTGTGTTAGTATTTATAGAAAAGTGCGAGGATAGCTATACCACTCTGGGGGCGTCTGTGTGTATAAGAATCTGTATTGGAATATCTAATAGGGAGTATGTAGTTGGAGATACTTATAATTGTTGAAATGATATGACTAGTAAAGCTGTGTGTATGTTAGGTGCGATAATAGTCGTACGTATAGTTAAGGTGGGTAGGCCTATTATGTGCCCTATGTGTTAGTACGTATGAGTATGTACTCGTACGTAGATACGCATTGTGCTTAGACGTGAGTAGTTATGTGTTTGCGGTATGAGTATAGAGGTGATATACATATGATAGTAGGATTATGATTTTGATTGGTATTGCTTGCGGGATGTTGTGTGCGTGTATACCATGAGGTATACACGACTACTGTGTGTCTTAACTATGTATGAAGTAAATGTGTTGGTATACTAGTTATAGGTAGATGGCTATGGTGTGAATATAGGTTCTGCTTGGGTGTGACTGTACGGGGAGTGTTTGTATTAGGGAGGGTATTATGATTATACTGTTAGTTCTTGGTTTCAAGACTAATGTTATTTTGATGATGATCAATACATTATGTTAGTGTGCTAATCATTCTTATGTTTTAGTCTCAGTTTATCTTAATGATTATATGTTGATGAGACAAAGCATAAGGCTTGGAGGATATTACAAGGGATATCTTAAAGACCTCCAGGAGTGATGGTATGCTCAAGCTTGGATGAAGTCATGAAGATCATCTAATGAAGCCAAAGCTTGGAGCATGATGATGGATGGACATCTAGAGAAGCATTTTCAAAGCTTGGAGCTTGATGAAGGGAAGCTCATCAAGGAGTGCCAAAGCTTGGAGATGATGGAGAGCATCAAGGCATTGTGAGCTTGAAGACTTAGACTCTAGGAGATGCAATTTGTAATCCATGTAATTTCATTTACTTGCATTTCTCTTTTTGAGTCTAGGATTATTGTAATGCCTTGATAGATGGTCATATTCTCATGCATTTGCATTTCACCATCTTAGTGAGCCTTAGGATTATCATAGAATCCAACCCAATAGGTTCATCTTGCCCAAAGACTCAATTGGAGTCTCTGGCTCTCCTGCAGTCGCCTGCTGAAGGTTTAACAGTCGACTGGGTGATTGTCAGTCGCCTATCGAGCCTTCTACAGCCGACTGTGATGCATAGCTCAAGTCAAATTTTCTATTGACTCATCTTGAGCTTTTCGCATCAGTCGACTGATGTTTAATTTACAGTCGACTGTACTCTTACAGTCGCCTGTGTATTGGTCGACAGTCGCCTGTGCGCTTCTTGCATTTTTTGGGATTTTTCCCAAGTTGCAAGACAGTCGCCTGTTGCTATTATTACAGTCGTCTGTATATTTACAGTCGCCTGAGAAATGGGCTTCAGTCGTCTGAAAGGCGTAAGTGCGAAATATGCATCTCTCTCTGTCTTTTCTCCATCTTTTACAGCAGTCGACTGATGAAGGTTTTACAGTCGCCTGGCTAATAGACAGTCGACTGTATTATTGACATCAGTCGCCTGTGCGTAAACTGGAGAAAGAGTGCAGCTCTCTGTTTCTTGTCCATCCCTGCTGCAGTCGCCTGATGAAGGATATACAGTCGACTGTCTGATTTTCAGTTGCCTGTGTAGTCTTCTACAGTCGACTGTCCTGGCTCAGATTATAGCCGTTGGGATATTTTCTAGCCGTTGATCAGTCGACTGTCTAATGATCATCAGTCGACTGTCTTTGCCGTAAACTGCCAAAATCTAGCCGTTGCAGATTTCTTCCCTTTGGGGTTTTGGCTGGTTTTATGGGTTCCTTTGGCTTCCAATATATATGGATTGGCTTAGTTCATTTAGACTTCTGAAAAAGGGTTAGGAAATTATAGAAGATCATTTCATCTCTTCTCTAAGCCACTCCTCCCACATTCCCTCATTAGAGCTTCATTCTTATGATATAGCATCTAAGCTCTAGGGAATTTCTCCAAGGGATTTCAATCTCATTCCTTTCTTGGAGAACATCTTTCCTCTCTTCATTTCATACACTCAAGTGAGAAGTGTTAGGATTCATTCCTAGAAGAGAGAAAGATCATCAAGTGCAATCAAAGCTAATCTCAAGCACTTGGCCATTCATTTGCATGCCTTCTTCTTCACATTGGTAAGATCATATCAAGGCATAGGTAAGTGTTGTTTCGTTTTGTTTTATGTTCGAAACCCTATTTCTCTTTGTGGGATTAGGATTCTCTCTTTGTGGGAGGTTGTCTCTTTGTGGGACTTAGGATACTCTCTTTGTGGTAGTAACTCTCTTTGTGGGAGTTTGGTGTCCTAGTGTAGGGCTAACCCTAATTCTCTGAGTGTGAGTTAGTGATTCTCTTGGTGGGAGTCTTGATCCTCGTGTAGGATTGGTTGGGTCCTTGTGTAGGGCATAAATCCTCTTGGTGAGGTCTCTCTCTTTATGGGAGTGTATCCCTTTGTGGGATTTGTATTCACTTCTCTTTGTGGGATTATAGTGGATACTGGTGTGGTTGGATGTACCCAAGTTTTGGGGAACCAGGGTAAAATCTTTGTGTTTGCGATTGTTGTTGTTGAGCACTCTGTCTAATTTCCGCTGCTTATTGTGCTTTAATTTTAGTAACTTTTAATTAAGCACTTTGCTTGCTATTACACTATTCACCCCCCCTTCTAGTGTATGTGTAGCCCCGCAGGGTCCTTTATATATACGCGTGCTGATGTCTGTATTATTATTATGGTATATAGAGTGATTGAACTATGTGAGTGTTACCTGACTAAATATTGAGTGTGATTGACATGTGGCATGTATATGGTTGTATAGGTAGATGTGTATACATTGGAGTGGTATTGGTATAGGTATAGCTACCGTGTTACGTATATAAAGTATTATGATATGTATTTTGAGTCTCGCTCAAGTTGAGTGGGTATACTCTAAGTATATTGTTATGTATGTCGGTGGTTGCATATAGTGATGTTTGATGCATATATAGTGATAGGAGTGTTTGTGCCTGGTTGTGTTACGCACATGATTGTGGGTCACTATACCAGTATATAGTTATAGGTGTTGGTCTTGTGGTATAGTTATTTACTAAGGACTAGCTTGTGTGAACGTATGTGTGCTAGATAAACTAGGTCTAGATGTGCTACGTATATGGTGGTACTATGGGTATATGTGAATGAAATGTTAGCGTGTATGGGTGTGCACCATGCACGGGTAAGTATGTGCTTAGTTATAAGTACTGATGACTATGAAATGTATGGCGTGTCGTGGGTATAATTATAGGGCCGTATGTGATGTGAAGATATGGTGAAATATTTACATGCATTTTGAATGACTATATATTGTGAAATTATAGTAGTGATGAATGTATATTAGATATAGTAAGACTTGTTTGAATAATGGTATGGTGCGACTACATGTGTCGATGTGTTTGGTATTGGATGTATACTAGGAAATATTAGGGAGTAATATACCCATGGTTGCTTGATGCATAGGAAGCTATCTATACGTAGAGCGATGGTTGTATTTGCTAGTGTGAGACTAATCTTATGTGAGTATCTGAACTATTGTTTGTGCTAGGTAAGTAGTGGCTATATAATGGATGTATATGTATGATTGAAATACGTGTATTAGTATGAATGACTATGATAGGTATAAGAGTATAATGGGCGTGAATGAATACATGTTAGTGGTGTTTGTGTTTGACTATCTAGTGTGTATATATATAAGCACTTGTAATGACTATACCTGGTTTAAATTATAATGTGACATGATTGGGGTAGTTACTAAAGCGACTAGATATGTTAGAAAGTCCGAGGACGGACTTTATTTTAAGGTGGGTAGGATGTAACGACTGGTTTTTGGTCTATGCATTGTCTATTATATGGTTGTCCTCTTCCTTGTGTGTTTTTCCTCTGTTGGACGTTTTCCTTCCGTTCTTTCTGATCTTCTTCTTCAATGAGCTTCATAGCGTCCGTATCTTAGAGCCAGGTTGATCTTAGAAGCCATAGGGATCTTCACGAAGCCTCGCGATTCAATTCGGTACTTTTCGTGCATCTTAGTTGGTTCAAGAAGGGGAACCAACGGACTAGATGGCAATCTAGTCGGTCGATAACTCTTCAGGGACCGACTAGTTCATCTTAAATATTTCAGCTGAGTTACTGTTTTTGCTTAGTCGGTCTAAGCACATCCCTCGACCGACTAGTTGATAAACTAGTCAGTTAGAGCTTGTACTCAGACCGACTAATTCTGAGTTCTTCTGTACAGCCGATTTATTGTTTATGGTTAGTCGGTCAAATAACATCTACCGACCGACTAGTTTCCAAACTAGTCGGTTATAATTCCTTCTCTGACCGACTAACTCTCAGTGCTTAATATCCATCTAATTTTACCCTTAGTCGGTCTATGAACAATCACCGACCGACTAGTTACCAAACTAGTCGTTTGACGAGCCTTCACAGACCGACTAATTCATTTCCCAGATTTATTCTTTCTTTCGCTGTTTAATTTTAGTCGGTCACAGTTGAACGACCGACCGACTAGTTACCAAACTAGTCGGTCAGCCGCCCTTCGTAGACCGACTAACTGACCCCGAAACCCTAGGTTTCATTTCCGCCGCCGTTTCATTTCCTATTTAAACCCTTCGATCCTTTAACTCCTTCCTCATTCTTCTGAGCCCATTTCTTCCCCAAATCATCCTCCAACATTCCCCTAGCCATTTCCTTCCTCCTCGGAGCTTCCCTCTTGCCATTAGCGCCGGCCACCTCCTTTAGGCCGCCGGCCAAACCCCAAATCCCATTTTCTCCAGATTTTCTCGACATTTCCAGATCTGAGCACTAGTTCTCCGGATCGTTCTTCCGTTGCCGTGCTTGCTCGGCATCGTTCTTCCTCTACGATACGTGATCCCATCTCCGTAGTTAACATTTTGTGGTGTGCCTCGTTGATCGTCATCCTTGGTGCCAGACAAGTGAAACTTGCCACTTAGGGTTTTAGGCCACGCCTTAGGCCATTTGCTTGTTGTAGGCGTAAAAGAGACTAGGTGACGAAATGATACTCGCCTAGACGTAAATTTCATGATCTAGCTTGACAACGAAGCTAGATCCGACTACTTTTAATTATCATGCATCTTATCTGTCATGTTTAAATTCAATTAACGGTACACAAAATTACCTGTACATGCCATGCTATTCATGTTGAGGGTTGCATTCGTAGCACACGCTACAATACTTGTTCTACTTGATCCGGCTAGGCACCTGCTTTTAGCGGGCACAACCCTATGCCAAATACACTTCCTGGCTCGTGATCCAGAAGCGGGCCACTTGTGTTGGTCAAAAGCCAATGCCCGATACACGTGGAGGGGTAGGGATAAGCGATCACCTGAGTTTACGAGTTGGCCTGATCAGCCACTCTAGCCAGAAGACGTAATCTCTGTGCACGACGTGTTTACTTCACGTGATTTACTTGACTTGTACGTGTCCGTGTTATTACTTGCAAAACTTGTCATCCATGCCATTCATGCTACTTGTTACTTCCTTACTATACTTGCCATACTATGCATCATACTATAACTGCTAGGTTGTTAGTTTACTTTCCTTTCAGTTTCCTTGTCCAAGTCTTTTAGACTTGCTGACATGTGCCCCTTCTCTTTGGGTGTCGCATGTTAGTTGCTGAGCGAGAGATTGTTGTTGAGGGTGACGAGTTCGTGGAGTTCGTGTCCGATCCCGTTGTTGACGTTGAGTACGAGGATACCGGTGACCATTCTTAGTGATCCCTGCTGGGCTCCCTTCTGTTTAGGTTTTTTGTTAAGTTGTCGGTGCATGGCACCTGTACTTTGTTTTTGTATCTTGTACTTTTGTTGGCCATGTTTTGGGCCTAGACTCTTTCGTTTAGCCTGGTGGCTTTTTCTGTGATGTTAGAATTTAATATGATGGATATTCTGAGATTTGCCTTTGTCGCATTTCCCTTCATTATTATCTTTGTTTCGTATCGCGTTGCAAGGACCTGCCAATTTATTGTTGATTGACGCTTATCGGGCTTGGAGCTTTGCAGCTTCAAGTCTGAGCGGACCTTCTCACGGCTCGTCTCCACATTTTTGGGAAGCTGGGCGTGACATGTACACTCCTTTATCTGGCAGTAAACCCTCAGAGATATGTAGCTTCTGCGCTACCTCCAAGGGTCAAGGATCATCCAACATGTTAAATGTATTTGCAGATACAGGTTACAGATCATCGCGATGACTGCAACAAAGAAGCGACCAACTTCTGGAGACCAACAAAGCATGCTTCCAAGGCAACATCAATCCCACCATCCCGAGAGGCTCATCAATCCAAGAAGCAAATCATAAGTACGCACAGCCAAGTCCTGCAGTACCTCGCAGACACAATGACGACTGGATCAGAGACGCGATGCTACCTACCAAGTCTGCAGACCACTCCTCTTCAGAAGAGCTCCCTCAGATTCAGTAGCTGCCATAGATGAGCGATACTTGTATAGATGAGCGATGTCTTGTATAGGTGAGCGATGCCTTATACTTTGTACTTATTATCGGAACACTGTATGAGATTGATGTATAGTTGCCTAGGAGATCTGCAAGCCTGCAGCTTGTACAGATCAGGGGGAGTCAAATGTAGTGTTGTACTCTTTTCCCTTGGCTATTGGTTTTTTCCACTGGGGTTTCTATAGCTAAAGGTTTTAACGAGGCAGCCTCATTGACTGTGGATCCAGAAGTATCCACCCCCCCTAAATACTCCCACTAATCAGGGGAAGTTATGGAAAACTGTAATCTTTTTCCTTGGCTATTGGTTTTTCCTACCGGGGTTTCCATATCTAAAGGTTTTAACGAGGCAGTTATCCCTATCTTAGGATCCAGAAGCATCCACCTCTAGTGATATCCATCGATCAGGGGAAGTTATAGAGAATTGTACTCTTTTCCCTTAGCCACTGGTTTTTTCCACTGGGTTTTCCATGGCAAAGGTTTTAACGAGGCAAGAACTCTTAAACTTAGGATCCAGAAGTATCCATAGACCCATGATCAGATAAGCTCTATGAACCCTGAAGCGTTCATTACGGCTTACAACAATGGATGGATAAAGGGACGTGTTATAAACGGGCTTTTGGAGGCCCAACCCGTTATTGGGTATCCACCCATTATGTAACCCTACTTCTATAAATATAGGGCTACGGGGTTCCGTAGCCGCCAAGTTTACAACAGTTTCGTGTTTCTTTGGGCTTGAAAATGGTGTGAAAAGTAGATTTGAGAGTATGTTGCGGACCCTATGAACTTTTTTGGTGTTTCTTTGGGGTTGAAAGTTTTAGGAGAATGTTTGATGTTGGGTCCACTGGTTTGAAATAATAAATAACTGCTTGTAATTTTAAGTTATTGATAAATGGTAATTTTAATTATTTAATGGAAATTATAAATATTAGTAGAAATAATTAAAAATAATTTCGTTATAACCTAATTATTTTTAAACTAAATTTATAAGTAAACTAATTAATTTTTAGTTAATTATATAATTTATAATTAAAATAATTAGTTATTACTTAATTAATTTATAATTATATACTTTATTACATAATTAAACACTGCGGTTGAGAAGTGCACAGTGTTCCCGTAATAAGACAAAAAAGTCGGGATTACTGTGCACTTCTCACTAGGCCGCGACAAAAAAATTAAAAAATTATAAACAGCGCGCTGCAATTGGTGGAGAAAAACGACGAGAGAAACGATGGGTCCAACAATCAACATTCAAGCTTGTAATCGCCGGAAAACCTGAGGATTTCGGTGTTGAGAATTTCACCGCCACCTCGGTGACAGGTAGGCACCATGTAGGCAAAACTTTCCCCAAAAAATTTCAAACAGAAGAACATACCCTCTGGAAAGTCCACTGAAATTTTAAAAATAGTGCTTCAATAGTGCATGAACAATGGAATCTTTCCACTTTCTACCACACTTTCAAGTAGTGGAACATGCCCTAAGTGGAAGTCTGATCTAGCTTGAGAGCTGTGTCAGGAGTTCAAATGCACCGACCCTGAGGCTGTTCTCCGGTGTCTACTGCTGAGATCATCATGGTAGAGCATAGCTATTAAGGAGCCAACCTTGGGTGTAACCGTTGGGGCCACCCTTGTAGAGCGTAGTATATTAAGAAGCCAAGTGTGGATGTAATTACCAGGGTCATCCCTATAGAGCATAACTGTTAAAGATGACCCTATAGAGCATAGCTATTAAGGAGTCAGCCTGTGTGGAGGTCGTCCTTGTGAAGCGTAGATGTTTGGGAGCCGACCGTGGGTGTAGCCACTGAGGTCGTCATTGTAGAACATAGCTCGTTAAGGAGTCGATCATGATTAAAGTAGATCGTCAAAATTCGTTTTGATTTAGATGCAGAAGTAAAGGGGTTTTTTTATCAGAATTAAAATTTTCTTTTATGAGAATTTCTTTACACCAACTTAGTTAGACCCGACCACGGTTCGGTTCGAACCGTGGAACCGAACCGGAACCGAACCGATTTGAAACCGAACCGAACCGGAACCGGCCGACCGGTTCCAAGAACCGGAACCGGAACCGTGCCAAGCCGGTTCGGTTCCGGTTTGCCCTTTTGTGGAACCGAACCGGAACCGGCGGTTCCGGTTCCCCGGTTCCCCGGTTCCGGAACCGGGGAACCGATTCGGTTTTGACCAATTTGCTCACATTCTCAATTTTCTCCCAAAGTTTTCTCACATTACCCGGTTTGGTTTGTTACATACTCAAGTTTCTCATATGTAACTTGCATTAAGTTGATTAGTGACAAGATATATTTCTTTTTTAAGTTATAGCCTTTAAATTTTGTTTACTTTTCATATATTTTCATCACAACCGAACCGGAACCGACCCCAAACCGGAACCAAACCGGAACCGGAACCGAAATGAAACCGGAACCGGAACCGGAACCGAAACCTGCCGAGAACCGGAACCGGAACCGAACCGCTTCTAAAGTGGTTCGGTTCCGGTTCCGGGTTTTGCTGGAACCGGAACCGACGGTTCGGAACCGGAACCGAACCGGAACCGAACCGCGGTCGGGTCTAAACTTAGTAAGGGGTTTCTTCTTTACATTGGAAGCTTTGCAGGCGACCTACCTTTTCCAAAAGCACAAATATAAAAATATTTATTAGTAGCAACCCACACAATTGCCGGAAACAAAATGCATATCAAATATATTTATTTAATTATTCGGCATCCATGAAACATATGCCCATATCATATATAGAAGCCACTCTTACGGAATAAAAGGTGCGTTACTTAAAATAGACATACACACGCAATTGGCTAGCGCGCCCAAGCGCTCACTTCGCAGCCTCCGCGCCCTCCTCCGCCTCCGCCACCTCCACCTCGTCCACCACCTCGTCCTCGTCAAACGCCGACACCGGAAACGACCTGGAAACCCCCACCTTCGCCTTGAACGTGATCTTCTCCGGATCCTTCTGGTCGATGAAGAACTCGGCCACCGGGAACCACAGCAGCACCTCCCTCGTCTTCACCCCAGTCAGCCGGCTCATCCTCCGGTCCTCCACGAAGGCCGTGACCTCCGCCGCGAAGGAGGTGACCTGGCCGCCCAGCTTCTTGAACTTGTGGGCGATGGCCCTCTCCTGCCGGAACCAAACGAACCCGGTGGCCCGGTTGCGGCCCACCTCCGTGAGCTCCGTCAGCGGGAGAAGCCCCCGCGGGAGGTGGAGCTCGTCGTGGAGCTCCCTCACCTTCTGCCTGCATGTCTCGCGCCCCGTGTGGATCTCCGCGCCGTCGCGGTGGGAGTCGACCATCGACTGCGTCGACATTCTAATCGTTTGTTGCTTTCTTGATCTTTTGACGACGAAGGGCGACGAGAGCCTGGGTTTACTTATAGTGCTCGAGGTCGCCGTCGCCAGCGAGCGCCCCAACCGCACCCGTTAAAAGCCCCAACTGCACTCGTTGACCCATCAATTAATGTTGTGGTTGTCTGCGTCTTTCATTCCCTAAAGCAGCCCAACATGGAAATTGTTGCAACATTAGGCCCACACTCTCTTTACCAAACCCGGCCCAATGCCAAATCTCATAAGCCCCCTCTATCTTCAACGTCCCCAACCAAACCCTCGGGCAGTAAATCATCATCATGATGCTGAGCCTCAAAACCCCAACAATTACCTCAATTACACCATCAATATCTCACCATCCTTTGTTCTCTGATAACAGAGAAGCTCAAGCTCTTCCTTTTTTTGTCACTTCATCCGTTAACTCTCCTATTCTCATCTCCACTCCAAGCTGCTGCAGCAAAGGGTGGCAGCAGAGATCACATTCTTCCTTGAAACCAAGCGCAAGTAAGCAAGCAGCCTTCTCTTCTAAATTTTATGTTTTTTCCCCTTCTTTCTGGGTTTTGTATTTTTAATGAATTATGAACTTAGTTACGGGTCTTTCATGAATTTTCTGCCTTATAAACCAACATCTCGACAACTTGCGAATGTCAAATTGTTCTTTTTGGCGTTAAACTCTTGAAATTGGAACGAATTCATGGTGAAATTCCGAGAATTTTTTGTCACTGATTAATCAAATCCCAAAAGTTAAATACCCTGCTACTTGTAGATTGCTAAACGACTACTGGGTTATACAATGTCCCGTTAAATATGATAAAAATTCAGCCACATATTCTGCAAAATATGTCAAAAAAGAAATTCAAGTAATTTTTAGTAGGGGTTTTAGGATGTAGTTAACAAATAATATATTTTGATATCAGTCCATCATAAATTCATATTTGGACACAAGTCCCTAACAATACTGAACCCACTATGAAAAGAGTCCTTTTGTTATTATGGATATCCTAGTCCATAAGAGTACTCAGTCCCTGTGCTCTCCCAGTGGAGGGCTTAACATGGGCTGAATGGTTGCAACATCAGCCGTTAAGCTAGATTACCAGACACCGATGTCACGGCATCAGACGTCTGTTAATCTAGTCATAATTTTTTTAAATTCTGAAGTAGATCAGACACCTGAACGATATCCACCAGGCGTCTGATCTATTATTGGTGCACCCGATAAGTTTTTCCTATGAATCAAACGTCTGATCATTATTCAGACATCTGCAAAATGAACAGCATGCATCTGGTTCATGTTTAATGAAGAAAAAAATTATACTCCCATGATCAGTCGTCTGGTGCATAATCACCAGACGTATGATCCTAGTAGGGTTTTAAAAAATAAAGTCCCGCCAGAACCAGACCGTTTAACAATAAGACGCCTGCTCGTGATAAATTTGGATAAAATAACTCGCTAGCTGAGTCAGCGGCTGAATGGAGGGCTAAACATGTGCTTAAATTCTTAAGCCTTGTTCAGCCCTCTCTATGCACTTTTTTTGCAAAAATCCCCTCCACCTAGGATTAAGCCCCCAATCAGCCCTCCATTGGGAGTGCTCTAAGCTACCTCTAAACCTCAATTGTATACGTTGAATTGACCTTTATGACCTTACTTTCCCAAGCCTGCCCACCCTTTTATTTAAATTATAATTCTTTAGAGATCCACCTTGGTATGTTTTCTTCTTCTTCTTTCTATTCTTAACATTTCTATAAACATTCCATTTGATCAAGAAACATGAGAGGTAAAACAATGATTGATCAGTGTCCTTTCCCTCAAATGTTTAAAACCAATGTTAGAAATTCAGTGTTCTAAAAGGCGGGTTTATTATGCATGTGATCCAATAATGCATATCACAATCTTTCATGCGCTAACTATATGGATTATGCGGTATTGTGCAAAAATTAAAAATTAATATAAATAATATATACACATATGTATGTATATGTATACATATGTGTTTTTGTATGTATATGTCTATATTACAATTAAAATTTCTAAATATAAAAAATTAGGAAAAATATATTATAAACTCTCTAGAGCTTCAATAAACTTGTGCGAAAATAAAAAATTAATATAAATAAATATATGTATGTGTGTATGTATGTATGCGTATGTGTATATTAACCAATAAAATTTCTAAATGTAAAAAATTAAGAAAAATAAATTTTGAACTCCCTAAAGCATTAATAAACGTATCATGTGAATATAAAACCATTAAATAATATAAGATATTGCATTGACGATATAAAAATAAGTAGAATTCTTAGACAACGTTGAATTTTCATCTTCATCAACAACATCATCTTAGTCTTCATCCCAAAAAAAATTCGTTATTAGTTATAACAGATCACATATATAATATGAACAAATAACCAAGTAGCTAGGGAAAAAGTTTCTTTTTTAATTTTTAATTGATACCCAATTATGCGTCCAATTAAGTACATGCTTAATCAATTATAGGAGTACATAATGGTTAGGCACCCACATATGCGGATGATCACTATTTTGAGTGCAAAGCATGACTCACATGCAGTCCAACATCACATTAATATATGTGGCCCCATATGCAGCCGCATAAACTGCCTTTTAGAATACTTGTTAGGATTTATATCACTAAAATGAATTGATATGTTGCTAGTTTGATGAGAAATAAAGGAGTTTGATTGAGGAGATAATAATGTGACTTATTTAAATATAGGGGAAGAAATAGAAGAATGAGAATTGAAGGGGATAGTGCTGGATTTGGACAAATAGAAGAAAAGAGAAGGGAAGAAGATAGTAATGGTGGCATTTTCTCCGTTTATGTATTCAATTATTGAAATATTCTTTCAGTTTTGGTTGATAATTAAACTTAAGTGACTCTTTAAATGAATTTTATATTGTTTGTGTTGCGGGTCAAGTCCGCCCAACAATATAATTTGTATTTAATGGGAATCACGGCTACAATGATTACAAGTATGTGGTTGATGACGAGACTAGCTCGACTTGGAGCACGCTTCGTGGCAAAGAATTCAAGGTCGCCTGACGATCGCCGAAGGTCACCGACTCCCGTCAACTGAGGCGTGCTTCCTGCAAGATTAACAACTCGTCAGACAGGCGGGGTTGGCTGTCAACCCGTGGCATCTCCGATCCTTAAGTCAATGGGTGACCTGTATGGAGTGTGTCGAACACGCTTGACGATCTTAAGGCAGATCGACGATGCGTGGCAAGCTTATGAGGAAGGCACATATATATGGAGAATATCCGACCTTGAATACTGGATAGGAGTTAAGATTTCCACTAACCAACCCCCTCCTTGGTGGCTGGAGGGGGTATTTATAGGGTTGAGAGTCGGTTGTTCGTCGTTCAATTATCTGTCGAGTCTGCTTAGCTGGAGTACAAGTGGAGACGCGATAGGCCGGCGATGGTGTCAGAGATATTTATGCATTAATGAGTGTCAGGTGGTGTCAGAGGCGTTAATGCATTAATGGGAGATGCGATGGGCGACCATCAGTTCTCGTTCTTAACCTCTGGCATTAATGAGGGTGTGTGTGGCCCTACGTCACACTGTCAAAGATATTTATGCTAGTCAGCCCTTCGTAAGAGCCAAGCTCGGCGACCGAGCTTGGTGTCTTTGGACCGTTTGGCTGCGCTTTCGGGTGGAGAGTAGGCGAACTTCTTTTGTCGACCCTGATGGCGAGCTTGCCGCTCGAAAGGCGAGCTTCCCAGGGTCGCGACGACCTTTCGTTTGGGCTTGATCTTATTCGGGATGGTCGGAGGGCTGTTCGTTTGGGTTTCAAATATATGTGCCTTTATTATCTGGGCCGGCCTTAACGCCATAACAATTGCACCCGTCATTTGAGTTCGAAACGACAAGCCCGGCTCAGCTCGGATGACGTGTCACACCCCATTGGATGAGGGCTCGTCAGCAGCATTTAATTCGAATTGACCTCCAAATCTTCTCAGGCCATGATGGCGATTCGGCGACGGGGGAGGATTCGAGGCGTTCGACCGCTTAGAGAATGACGCGTGGCTGACGTGATAGTGGAAGAAAGTCGAGGCGCCAGTCTCGCCCAGATCTCGCCACGTGGCCCGCCTCCGACGGCTGAGATCGTCCGACTCTCTCTATAAATAGCGTCGGGGGCAGCGAGAGGGAGTTTCCGCATGAACTTTCAAAATTTTCGCTTCCCCCCATCGTTGTAGAGAGCTCTCGCCATCGATCGTCATGCCGTCGTCCGTCTGTTGTCGTTGGAGCTCTGATCATCTTCTTTCTTTCTAGGTATCCTCTCGATCCAACTATGGCTTCCTCTGCTTCTTCCGCTTCAAATTCCTACGTTGAGAGGTGGTTTGGGGAACTTGAAGGCGACGTTGCAGAATCGAAGCCGGTGGTATCGGAGGAGCCGACGATATCTTGGCTGGAGGAGTGGGAGGTAAACCTAGCGGTCAGACACGCTGCCGTCTCGTCGTCGGCGATCAAAAGGGATCCCAAGAAAGGAAAGAGGCCTAGGTCGGCCGTCAAAGTTCCAGGTGGCGGTGAAGTCACGACTGCGGTCCCCGCAGAGATCCTGGCCCAGATATCCCAACTGTCGACCTCTTACATCCCCGAAATTCGCTCCAAGTTCATCCGATCCCTTACACAGTTCGCCTCCCCGAATTCAACGAGCGGGTCTGCTCTCCAAGGGACAATGAGGTCGGCATATACTACCCGACCTTCGGCCTTGGGCTCCAATTCCCCCTCCACCCCTTCTTCTCGTCCTTCATTTCCTTGAGCTCCCCTTCTTCCGATTGATGCCGAACTCCATAAGCTACATGGTCGGCTTTTTTGTCATCTGCTCCGCCAGCAGCATAAGTTCGACACTGCCGCTGTTCCAGTACTTTTATGAGACTAAGCGAAAAGGGGCGTACTACGTCTGCGCAAGGAGGGATCGGCCTCTCGTCTTTGGTCTGCTGGGCAAAGTAATGGACTGGAAGGAGAGGTTCGTATTCGTATCGACGCCGACGGACTTAGCTCTGAGGTCGAACAGGGAGACCTTGAATCCCTCAGTGAACGCCAAAGTGGTTCTCGAGGGGAACGATCTGGAGAACGTCAAGATCCTGGAGGAGATCCCCAGGGAGAGCATGTACTTGAAGGGCCTGGTCGCGGACGAGCTGATCGCCCAGTACGTCTGGCTCGAAGGTACTTCAAGCTTAGCGATCAACTCCTGATATGTTCACCCTGATCTGTCTTCTTTTTGCAGGTACAGCCATGAGTCTTTCAAGAGAAGAGTTGATGAAGATGACGAGGGACGCGGCGACCAAGGTGCCAATGACCAAGGTCAAGGGCAAGTAGCAGACGCCCAAAGGCTCGATGAAGATCAGGCATAAGTGGAGCCAGGAGGCAATGACCACCGCATGGGCCGAGAGGGAGGAGCGGGGTAAGAAGTCGAGGAAGGAGCCAGCGCCAACCGCTTACTTTTCCCGTACAAGCGAGGCGGCGTCGGGCGGACTTCTCGATCTCGACCCGGTCGAGCCGGTGACCGTCCTTACGGTCGCCACGTCCAAGGGCCCGCCGGTCGGCATGATCGCCACCATCCCCACCAGTCCAGCCGCCCCTTCGAAACCTTCGGCTGGGTTGGCCAAGACAAGTCGGGCTGCGACAGTCGCGCGTTGGCCCTTCGGGTGCCCGCTGTCTGGGCTGGGGAAGTCGAGCCACCCAAGCTGTGAGGCGGCGCTCGCTACCTTTTAAGTTGAAAAAGGAGGAGATCCTCGCCCTCTCATCGGAGAAGGTCGTCGTGCCACTCTACCCGGTGGGCGTCCAGGAGCCCGTCTTCGATGAGGTCGGGGTAGCGGTCCGCCTGACGGAGAACAACACTCTGCCGAGGGACCGAGAGTCTCTGGCGAACGTCGACGCTGAGCGGCTCTGCGATACGGCCGTTTGGCACAATATGCAGGTTCGTCATCCTTTTTATCCAAAATACCGATCTTCCTTTTTTAGATGTGCTCACGCCTTTGGTTTCTTATGTAGACGGTTGCCGCACTGGTGTCCCTTCAGCGACACACGTCGGTGGCGAACAGGGTCGAGGCCGTCCTAGGGAGGAAGGCGGCCGAGCTTAAGGAGGCCGATGCGAAGCTGAAGGCCGTCAACGACAAGTTGACGACGCTCCGGGGGTTCTACGCGACCCAGAAGGAGTCAATCGTTGAGTTAGAAAAGCTCGTGGAGGAGACAGAGCAGAGGGCCAGGGCCGAGGAGACCTGGAGGGTTGCTGCGGAGAACGTCCTTGCCCAGGAGAAGGAGGCCAGCGCGAAGAAGACCACCGACCTGGAGCAGCGCGTGGCCGAGCTGGAGAGGGTTGACTTGGATGCGGTCAAGTCTGAGGCCATCTGCCAGTACCAAGTCAAGGAGTTCGTCCCCACCCAGACGGACATGAGGGCCGAGGGCTTCAACGAGGGCCTGGAGGCTGGACTGGAGAGGGTCAAGAAAGGCTTGGGGAAACATTACCCCAACCTGGAGGTCGACTTCTCCCGTTTGTCGGCGGCCTTCGACGATGAAGGGGAGTCTTTCCTCGCTGCTGACGTCAAAGGGATGGAGGCACAAGCCAGCCGCGACCAGGCGGGCGACCAGGCGGACGCTCAAGCGAACTCTCAGGCCCACAGAGGCGGCGATCATGTGGAGGCTTTGTAGTCTGGGGGCGTCAATGTATGACCGACCTTGGAGTCGGGCTTGAATTTTTGTAACATGTAGTGTAAATATAATTAATGAAATTTGAAAAATTCTTTGCTTACTGTTCGTACGCCATGTGTCTTTGTATATGTATGCCATGTGTCTTTGTATGTGTATGCCCCCAACATTCAGGATGGACAAGCTTAGGGTCGAGTAGAGGCGGAATGTTGTAGAGTCTGAATCCCTTGTGCAGTTCCTCGTGCAGTCAAGTTGGCGAAGTTTATTAGTAGGCCGCCGTTGGAGTCTTTGGGGTGATGCCGAAGCCTGTCCTGCGCCCGGATCCGTAGCTAGACCGTAGCTATGGGTAGCTAGGCTGTGATCTGCCCCGGAGGTCTTGGAGAGGGCAAGTTGGAGCCGTAGCTCGTCTAGTCCCCCCTGGAGCCTTTCGGGTGCCGTAGCCCCGGATCTTCCCCGGTTTAGATAGCGAAGTCCGACCTGCTATGGGTAGCTAGGCCGCGATCTGCCCCGGAGGTCTTGGAGAGGGCAAGTCGGAGTCGTAGATCGTCTAGTCCCCCTGGAGCCTTTCGGGGGCCGTAACCCCGAATCTTCCCCGGTTTGAGTAGCGAGGTCTGACCTGCTATGGTTAGCTAGCCCGCGATCTGCACCGGAGGTCTTGGAGAGGGCAAGTCGGAACCGTAGCTCGTCTAGTCCCCCTGGAGCCTTTCGGGGGGCTGTAGCCTCGGATCTTCCCTGGTTTGGGTAGCGAGGTCCGACCTGCTATGGGTAGCTAGGCCGCGATCTACCCCGGAGGTCTTGGAGAAGGCAAGTCGGAGCCGTATCTCGTCTAGTCCCCTAGAGCTTTTCGGGAGCCGTAGCCCCGAATCTTCCCCGGTTTGGGTAGCGAGGTCCGACCTATGGGTAGTTAGGCCGCGATTTCCCCCGGAGGTCTTGGAGAGGGCAAGTCGGAGCCGTAGCTCGTCTAGTCCCCCTAGAGCCTTCCGGGGGCCGTAGCCCCGGATCTTCCCCGGTTTAGGTAGCGAGGTTCGACCTGCTATGCATAGCTAGGCCGCGATTTGCTTTGGAGGTCTTTGAGAGGGCAAGTCGGAGCCGTAGCTCATCTAGTCCTTCTGGAGCCTTTCGGAGGTCATAGCCCCGGATTTTCCCCGGTTTGGGTAGCGAGGTTCGTTCTGCTGTTGGTAGTTAGGCCGCGATCTGTCCCGGAGGTCTTGGAGAGGGCAAGTCAGATCCGAAGCTCGTCTAGTCACCCTGGAGCCTTTTAGGGGCCGTAGCCCCGAATCTTTTTTTGTGGCGAGGTAGCTCGCTCTCAATGACCGAGCCGACCTGGATCTTTGACTTTATCTACTAGGTCGTCCCGTGAGAGCTTGGGCTTTCGAGCGTATTGCCGACCTGTGACATGTGACTCTCATACAAGAGAAAGAGGCGAAAAGTGGTTAAGTCGAAATATAACGAAATGTCGGGGATAAAGCAACCTGTGATTTTCTTTTGTGTCGTCTCGTGAGAGCTTGGGCTCTCAAACGTTCAGCCCACCTTCATGAAGGCACTCTTAATTTCGGAGCGGAGCTGGAATTTAAATTCAGACAACTCAATGAGTGTACAAACACAAAAATATTTATTGAAAATATTTATTGAATTTACAAACAGCACATTTATTGAAAATATTTGAGCAAATGCTCGGCGGTCCATGGATGGGCTAATTACTCGCCCTCAATGGTCGCCAAAATATAGGTCGCTGGTCCCACAATGTCAGTTATTGTGTAGGGGCCTTTCCATTTTGCGGAGAGCTTTTCTTGGTGGCCGATCTTCGGTCTGAAGGTCGCATCTATGAAGACGAGGTCGCCGACTCTGAAGCTACGCTTCCTCACGCGGGAGTTGTAGTACCTCACCATCATCTGGCTGTGCTTAATAAGGTTTGTTAGAGCATGACCCCTTACCTCATCGATGAGTTCAATGTTGATTTCGAGGCCTTCTTCATTTGCTTCTTCGTTGAAGTACTGGAGCCGGAGGGATTCCTCACCGACCTCCACTGAGACGACGGCCTCCGTCGCATAGGCTAGCATGAAGGGGCTCTCGCCGGTTGAAGCTTTGTATGTGGTGCGGTAGGACCAAAGGATGCCGGGTCGGGCCAAGATCCAGGGGCGCTGCCGACTTTTTTCTTCAAGGGCTCAAGAATGCATTTGTTCGCTGTTTCGGCCATGTCATTGCATTGTGGATGCGTCACGGAGTCAAAGTGGAGGTTGATGCCCCCAATCCGAGCAGAAGCTTCTGAAGTCCGCAGAGTCGAACTGCTTCCCGTTGTCCGTCACTATGGAGCGGGTTATCCCAAAGCGGCATACAATAGACTTCCAGACGAAGTTCTTCATTTCCTTCCAAGTGATGCGCGCCAGTGGTCCGCCTCGATCTATTTGGTGACGTAGTCGACGACAACGACGAGAAACTTCCTTCATCCTGTTGCCATTGGGAACAGTCCGAGGATGTCGAGGCCCCATTTGGCGAACGGGACCGGGCTGCGGATTGGAATCAGGTCGGATGACGGGACGGTTGTATGTTTGAAGAATCTTTGGCACTCCTCGCACCGCTTGACGTAGTTGGTCGCGTCCTTCAGCATGGTCGGCCAATAGTAGCCCTGCCAGATTGCCTTGTGCGCCAGGATGCGGCCACCGTAGTGATTTCCGCAGAGTCCTTCGTGTATCTCGCAAACGACCTCCTCATCTCTTCTTGGCCCAAGGCATTTTAAATCAGGCAAGACGTTGTACCTCGCACGACGCTTCCGATAGAGAACACCACCGAAGATCACGAACGTCAAAGCCCGTCTTTCGATCTTCCGCGCCTCCAGCATGTCTTCTGGTAGGGCTCCGGTCTCCCGGTAGGCGATGATCGGGCTCATCCATGATTGCTCCAGGTCGGCGCACAGCAGCTCGCCCTCCTCGATGCTTGGCGTCAGTAAGTTCTCGATGTAGATAACTTTTTCAATCTCGGCCGAAGAAGAAGATGCCAACTTTGAAAGGGCGTTGGCCCGGAGGTTGTTCGACATTGGCAGATGCTGGACCGTTGCTTTTCTGAATTTGAGGAACACGGCCCGGGCGCACTTCAGGTACCGCTGCATCAGTTCCTCCCTCGCTTCGAAGATGCCTTCAATTTGTTGGACGACGAGCCTTGAGTCGCTGATCAACAACACATTCGTCACCCCCAGCGTCTGGTAGAGCTTCAGCCTGTTGAGGGCAGTCTCGTACTCCACCACATTGTTGGTCGCCGAGAAATTGAAGCGGAGTGCATACTCTAGCTAGCTTCTTTTGGGGGGTCTCTATTACGATACCAGCTCCGCTTCCCGACCCTGTGGCCGATCCATCGACGTGGACGACTCACAGCTCGCCTTCGGACGGGGTGGACGTTGATGGAGGATTCTCGTTGGCGAGTTGCTGCTATTGTGTGTCCGGCCGATCGTCGGGCGAAGCTTCGCCAATCTCTTCGATTGTGCACTCCACGAAGTCCACCAGTGCCTGACTCTTGATCGCCACCCTGGGCTTGTAGATGTCGATCTCGCTGAGCTCGACACTCCAATTCAGCATTCGGCCCGATTTCTCCAGCCTCCTCAGATTCTTTTCAAGTGGCGAGTTGGTGTAAATGACAATGGAGTACGCCTGAAAGTAAGGTCGGAGCTTCCTTGCCGTCAGAATCAGGCAGTAGTCAAACTTATCGATGGGGCTGTAGCGGGTTTCCGCCTCCCGGAGCACCCGACTGGCAAGTAGACCGGCCTCTGGATGTCCACGTCCTCTTTAACTAGGACCGAGCTGACGGCTTCTTGAGTGGTGGCGAGATAGAGGCCAAGCCGCTCTCCTTCCTCCGACTTTGCAAGCAGCGACGGGCTTTGTAGATAGGCTTTCAGTTCGCCAAAGGCTTGGGCGCAGGAGTCCACTCGACATTCTTCCTTATTCCCTTCCGTAGAATCTTTAAGAATGAGAGTGACCTCTCGGCGGACTTCAACATGAATCTCCCCAGTGCGACGATTCGGTCGTTCAGCTTCTGCAAGTCTCTGATGGTCATTGGCTCGTCCATGTTAATGAGAGTGGATATCTTGTCGGGGTTGGCCTCGATTCCTCGCTTGGTAATCATGAAGCCGAGGAATTTTCCAGACCGGACGCCGAATATGCACTTCGCTGGGTTGAGCCGCATGTTGTAGCGCTGCACTTTTTGGAAAGTCTCCTCAAGGTCGACGAGATGATCCTCGGCCTTCTTTGACTTAATCAGCATGTCGTCGATGTAGACTTCGAGATTTCTACCGACCTGGGGTGAAAAATTTTGTTTACCATCCGTTGATAGGATGCTCCCGTTCTTGAGTCCGAATGGCATCTTTGTGTAGCAGAACGTCCCCGGTTGGTGATTAACGATGTCTTATTCTCGTTGTGATTTGATTGTAGCCTGAGAAGGCGTCCATGAAGGTCAGCAGCTCGTACCCAGATGCGTTGTCCACCAGGTGGTCGATCCTCGACAGCAGGAAGCTATCTTTTGGGCAGGTCTTGTTGAGGTCGGTGAAGTCCACGCACATTCGTCATTTGCCGCTGGGCTTCTTCACCATCACCACATTCGCGAGCCAGTCAGGGTAGCTCACTTCTCTAATGAACCCAGCCTCAAGGAGCCGCTCCACCTCCTCGCCCGCTGCCCGCACTTTTCTCCCCCAGCTCTCCGCTTCTTCTGCCGGACTGGGCGAGCTTCCGGGTGGGTCAACTCTAGGCATGTCCGAGGGCGACCATGCGAAAATATCTGCATTCGTCCTAAGGTGGTTGACTAGCCCCGTCTTCAGCTTCACGGGCAGCTTCGTGCCAATAGACACAGTTTTGTTTGCTTCCTCTGCCACAGACACTTCCTCTACGTCCTCCACCGGAGCTGGTCGTTGATGAGCGAAGTCCTCCCGACCGTCGAGGAGGTCGATCGAGAGGGTTTGCTCGAACTTCTTATGTTTGGTGGAGCCGACGTAGCAGCTTCGTGAGAGCTTCTGGCATCCCTGCACCTGTCCAACCCTGAGCGGAGTCTGGAATTTCACCATTTGATGCAGCAGCGAGGTGAGAGCTTCAACAGCGGTCATGTAAGGCCGTTCAATGATGTCATTGTATGCTGAGGCGACGACGACGACGAACTGCGTCATTCGAGTGACGACCTTCGGCCTCTCCCCCAGGGTGATAGGCAGGGTGATCACTTCGACAATTGGGCACCAAATGACCGGTGAAACCGTCAATCGGGCCCAAGCATGGCTTCAGCTTCGCCTCGTTCAGTTCCATCTTTTGGATCGTGGACAAGAACATGATGTCGCACGAGCTGCATGTGTCGACCAGGAGTCTGCTCATAATAGCTGGCCCTATGAGAGCTTCGATGACGATGGCATTTTCATGTGGCAGCTCGACCCCCTCCATGTCGTCGTCAGAGAAGGAGATGGGGGACGAGTTACTCTTCTCTGCTTTGCCCCTGTGTCGGCGCCCATCGTCATAACCTGTCGGGCATAAGTCTTCCTCGCCAACGCTGATGTACCGCCCTGGGTCGGCCCGCCGCAGATTACATTCACGCGCATGATCGTCTCAGGCATATGGTGGTCCACTTGTTTGGCGTCGTGGGTCGGCCGGTCAGCTCCTGAGGTCGTTCCTCAATCGCGGCCTGGTCTTTCCTGGTCGATGTATCTTCGGAGATGCCCGATCTGGATCAGCCGCTCTATATCCTCTTCAGTGCGTAGCACTCGTCGGTGTCATGGCCATGGTCGCGGTGATACCGACAGTACTTTGGGTGTTCCTTGAGCCGGGCCTCGACCTCATCTTCGGCGGCTTGTTTTTGAGAAGTCCGCCCGTCATGGCCACAACCATCACTTTCGCCAAGGGTGGTGTTGAGCCTTGTGTAGTTGACCTCATGCGCTCTTTCAGGTCCGCCTCTCGGAGTGGGGTTCCTGGGGGCGAGGAACCCCCTCAGCGGTCTGGGGCGATCTTTCCCTTGAGGGCCTCCCTGGTCGCGCCCTCGAGGGTGGTCTTGATCACGCCCTCTGGGGCGGTCCTGGTCACGTCCTTGGGGACGCTCATCCTGCCTCGGCCGTTGACTAGGCCTCGCCTCAACACAGGGGGCTTTGGCTGGTGTGGCCTCCTTCATCGTCCCCAGAGCCTCCTCGCTTAGCATAAACTTCTCCGCCCGGGCGAAGATGGCATCGAGGTTGGCAGGCAGATCATGGAGCAGCGACTTCAGCAGGCTCCTATTCGCCAGACCCTTCTTGAAGGCCGCCATGACGAGCTCATCTCCGCAGCTCATCATGTTGAGTCTTTCCTCGTTGAAGCGTTGTAAGAATTTGCGGATGGTCTTCCCCTCCTTCTGGACCACTGTAAACAGATAGTCCGATGCCTTCCTCCTTCGCCCCGCCAAGAACTGCTGACAGAACTTGCAGAAAAGGTCGCCGAACGTATCAATGGAGCGGTTGGGTAGGTCGTTGTACCACTCCACCACCGACTTCTTCAAGGTCGTCTGGAAAGATCGACAGAGGAGGGCGTCCTCTGCTCCATGGATCTTCATCACTCCCTGGTATCGCTGCACATACTCCAGGGGATCGCCCGAACCATCATACAGTTCAAACTGAGATAGTTTGAACCTATGAGGTATCGGTGTTTAGATCACCCTTCGGGTCAGCCGGTTGGCTTCTTCGGGGTTGGGGGGAGGCGTTGGCGACCTTTGGGAGGCGTCCATGCCCACTCGATGCTCTCGTCACTGATTAGAATCGTCAGATGAGCCACCTCGGTGCTCAGAGGCGTCCTTCCCTCGCCTCCGGGGGATCGGGTTGCGGTCGTGGCTCCTTCGCCGCCGGTCATTACGCCTAGGAGAGTGGCGCCCTAACCGGAGGGACTTCTGCTACAGTGGGCGTGCCCTGCTCGTCTCGGGCTTGGCGATCTCCCGCGACGATGGCTTTTAGCAGCATGATCCAGCTTGGGACTCTCTCGAACTATCACGGCCGACGCCTGGGGGATTCCTCGGCTCCCCTCCTGAGGCCTCTCCCTCGCGACGACGATGAATTGACGCTGTCAGATGGCTGCTTTTTCATCCAATCGCCTTTGATAAGCGGCCTCCTCATCGTCGAACTGCTTCTGCAGAGCGGCCGCTTCTCCTTCGAACCGCCTTCGCTGCGTGGCCTCTTCTTCGTCAAATTGAGGGAGGAGGTCCCGCCTCACATTGCGGGGTCTGGAGATGCCTTCTGATGGAGGCGGACTTGCTTGTCTGGTAGCGGCCCAGTCCTCCATCATTTTGGTGAAGTTTTCAAAGCTCTTGTAGACACCGAGGGCCGCGTCCTGGATGACAGCGGCCGACCCCTCAAGGGGTAGATTCGTTGGAGGAGTCCTTCTGGGAGAGTGGTTCTCTTCGGTTACTGGCTGCTTGCCGTGACGGTGACTGTGGTGACTGCGTGTAGTGTCTGACATGGGTGTAACCCTAGTTCCCCACAGACGACGCTAATTGTTGCGGGTCAAGTCCGTCCAACAATAGAATTTATATTTAATGGGAATCACGGGTACAATGATTACAAATATGTGGTTGATGACGATGCTAGCTCGACTTGAAGCACGCTTCGGAGGCGAAGAATCCAAGGTCGCCTGACGATCGCCGAAGGTCGCCGATTCCCGTCAGCTGAGGCGAGCTTCCTGCGAGATTAACAACTTGTCAGAAAGGCTGAGTTGGCTGTCAACCCGTAGCATCTCCGATGCTTAAGTCAGTGGGTGACTTGTATGAAGTGTGTCGAACACGCTTGGCCATCTTAAGGCAGATCGACGATGCGTGGTGAGTTTATGAGGAATGCACAGATATATGGGGAATATCCGACCTTGAATACAGAATAGGAGTTAAGATTTCTACTAATCAACCCCCTCCTTGGTGACTGTAAGTGGGTATTTATAGGGTTGAGAGTCGGGTGTTCACCGTCCAATCATCTATCTAGTCTGTTTAGCTGGAGCACAAGTAGAGACGTGATAAGTCGGCGAGGGTGTCAGAGATATTTAGGCATTAATGGGTGTCAGGTGATGTCAGAGACTTTAATGCATTAATGGGAGACATGATGGCTGACCATCAGTTCTCGTTTTTAACCTCTGGCATTAATGGGGGAGTATGTGGCCTTACGTCACCCTATCAGAGATATTTGTGCTAGGCCGCCCTTGGTAAGAGCCGAGCTTGGTGTCTTTGGACCGTCTGGCCGCACTCCGGGTGGAGAGTAGGTGAACTTCTTTTGTCGACCCTGATGGCGAGCTTGCCGCTCGGAAGGCGAGCTTCCCAAGGTTGCCGCGACCTTTCGGTTGGGCGTGTTCTTATTCGGGATGATCGGCGGGCTGTTCGTTTGGGCTTCAAATATATGGGCCTTTATTATCTGGACCGGCCTTAAGGCCGGAACGGTTTGTGAATAGTGACTTACATCATAATACAAATGCATGGGGATTAATATCCAAATATGATATCTGTTAGGGACTTATGTCTTAAAAAACCTTTTTAGTAATTTTTAATTATTTTCTTTAAAATAAATAAGGGCGAATACAGTCGATGCGAGATGGCTGATGATTCTGATATGAAGTCATACTATAACCTTTGGCCAATATCATTCCAAATATCGATATTTCAAACCTTGATCTTAATGAGATAGGTTAGACCTAAGGTTATATGCATTGAAGTTGCAAAAGTGGTTTAGTGATAAAATGATAGTTCTAAAATATAATAAAGCATGCCACGTTATTTATCATCATAATGATTAGAAAAACATGAAAATCATATTCTGTGTTATTCATCACCAAAATGGTTAGATATTTAATTTTCTTCAGCATGATAACACATCAACTCATATTTTTTCATGTAAAGGTCTTAATAGGGATATTTCTATCTCACCTACCATTCTTAAATGGGAGTTGACAAAGTCTAGTTCAACTAGCATAATATGACTTAAATTTTTGGTAGCCAGTCTGCATCAATTTTCTAATATTTGAATATTACCTGATATTTGAATATTCCAGGTAATAGAATAACCCAAGTGGAATGAGTTAGAGACTCATCCTATACTAGGCCTCCAACACTAGCCACACTAGCCCATTTGTTAGAAACACATCCCATACTAGGCTTCTAACAATAGCCTTGCAAAGGGCTCATCTCATACTACTAGGCCCATAACACTGGGCTCACATCCCATTTGTTAAGTATTATTGAGTATCCAATACAAAACCAATTGGTATTAGGTGGAGATGCCCTCTAATACTTAAACTATTTTCTTTTCTTTTGCACTTCCTATGTGAGACTATTTTTGTGATCCTAACATACCGCCACACTTCCGACAACGCCGTCCACGGCGGCCCACTCTGGGGTTGCCACTCTAAGTGGTCCATTCTGGTCTTACACAGGTCACCCCCTCTTAGGTCGCTTCTTCTCCAGGTCGCCCCTTCCGCTTTCAACAACCACCGCCACGACGGTCTACTCTGGGGTACTCACTTTAAGTGGCCTACTCTGGCCTCACCCAGGTCGTCTCCTCTTAGGTTGCTCCTTTCCCAGGTCGCCCCTTGCGCAACGTGGGTCGTAGCATGGGGCTAGCTCTGATACCATTTGTTAGAGACACATCACATACTAGGCCTCCAACACTAGCCCATTTGTTAAAACGCATCCCATATTAGGCTTCTAACAATAGCCTTGCTAAGTGCACATCCCATACTAGGCCCATAACACTGGGCTCACACCCATTTGTTAAGTATTATCGAGCATCCAACCCAAAACCAATTGGTGTTAGGTGGAGTTGCCATCTAATACTTAAACTATTTTTTTTCTTTTGCACTTCCGATGTGGGACTATTTTTGTGATCCTAATTATGAGAAAAAGAATGGTATGTATATGTTGGTACCTGGTAGGCTAATGTTAGTCCAGCGGCCGTGAGTCCGCTATTCCAAATTCAATCTCCCCAATAGAATAATATATAGTAGAGGTTTATTGGTGCGAGGTGTGTTAGTTAATTATAATGTTTCTAACCAATGAAGTATGTGACTGTAGATTGTGTAGCAAGCAGCACGGTCATTGGCAATGTGGATGAACAAGCTGAGATTGAGGTTGCAAAAGGGTACACTATGACCAAGTTCTGTGATAAGATGATTGAATTCTTCATGCATGAGAAACCTGAAACAAAGGATTGGAGGAAGATCTTGGTGTTCAGGGATGACTGGAAGAAATACAAACAAAGTTTCTTCAATAGATGCCAGGATCGTGTTGATAATGAGACAGACCAAACTATGAGACAAAAACTAGTCATGCTTGCTAGGAAAGTCAAGAAGGTACAAGATTCCTCACTCTGCTGGATCTTTGTAAAAAAAAATTCTTTCAGCATGGTATGAGACATTGCCCTATATGCTTCCGCACATGCTAACTCTCCAGATGCCTCTGTTTAATGAAAAAGCAGTACTTCTCTGTGGTTTTTATTACTCATTGAAAAGTTCTTGGCTTTCCAACTGATGTAATAAATTGCAGATTGATGATGAAATAGAGAAGCATACAGATCTTCTCCAAGAAATTCAAGACAATCCAATGGATTTCAATGTTGTTGTTGCAAGACGACGTAAGGACTTCACTGGGGAATTTTTTCGGCACCTCAATGTACTAACCGAAACTTATGACAGCATGGAAGATCGAGATGGTGAGAGCACTTTGAACCTCAGCGGAGTTTTGAAATGCTTACAGTCACATTTATAGTGTAACAATCAGGATAATCTATTTTCCTCCTTATTTTTACAGGGTTCTGATTATCCTTAATAATTGCATGAGACTTGATCATACTGAGTATCTTAATACCAGCCTCAAGTCGACCAACCTTGTCGCAAAAAAGTTCTGGCTTTTTTTCGCAAAACTACAAATCAACATAGAACATCCAGCTGTATTGCACAATTGCCATTTTTTATTTTTGCTTTGTAAAATATGCATCTCTGCCAGGATTGCTGATGAAAAGCAGATAAAACAGTAGAGGATGGTCCATATTACATTGCATGTACTTAGTTTTGTAGATTATCTGCCTAGAAGTAGAATGTCTCATATCCTGCACTAATTTCTTCATGGATGACTTTGAAAACTTTTCCTTCTTGAGCAGCAATGTGTAGGCTTGGAGCTAAATGCTTATCGGCAGTCCGAGCTTATGACAATGCATTGGAGCAGTTGGACACACTGGATGTTGCTCAATCAAAGTTTGACGACATTTTGAATTCTCCTTCACTAGATGTTGCATGTGAAAAGATAAAGCACCTAGCTAAAGCAAAGGAACTGGATTCATCCTTGATTCTTCTAATAAATAGAGCTTGGGTCGCAGCAAAAGAGAGTACAACACTGAAGAATGAGGTATATGGCAAATCTAGAAGATATAGAACAGCAGCAGCAAACCTGAGGGTATCCATGGGGTTGGGTACATGAATCGTTTCTTATCCATTTGATTAAGATTTTTTGGACAGTATTTGAACCATAGCCTTTTCATACCAATTCAATGATATGCAAACCAAGTCAACGTCCACATCGTTCAGGTTTTCCGCAAGTTTCAGCCCATTCCATACACGTAACAAAATTAAAGAGTGATGTAGTCTCATAAAAGTGCTGTCGACAACTTGAAGGGAAAATATATTTTTTTGTTTAATGATTCATTGAAGATCCAGAACATATTACTCTTAAATCACTTAACGTCCTTGATTTGGTACTTGCGTTCTGGAGGGGTGTGGTTCCTGTGTTATATGGTAGGACGGTTCTAGAAGCATTGCCCATGAAACTAAACTACAAGCCTTTCTGTTGTACCGGTTCCTCACCGAAACTTCCATTTGAATGTTAATATGTTTCTTTTTCGCCTTTGTTGCATTCACTGATGCTAATGATTTTTCTTGCTCAATTTCACTTATAAATTTTTTTTGATTTATCACTTAAAGAGAAAATATGCATTCCTATGTATTATCCTTGGTGAATGGTGGGTCGAAAGGTATCAGCAGACATATGAACAGAAAGGATGAAATTTTTTAACTTCCCATGAAGGAAAATAAAGTACCTTGATAATGCTTTTAAAAAAATAAATCCCACATCATTCTCATGTCATCAACATTTTATGGTTGGCCTGCGTGAGCATATTACTCCTCGAGGCATCCTGAATTTAATGTTTGATGATCGCTTCAACCTTGTGTGCCTTTGTTTTATTCTATGATTCATAGACACAGAAATGCATGTCATCTTTTGACAGACATGGGAGTGATCAACATGGTAGTCCTCCAAAACCTAGACAAGAGGACATGGTTACATATGTAAATTTTTCTGTACTGATGGCTGTGCTGTTGGTATTCACATTATGAAGAATCCTAAAATAATAACTGATCCATAAACCATTAACATTTGTCTAGAGTGGTTACAAAAAAACATCATTGTATACATTTTTTGAGGTAAATAAATATTTACATTTTATGCTTAGCAGTGTCTGACACGGATGTCCACACAAATCATGTTCTGAAGTGTCAGACACGCCAATTTTTGCTTGGGAAAAGTGTCCTGCATATCATAGATTTCATTGAGTTGTAGCTCCTCATTGCATCTGGGAAGATTCATTCTATTTTCTGCTTAGTTTTGGTCATATATTGAATAATGTAAAAGAAAATTGGAAATGCAGTTCTATTTGGGTCCATTTATTTAATTAGTAAAATACCCCCCATCCCCCCCAACAAAAAAAAAACCAACACTGCACACCAGGCTCCACACGCACACAAAAGGAAAAAAGAGAAAAAGAAAAGGAAGAAAGAACTAAAGCAAAACAGCTCAAATATCTTCATATTTTTGTTTATTTCCCTTTTATTATTGCTTTAAACTTTAAAGTGTGTGCCATCTATCAATTATATGTTTGCGTGGGACTTCTGCAGGTTAAAGACATAATGTATCATATATATAGATCCATGAACAAAAGCCTTAAAAGCATTGCACCGCCAGAGATAAAGCTACTTAAGCACTTACTAAACATCACAGATCCAGAGGAGCGGTTCTCAGCTCTCGCTACTGCTTTCTCTCCAGGAGATTATCATGAAGCCAAGGATGTTGATGCTTTGTACACGTAAGACTTTTTCCCCCTTGAAATGTCTGTGTTTCATATGCTATATTTTTGTGCAGTTCATTTCTGTTGACATTATTTTATGCTCTTTTTATTAGGAGATTGGATGGATATACCAAGACAGTCCATTATTTTGTTCCCATATAGAGTCTTGAATGAAATGCTGGCAGAAACATTCTGAGTAATTAGACATCTAAATACATGTTCTTTCAAAATGTCACAAAAATCATTGTTCACCATCAACTGTGTAAAATATCAGTTTTATTTCATTAGATTAGAAGTAATGTGTTACTGTAATTTTTGACCTATCTTCAATAGCAAATTATGATGTAGTTTACAAAGGAAGTTTGTAACTCAAATCTATGATCTAGGTTCTGTTGATGGGTAAATCCGTCACACATTAAGGTGTTGCTGACGAGGACGCCTCCGATGACGTGGCACTTCGTCGGCAGAGAAGTGGAACCCAGAGAAGAATGATCCCGGGTCGATGAGAGCTAGGTCCGAACTGCTGGGATGGGTTGAAGCCTAACTTAACTCTGAGCAATTTTCATATGTTTGCAACACAGGATAATCGTCAAGGGATCAGGTCTGCGGCCGCCCAAATCCTATCTGATGCTTAAGTCAGTGAATGACTAGAAATGTGGGCTCGGGACAGTTACGTCCGACCTATCGGGGCAGTTAGTGAATCACTGTTATGCCGAGCTATGGAGGATGAAATGTAAATTGGAAGAGTATTGAGTATGGAGATACATCAGTGTAGGATCTTCTCCCTCTCACCCATTGTCTTCTGGAGCTCTTATAGGTGAGCCATTGCCTTGTAATCTCTAGGCTAATAAAGTGGCTTCATTATCGAGATTGATGAGGCATTCATGGAGAAGGATTCATTGGAGTAACGGTCGCCACGAATGTCGCTATTATTGTTGGAGTAACGGTCACCACGAATGTCGCTATTATTGGATTAATGATCATGAATGCATGCTGTAATTATTGGATTAATGGTCATGAAGACACGCCATAATTAGAGTAACAATGGCCCCCATCTCCCGAGCTCAACCGCTGCAAAGGTTGAGATCGGGAGATGTGATATGCATGAGAGAGAGAAGTAACCCCAGTTGTCTAGTTAGGTCGGCTCGCGAGAGGAATGTTCCCTTGAGCTTTAGCCAAGGCAGCTGTAGTTCGACGGTGAGTGGAGTGGCCTCTCGACTTATAGCCGAAATAGGTATAATCCGACGGGCAAGGGGAGTGGCCCTTCGACTTATACTAATACCGAGGAGTGGCCCCTTGACTTATAGCAGATCAGTTTGTGACGTCTTCAAAACGTGATCTTCGATCATGTAGCTTGGTTGGCCGGCGAGGGAGTGGCCCCTGATCGTATAGCCGAGCAGCTTGCGAGGGCAATGAGATGTTATCCACATCGTATAGCTTGCTTGGACCGCGAGTGAGCGGCCCCTGATCGTATAGCTGAGTTGCCTGCGAGAGCAATGAAAGGTCATCACCGATCGTATAGCTAGCCCGGCCCGCAAGGGAGTGGCTATCGATCATATAGCCGAGCAGCCTGTGAAGGCAATGAGAGGTTATCCCTGATTGTATAGATAGTTCGGCCCGCAAGGGAGTGGCCCTTGATCATATAGTTGAGTTGCTCGTGATGGTATCTGAGAGTTATTCTCAATCACATAGCTAGGTCGACCCACGAGAGAGGCCCCTGATCGTATAGCCGACCAGCCTGTAAGGTGTTCTGAGCTGATCTGTAGGCCTACACACTTTTGTAAAGTGGGAAAGAAGGCTAATCAAATGCTCTCTTAGGGTGCACTTTTCGAAGATACGTCAGCTCGACAAAAATATGTTAGCTATGTAAAAACAGAAACCGAAATAAACTAAAGAGTTTGCTTGGTTAGTTTATTTTACCGATAATACCTCATCTAAGCTGGTGGACGAGCTCAAATGGTGGTGGCAATGTAAGTCTTCTTGTGTATGTCATCCTGCATAGGTCGTCCTGTATAGGTCATCCTGAACTGGTCGTCCTGCTCTGCGTAGATCGTCCTCGTCCTGTTCAGGTCGGCCTGGATTAGGTCGGCCTGGTTAGATCGGACTCCTTATGGTTAGGTCGGCCTGGTTAGGTCAGGTTCCCCTGGTGGACTCGCTGCTTAAGTTAAGTTTCAACATTGGCACAACAATGCCGACATTCTACTCCTTTGGCTGCTTTAAATGAACCTTGGGAGCAACTGAACCACCCATAAACTACCTTAGGAGAAAGTGAGGCAACCCGCTAACTTCATCGTTCTGATGTGATTATATACTGCTCAATTACATGGTCCGACATTTTGTCAAAGCTGTGGATGTAGCCATGCAGCCCTTGGGAGAGCCCGGGCCCCGGGTTGTCCATCGCTACATTTCATAACCTGCAGCTGCTCTTCGCAACCCCTTTAATGAAGAATGTACACGTGTCGCCATAACCATGGCAAAATAAGAGTGCAGCCTTGGGGGCCACGCTGGGGCTTGGCAACCAGCTCTTCCAAAATATCTCCAGCTCAGCCAAATTCGTCGCGTACCACTCCATCAGTTGGACCCTTCTTGAACGAGAAGTGATCGTGATTCTGCTGGGCATCGATGAAGGTCTCGCATACGCGCTTGCGAACAGAGGTCGAATCCAGGCTTTCCATTGCCATCACGTTGAGCTCCTCGCTCACCCCTCGATCGCTCCATTTCCCGCAACTATCGGAGCTATCCTGGCCCCTGCCCGATCCCGATCGATTCGGACACTGAGATTGAAGATCGGGAGGTTTGCTTTGCTTGGAGAAGAGGAGAGCAGATATGGGGGCTGAAGATCGCGGCCTTGAGCGTCAAATGTTTAGACTGAAACGTTGACTGCAAGTGAGAAAATGGATCGGTAGCCCCGCAAGCTGGGGTAGCTCCATTAGATCGGTAGTTCGAGCCTGCGTGAAGAGTTTGACGTCGAGAGGTTGACGTGGTGAGGTCACCGACATGGCGTTCGAGCTCCAGTTGAGACAATCGACAAGCTCAAATGAAGGCATGTCAGCATGGCAGGGAGCGTTGGCACGACAAGGAGCTTCGACGAAGTCCCAAACTCGTCATGGGCAGCTCGAATGAAAGGGCCCCAAAGCTTGGCAAGGTAGCTGGCAGGAGCTTTGGCAAGGCGAGGAGCTTCGACAAAGTCCCAGGCTCGGCATGAGCAGGTCAAACGAAGGTCCCCAAAGCTTAACAAGACAACTCATCTCTGAGCAAAGGAGCTCGACAGGTAGGTTTTCTGTCGGAGGGCCCAAGGTCAGAAGCTCGGAGCTCGGCTGGAGGACATGGTAGCCTTAAGCTCAGCGAGGCTGTTTAAGCTCGGTTGGAGGCTCGAGGTTGGCTACAAACAGCTCGACAGGGTTGTTCGAGCTCGGTTGAGGCTCGAGGTTGGCCAAAAACAGCTCGACGAGGTTGCTTGAGCTCGATTGGAGGCTAGGGCTTGGACAGAAAACTGCTCGGTAGGCGAGCTCCTAGACTCCCGGCCCGAGCCCCCAACAAATAGCTCCGGTAGGGCTGTGGTGGGCAGAGGCGGTGCGAGCACCTAAAGAACAACATTAGAGGGCGAGCTCCTAAAATCCTCTTGGCCGAGCCCCCAAAATCCTCTCGACTAGGGCTGAGGCAGGGAGAAGCAGACCGACAGAGGTAGGGAATAGCTCAATCAACCTACTTGAGCTCAGAGGAAGCGAGCCAAACTCCCAAATATGCTCGACAAGGGCGAGGCAAGCTCCTAGCTCGGCATGGCCAGTTAAGCTTTCAGATCTGCTTGGCAGAGGTGTGGCGAGCTCCCAGCTCTTCAGAGACGAACTGAGCTCCCACATATGCTCGATAGAGAGCGGCCTCTCGTAAGCTCGGCATGCTCGGATGAATTCGAGCTCGGACAGTGGACTTGAGCTTGGAGAGAAGCAGCAAATAAGGGTTTAATTCTTCTCCCAATTCAATCGGAAGAGGATTCCGATGGCCGCGCCATTTGATCATGGGAGAATGATCCCTTCTTCTCTGTAGCGGAGGAGGTCCAAGAATCATCGGCACTGCAAAGTGGCATGCAATTTTTTGCTTAAGGAACTTTTGGTCATTTGGAGTATAAGGCAACCTCTGCTATGATGCATAGCTTCTCAGGGCTGAGGACACCTGGCTTGGGAATCACTTGATCAACCCCTTTGCGAGGGAGGAGCATTGTGGCGTTTGTGCCTTTCAGCTGATAGCAGTAGCTCGGCCTTTCAGGCATTTGATTAATGGGATGAGTCGACATCGTTAAGTTAGGTAGAGACGGGAATGTTGACTCTTTTCCTACAGACGATGCCAACTATTGAGGGGGTAAATCCGTCACACAGTAAGATGGTGCTAACGAGG
The DNA here is from genome assembly GCA_030789695.1 of Scilla litardierei. NCBI lineage: Eukaryota > Viridiplantae > Streptophyta > Magnoliopsida > Asparagales > Asparagaceae > Scilla > Scilla litardierei. The sequence continues at coordinate 241,334 of JAULAV010007621.1, read as the reverse complement.
ACACCTCCGGTGACGTGACGCTTCGTCGGTAGAGAAGTGGGACCCGGAGAAGAACGGTCTCGTGTCGGGAAGAGATAGGTCCGAGCTATTGGGTTGAAGCCCGACCTAACTCTGAACACTCTTCGGAGGTCTGCAACACATGAAAATCATCAGGAGGTCAAGTCCGAGGCCCAACCAAATCCACTCTGATGCTTAAGTCAGTGAATGACTAGAAAAGGGGGGCTCGGGGCAGCTAGGTCCGACCTATTGAGAGGCCGTCCCATCACCGTCATGCCGAGCTATGGAGGATGAAATGTAAAGTGGAAGAGTATTGAGTATGGAGATACCTCAGTGTAGGATCTTCCACCCTCTCTCCCATTGTCTCCTGGAGCTCTTGTAGGTGAGCCATTACCTTGTAACATGCAGGCTAATAAAGTGGCTTCATTATCGGGATTGATGAGGCATTCATGAAGCGGGATCCATTGGAGTAATGGTCGCCACGAATGTCGCTATTATTGTTGGAGTAACGGTCGTCATAAATGCAAGCTGTAATTATTGGATTAATGGTCATGGAGACACACCATAATTGGCGTAACAGGTTCAATTGTGTAACATATACTAAATACAAAAATTAAGATACCTACAAACAAAGAAAATAAGAGGATCTTTTTTGGTGACAAAAGAATCTTGTCATTATGCTGTGTGGCAGATTGACCATCTAAAGCCAGAATTTGTATTTGTTTTTTTTATTTATGAAATTTTTTATTTTGTTTGGGTTTGGGGGTGGGGAGGTTGGCTTATGCATATTTCAAATATGCCTTTTTAGCAGATTGGGCTCCAAAGCCAGGTGTGCACTCATTCTCCTATGTGCATGTGTGTTTATATTTAATGCAAGGGAGGCTGTTAAACACGTGTGTGATCCAATAGTTTATGCACATATCAACATATGTGATAGGCCATCCAAACAGATGATCCAAACTGTATATTGTGAGCTGAATTCGCAAAACCAATGTGGGTATAAGCGTCAGATGGTTTTACACCTTATGAATCTAGAAAACCAAAAAATTACGGTAGGAGGCAGAGTTGCTACTAAAGTTACATAAGATTATATGTTGATCTGGGGCATAAGAACTCCATACAGCGAAATGCCCATGATGAACATCACGACTAAGTGTGTATGTCTGAATTGATTTCGAAAAATAATGAATATACGTTATTACATGGACACGTTCATTTATTAATTTGATCTTAGATTTGGATTTACACACATGCTTGTGTATGTTATGATAGAGTTTCGTGAGTTTTGAATCCAAATTTTGACTTACATGAAGATGGCAAGTAGGTTCCCACATTGGATATATTCAAAGGGCTCCTGGAGTTTAAATAAGTAAGTGTGGGCTTTAAGAACCGCTAAGGGACCCTACATGCACGCATAAGGTGCAGTGATCCCAGGAGGAAATGTGAGGCCTGGCTCGAAACCCATTAACTGGGTATGCACGCACACAATACGCATGTAGAAGGGAACAAATTTCAGGTTAGGTTCCTTGCATGTACCTACCCAAAAAGGCTAGGCTTTGCAACTTAATTTATACATTAATTTTATTTTTTGTTTCTTTATTTATTTCTATTTATAATTGTTCTCTATTTGAAGTTCGTTTGAATTTTAAACGTGATGCCAGACGTGGCCCACGAGGCGTAACTGAAGTGAGATTCTATTCATGAGAATTATGCGTGCACATTCTCACAAACATTGCAGCGATGGGAGGGAAACTCCTTATAAAAGGAGGCCAAGCCTTGTTTTGAGAGTCACAACATACCTCAAAGGCTTTCTATCCGTCCCATCAATTCCCTAATATTTCTCTTTCTAGGAAAGAAAAAGCAATCATAACAATAAGTTGGAACATTAAGTGTGATGTGATCACAAGAACCAAAGGCAATTTTGTAATTTTGGGCTTCAATGGTATTTTCATAATTTCTGTAATTTTAGATTGAAACAAAGACTATAAGGTGGTGCTGGCTAGGGTTAGGGATTCATGCTGGAATTTATGAAGAAAATCCTCTATGAGTTGGATAGAGCCTTAGATCTTGGAGAGTTGGGCTTTGCTCTCGAATCTAAAGTTAGAAGAGTGGCCTCCTCTCGAATTGAGGTCACCTATCTTGTTATCTTTATTCGAAATCCAATAAAGATCATATCTTTTTCCCCAAATCCTCCTCAAAACCTTAGATTTGTCTTCAATTTACATCCCGTTCACATCAAATTGGTATCAGAGCATCGATCTTGGCATCAATGGCGACGGCGATGATGAAAAAGATTGAAGATTTGGAGGAACTTGATGTCGAAGTGGAAGCTTTGAAGAAATCAATGGAGGAACGGTTCTCATCGATCGAATATATGATGAAGGCATCAGAGGACAAGCTCAATGTTGGAAGCCCTTGCGCAGGTAACACATCAACTCTCACAACAAATCGTAGGGATGCAAGGTGTGAATAAGTTAGATCTGGTCAAGGAAGGAGACATCAACTCAGATCTGACGCAAAAGGCGTGACCTTTGGTGAAAAGAAAGGAGAAAGTTGAAGAATTTATGGAAGGACTACTATCCGATGCAAATCTGGAGTCCGATGATGCGACGGAAGAACCCACGGGGGACAGTGATCACCCGAACCCTCGCCGGGGACCCATGACCTTGGGGCAGGCCACCAAGGCCTTGGCCAGCTATAGCAGGGCAGCCAGTGGCCACTAGACCCCCATGCAGTCCATCAGGAGATGTGCAAGCAGTTGAGACTCCGTTGGGGCACGACGATAAACTGGATGACCTCCGGGGACCCTACGGCTCCTAGTTTGCAGGAGAGACTGACGACGTGTTCTGAAATATGTGAAGCTTGATGATTACCACGATAAAGTCCCGGACTACAATGATGATGGAAGAGACGTGGATTGTGGTGATGATGAGTGGGGGACAATGACAGAACAGATGGATACCAGTTTGGAGAGTGGGATGCACCGTGACACACTTATCGACAGTTTCACCACGTCTCGTATAGAAGAAGAGCAGACTCAGAAGTTTTCAACACCGTAAGTAAGGTCGGAAAAATTAAAGATGCACATATTTGAAGAAGACCTATATGAATGGATTTATAGGGTAGAAAGGTACTTTAAGGTGACCCGTCTCATGGAAGCGGAGAAGTTGGCGACGGTTAGGATATGCCTGGAGGGTGAAGCTCTATTCTGGCGTCGGTGGAGACAGCAGATGTTGCATGTGCATTGATGAAAGAAATTAATGATTGCATACTTCACAGATTTCGTGACACTCAGGGAAAAAGACTTACATGAACAGCTTTTTGTCCTCAGGCAGGATGGTACTGTCAGGGAGTACAGAAAAAAATTCGAGATGCTATCAGTCCAAATGTGGAGGTTGTATAATGAGTCTTTGGAGGGGAGTTTCATGAAATGCCTCAAGGCAAACATCCGGACTGAGCTACGCATATAGAGACCAAGAGGGTTGCTGAATATGATGGAGTTGGCCTAGATGATAGAGGATCGGCTCGTAGAGGAGCGGCGGGCCAAGGAAACGATGGACGGGGCTACATCCACACTCAGGCTACAACGGAAATACGGAAGCCCCAACTGAGCGAGATTCAAACGAGTCAAGAGAAGAACAAAAAGCTTCCACCAGACAGCGGGCTTAAGCATCTCACAGAGGCAGAGATCCAGGATAGGAGCACCAAGAGTTTATGCTTTCGATGTGGTAAAAAGTTCGAGCCGAGACATCGTTACCGGGATCGTGCTCTTCAGATGTTGATCATCGAGGTTGAGGAAGGCAAGACGGTTGTGGAAGAAGAGACAGGAGTGGACGAGCACCTCCATTTGGAGTAGCGTGCCTCATGAATTTCATGATACCACCTTGAGGAAAATGTGGTTCTTTAGGGATAGTAACGATGTGATTGCAAGAACCAGGTGTAATTTTGTAATTTTGGGCTACAAGGGGGTATTTTCGTAATTTCTATAATTCTGGACTGAAAACGTGATTATAAGGTGGTGATGACTAGGGTTAGGGATTCATGCTAAAATTTGTGAAGGAAATCCTATAGAAGTTGGATAGAACTCTAGAACTTGGATAGTTAGGCGTTGCTCTCGAATCTAAAGCTAGGAGAGCAGCATCCTCTCGAATTGAGACCACCTATCTTGTTATCTTTATTCGAAATCCAATAAAAATCATATCTTTTTCCTTAAATCCATATCAAAACCCTAGATTTGTCTTCAATTTACATCCGGTTCACATTAGAGTGCACCGCATGAGGGCTCTATAACATAAGGTTTATCGGTGTATCTTGGAAGTAGATTGCTGAACACCATCTGCACCTGTGTAGCATGAAATCTACTTTAAAGACAATGCTTTCGCATGTCTTGATAAGTTTATGCATCTGTTCTACTTATCCTTTTATTACCATTTAGTTGTTTTTCATTTTCAGTACATGTCACCTTTTTCATCATCTGTGTCATTTTTATCATACTTTTCAACAATCTTAGCATGATTTTTTGTAGTACATGTGATTTGTGATTCTTATTTAATGGTACTACTGAAAAATTGAGTCTGTTTAACCCACATCCATGTCTTAGAAATTTGATTGCACCGATTTTAAAGGATGTTAAGGGAAAATCCTTTATTGGTGCAGTGTTGAAATTAGATTTTGTTTTAACCTTCCCTCCCCCTTCTCCTGAATTGCATGAACCTACTAGGACATATGAGTTGGAAACATATAGTAGCTATATATGTCATGGCAAAATTATGAGATTGCATGAAAAGGGCTGATCTTTAATTTTTGAAGTCTTTGGGACATTTTCGTAGTTTTGTGTCTTTTTGTAATTTTTAGCTTTAGGGTTATTTTTGTCATTTTGTATTTTCAGTTTATTATTTATATGGTACTAGGGGGATTAGAGAGGGTGTGTCGAATAGTGGGTTGAATCTTAAGATAAATGACTCTTTTGTGGGAGGTTGCGGCTTTCCTCGAATAGAAGCTTGGGAGAGCGATCCACCTCTCGAACGTGGCCAAGGATGAGTGAGTTCCTCTCGGAAAAACTCAATATATCTTTGTATCTCTTTTATTTTCAATTTATATTAATAAAAATCCCACTTTTTCTCTAAATCGTCTCTTTAACCCTAAAAATCCCCTTTTTCACCAAAAGTCCCACCTTTCTATCAAAACCCTGAATTTTGTTCATCAAAATCATAGCGGAACCTATCAATTTGGTATCAGAGCGTAGATCCTGATGGCGTAAACTTTTGAGGAACGCCATCAAGCGTGGTTGGAGCGAATGAGGAAAAAGAGGACTGCGTCAGATGAAAGATGACGTCGTTTGGAACCATGATGGTTCAAATATGGCTGGAGACAAACCCCAACTAACAGAGACTTTTCGGAGATCTTTCGTTAATGTCGTCTAAAATTAGATCGGCTAAAAGAGAAAATCCATCCCAACGACGATCTGGCTTCAGATCTGAACCCCAGCTTTAATAATAACTCAGATCAGGAGCAAAAGGCGACACCTTTGGATCCGGAAGGAGAAAAGACATCAACTTGGAAATGGATCTGCACTAGAAGTTTAGGATCGGCGTAAGGAGGAAGGCGACTGACTCGTCTGGGGGCTTGCCGGCCATCGGAGAGACCGGCCGGAACTGCAGGCTGCCCTGCAGGACGACACCAGCTTGCAGGCAGCCCAGCAGGCCAGGCCGAGCCTGCAGGCAGCACGTCCCTGCAAGCCCTGCGTGGGTGACCGCAGAACCGCTTGGGCCTGCTCGCAGCCCTGCTGGGCCCACCGTGGCCCAACGACGCTTGTTGGGCCCCGATGACACCCTTCGAGGCCCACAATGGCCCAACGACACCTTTCGGGGCCCGCCAAGGTTCGACAATGCTATCGAGAGAATACATGGCCCATGGTTTTCAGTCAGACGACCTCTTGAGCTTCAACTTTCATATTTTGGGCACAGAAGACCTTTCGAGGAGCTTAACGGCTATCGTGACTTCCATCCGAATTTAGCGGGGATGATGGAGGCCTTGGCTAGCCATATAATGGCGTAGGAGGTACACAATGTGTTAGGATCCAAGATAAAAAGACAATTTTTATAGAAAAGTAGTAGCCAAGAACTAGATAATTGAATACAAAAAGGTGTATTCTCCTCCCAAGACGCCGAAGAGGACGTCCGCACTCGTTTAATCTAAGAACTACTCCTAGGACGCTCAATAGAGAATATCTCAAATATCAAGCATGCATACAAATGACGGCTAGCCCTACTTTAAATAGAAAATAAGAAAACCATCCTTGCTGTGCGTAAAGTAATTTCTCCATGACTTGCCGTGCGTAAAGTAATTTCTCCATGACTTGTTGTGCGCAAAGTAATTCCCTCCCCTCTTTAGCCGCGCACGGATCTAACATTACTCCACCCTTGAAAATCCACCTTGTCCTCAAGGTGGTGCATGGAGTGTGCGTGCCATCCATTCCACGTATTGCATATCTCCTCCCGGATCAAAAGGATGAAAATGATCTCCACCGCTTTCACTGTCGTTCTGAAGAAATCCAAATCTGAAAGGTTCAGATCTGAAAACTTGAAAATCTGGATCTGAAAATTTCAGATCTGAGACTTTTAGATCTGGATCTGTAACTTTTAGATCTGGATCTGAGAATTTCAGATCTGGATCTGAGAATTTCAGATCTGAGACTTTCATATCTGGATCCGAAAGATCTGAATCTGAGAATTTCAGATCTGGATCTGAGAATTTCAGATCTGGATCTGAAAGATCTGGATCTGAGAATTTCAGATCTGGAATTTTCAGATCTGGGCCTTCTCGTCCAAAGATGTCGCCTTTGACGTTGATTTAGGGTTTCCTTCACCTTGTGTAATAGCCGCCAAGAGGGAGAAGATCTTTGCAAATTGTTCGTCGCGCTTCGCTTGATTTGCCGTTAATTGGTCGATAGATGTCGTCAATTTCTTTACGGCCTCCTCGTTCCTCATCAACGATCTCTTTATCCCTTCAATCTCGCCGTTGAACTTCTCCTCCAGAGCTTCAATTTTTTTGTTGGTAGCCATTTCCATGGATGCCAAGATCGTCGCTCTGATACCAAAATGTTAGGATCCAAGATAAAAAGACAATTTTTATACAAAAGTACTAGCCAAGAACTAGATAATTGAATACAAAAAGGTGTATTCTCCTCCCAAGACGCCGAAGAGGACGTCCGCACTCGTTTAATCTAAGAACTACTCCTAGGACACTCAATAGAGAATATCTCAAATATCAAGCATGCATACAAATGACGGCTAGCCCTACTTTAAATAGAAAATAAGAAAACCCTCCTTGCTGTGCGCAAAGTAATTTCTCCATGACTTGCTGTGCGCAAAGTAATTTCTCCATGACTTGCTGTGCGCAAAGTAATTCCCTCCACTCTTTAGCCGCGCACGGATCTAACACAATGCTACAGCCTTTTTGAGAGCAACAACAATGACGGTGGAGACCCAATCATACCCTTTTGGCACAGGAGGAGGTAGACAACCCACTTGGAGTGGATGGCCAACGCACTTCATGCACTTCCTTGAAGACAATGTGGATTTTCAAGGGCAGAGTAGTGATACGTACTGCAATTTTGGCCCATCATAGGTGTTTTCGTAATTTTTGGTTTTATAAGATGTTTTTCAGTTTTAGGGTTATTTCTGCAATTTTATATTTTCAGTTTATTATTTATAATGCCTGGGAGGATTAGAGAGAGGGTCGAATAGTGTGTTCAATTTTGAGAGAAGAAAACTCTTTTGTAGGATATTGTAGATTTGCCTCGATAAGAAGAATGGGAGAACGGTCCACCTCTCAAACGTGGCCAAGCAAAAGAGAGTTCCTCTCAAAAGAACTCATCATATCTTTATATCTCTTTATTTTTCGTTTTTCATTAATGCAAATCCCATCTTTCCTCAGAATCTCTTCTATTAAACCCTAAAAATCCATCGTTTCCATTAAAAATACCGCCTTTCCACCAAAACCCTAACTTTCTACATCAATACCCTAACAGATCCTTTCAATTTGAAATCAAAGCTGAAATACCAGCGTGGTTTGCGTGGTTTTGGGTGGCTAAAACTACGAACCACATCAAAAAGATGATTTTGCCCTTGCCACTTTCTAAAGTTGTCGCGGTTTGCCCTATATCTGGATTTCCGACTCCATCCGAATTTTTCACCACTTTCAGATTGGAAACATCTCGAGTTAGGGTTTGCAGGGCTTGCATGATAGCTTCGAACTTTTTCACCGCGCAATCCTCGCCTTCCTCATCCTCTCCAACCACACTTGATGTTGTTCCTCGAAAGTTTTCGCCTTTCTTAATGCCGTCTTCCTCATCCTCGACTCTTTTGTATCTTTTTATTTTCATTCTATTATGAATAAAAATTCCATCTTCCCCCAAAATCCCTCCCTTTAACCCAAAAAAATCCCTCATTTCCACCAAAAATCCTTCTTTCAACCAAAAAACCTAATTTTCTACATCAAACCCCTAGCGGATCCTATCAACTTTTAATTCAGAAAAAGGAAGAATAAGTAAATTTTGAATTTTAGGGGTATTTTCATAATTATCCGTTTTAGAGGGGCTTTTTGTAATTTTCAGCTTTAGGGTTTTTTTGTGTAATTTTGTATTTTTAGTTTATTATTTATATGTGGCTATGGGGTTTAGAGAGAGGGTGTCAAATAATGTGTTGAACCTTGAGAGAAAGGATACTCATTTGAGGGAGGTTGCGGCTTTGCCTCGATTAGAAGCATGGGACATCGGTGTACCTTTCGAACGTGGCCAAGGGAGAGCGAGTTCCTCTCGAAAGAACTCAACATATCTTTGTATATCTTTTTTTTTCAGTTTATATTAATAAAAATCCCACCTTTCCCCAAATCTTCTCTTTAACCCCAAAAATCCCTCTTTTCCACTGAAAGTCTCACCTTGTCACCAAAAACGTTAATTTTCTGCATCAAAACCCGAGCTGCATCAAAACCCGAGCGGATCCTATCATAAAATTATGGACAATTTTTGCAAATAGGCCAAATTAATAAATTAATTAGGAAAATCGACCTCATTTTTTTAATTAGCAAAGCCGACCTCTTTTGGTTTTGGGAGCCAAAAGAGGTCGGTCTGGGGTTGGGGCACGTGTGTGGCCGCGGCCGCACCTTCAGAGTGCGGCCGAGAGCCGCACCTTCAGAGTGCGGCCTTGGGCTGCATCTTCAAAGTGCGGCCCTTGGCCGCACCTGACAGCTGCGGCCAAGGCCACAAAACCTCGCAGCAGCCCGCGATCTTACGGGCTGCTGCAGACTTTCTCTCCTTCAACTCTCGGCCGCTCCTTCAAAGTACGGCGATTGAATTTTTTTTGGGTAGTTATTCTGCTTTGTTTCAGGTTAATTCTACTCTCTATGTTATGTTATTGATTGTTTTTTGTGATTTTTGTTCAATATAGATTTCATTTTAGGGTTTTTGAGATAAATCTATATTTGGGGAAATTTTATAGGTTTTTTAAAAAAAATGGAGGAGGCAGGACCTATTACTAATGCGGTCTTGTATGATCAAGCCCGTCATCGTTCTGCCGATGTAGTGCAAGGGCAGGTAAATAGAAAGAATTAATATGCAAAGTACGTAATTATTATTGAAAGGAAAATAATTAAGGTGTGAATTATATGTTTGCAGGCATCGATAGCAATTGTCGATCATGGACAGAAACATACAAAGTGGAGATTAGATCAGCACGCGCGACCATATATTGAAGCGTCCAGATTACACCTATGTGCGCGCTTGCGTTGGGTACGGTTGGACCACGCATTGCTGACTGCTTTGGTTGAAAGATGGAGGCCAGAGACAAATACATTTCACATGCGTCAGGGAGAGATGACAATCACGTTACAGGACGTGGCAGTCATCACAGGCCTACCGATTGATGGAGAACCAATATATCAATGTGAAATGCGAGATGGCAGCTGGGGTGCATTGATGGAGAGACTACTTGGACAGGATACCACACAAAGAAAAGCAGCCAAGGTAAAACTTAGTTGGTTGCGTGATACATTTACTGATTTGCCTGAGGATGCAGATGATGAAGACATTCAACGGTATGCACGGGCATATCTGCTTCATATGATTGGAACCTTACTGGTTCCGGATCCAAGCAAAGGATCTATAAATCTCCGCTGGTTGACAAAGTTAGATGATTTTGAGGAGTCCGGTGGATATTCATGGGGAAGTGCGGTGCTTGCGCACTTGTATGCTGAGCTCAGCAAGGTGGCATTAAAGCAGACAAAGGCTTTATATGCATGCAGGTTATTATTGCAGGTATAATTTTTTCCGTTAGCTATAATAGTGATATATCTATATATATCTATATATTTCACATTCTGAGGAAAAATTCATATTACAGGTTTGGAGCTGGGAGAGAATGTATGTAGGAAGACCAAGGCTCCTGCAGGATGTATTTGCTGACACCGTTCCCTATGGGTTCAGGTGGAATACAGGAAAATCATTCATGGAAACTGCTCATGGAAACCTTGATACATACAGAGACCAATTTGACACATTAGAGAGTATGCAGGTGTGTATATGTAAATTTTATAACGTAGGTGATCAATTGATATATAATATAGTACACTGATATATTTGTGTACTTCATGCCTCATAGGTTACCTGGGAGCCTTATGTAGAGCGATTCGAGCAGCTGCCGGCGTTATGTCGTGAACATCCCGAGTTATGGCGAGCGAGGGTACCCATATTCTGCTGGGAAGCACGGGTTATGCATGCACCCGACCGTGTCATGCGGCAATTTGGTTTACGACAACACATCCCATCTGCACTCCCAGTCTTGGCGGGGAAGCCAAGACCAGCGCAGCCAGCAGACGTGACTGTAATCAGGGATCTTCTTGCACATTGGATGGGTATAGTAGATCACATTGTGAATGAGGGGGATGTGGTATCGGTTGCTGCATATATGGAGTGGTATTGGGGGATTACCAGGAGGTGGATTTTTCTGAGGCAGCAACCCCCGTTCGCACAAATGCCCCGAGGACCCATCGAGCGCCAACATGTAAGATGTTCAAGTTTAATATTTTATAGTATTTTTTATAACCAATATGCTTAGTATTTAATTTGTTTTACAGGTTTTCGGATATGTTTCATTGTACGATATGGCAGGGCAAGTATTGCAAACACATGATCAGGGGTTGCTGCATACGATGAGGACCCATATCGATGATGTGCTACATCGTACACGCCATCTTCCAGAAGGTGTAGATACGAGCGAGCTGCGTCGTTTATATAGGATGGGTGAGGCCGACACTTCTCAGCAGGAGCATACCAGAGATGATGACGCCGGCACTTCTCAGCAGGAGCATACCAGAGCAGATGACGCTGGCACCTCTCAGCAGGAGCAGACAGGCGTACATGAGTCCTGCACTTGGCAGCTGGACCAGCCCATAGCTTATGACAGCACGTGTCAGCAGCCCCCTCACGGAGGTTATGACACCGACACTTGGACGCAGCACCCTCATGGAGGGTATGACCCCGGCACTTGGCAGCAGCCCCCTCCCATATCATTTGACGCCGGAGCTTGGCACCCGAGCATATGGGATGTTCCATCCGATTGGCAGCAGCAGCCTACCCAGGGTACATGGTATGACGGCAGCACTTGGCCACAGCATTTGACACAGGCAGATTGGCAGCCTATCCAGGGTGGCACGTCACAGCCGCAGCAGACAGAATGTGATGACACCTGCATTTCACAGCAGCATGTGGAAGAGGATGTTGGCCCGTCTCAGCCACCTAAGACACAAGGTGATGTTTACGGCGTGTCACAGGTTGACGTGTCACAGGCTGGCGAGGTGTCACAGGTTGGCGAGGTGTCTCAGGCTGGCGAGGTGTCACAGGCTGGTGAGGTGTCACAGGCTGGCGAGGTGTCTCAGCGTGTGGCAGGTTGGCGGGCTTTCCCAGTAGACAAAAAGGGAACGCATTCGGATAGGCCCTGGTATTCTCGTGTATTTAGTCGGCGCAAAGGGAGTCGTCGATGATATGTATCTTTAAACTGTGTTATGTATATTTGCTGGATTTCAGACATTTGATATGTAGTGTTTCTCAAATGAATTTGATATGTAGTGTTTCAGACATTTGTTATGTATGAATTTGATATGTAGTGTTTCCAAACACCCTTATTTATTCAACGAATTCATTCATACACCCAATATTTATACATCACATATACATACGAGAAAGGTTGTTTTCAGGCTTGATGGAGGTATTCTGTCAGCGGGTTGGGCTGCGCTCCAGAGGAGAATTTTCTCCTCCCGAACTCATCCTTGGGCCGCACCTGACAACTGCGTCAAGTAGTCGACACCAGCTCCACCTCGGCCGCGGCTTCTGTTTGCTGTGTTTGTTTTTGTGCGACTGTTGTTTGTGTTTTTTGCGACGGCGGGATTTGTTCCGATCCAACTCAACTGCCCTCCGAAACCCTTTGCCATACAAGAACTTATCCGTGACGATTCAACTCGCCTAATAGGTATTAAGAGTTTTTTGTTCATCTTTATGTTATACTTTAGGGAGTTAGAGATTTATAATGGTGTGTGTGCAGGTTGTTGAAAATGGCAAGTGATTCAATTTTTGTCATATGCTATTTTGCTGGTGAATTATATATTAATGAAAATCACGAACCACGGTATGTCGGAGGGAAAGCTAAATCGATGAAGCTTATAAGTGGGTCGACCTATAACGACCTAGTAGATCGGATATACAATATCACGAAGATCTGTCGGGAAGAATATATGTTGAATCTGGTGTGCAACTGGCCAGTAATGGGAGGAAAGACTACCGCAGTTAAAATATCAGACGACGATGATATGGAGAATCTGTTTGATTTATCGCAAGATCATCGTGGAGTTGAAATATATGTGGGTCTTGATGCAATAAACACCGCCCAAGAAAATACGACAGGAGTAGGGTGTTCGCAATATCCGCAAGATGAAGCTAACATGAACACGTAAGTCTATATTTCAATCAAGTTTTGCGAATTGTAACTAAATTTTTTTGTATTCGTCGTAGCAACTAAAATTTTAAACCGTTCATATGTCAGTAACAGGTTGAATGAGGAAGCAGTGGGAATTGAACTTCAACACTCAACTTACATGGAAGGCCCTTTTGTACCTGAGTCGATGCCTGAAGATCCATACATACCTGTTGATGAAGAAATAGAAGAGAGCGATGACGAGGAGCATGTCGGGGCCGGAGAGGATAGCATGCTTTATGCGGATGATCCAAACGAAGATGATATAGCATGGATACAACAATCGGTCGCCGTTAACACAATTGTGGAAGATGAGGAGGCTTTGCCAGATGAAGTTGAAGAGGAGGAATGGCTAAATGCAACAGTTATGAGTAATACACTTGAAAGGAGAGTGGAAGCGCCTAGACCTCAAAACGATAGGGGAGTGTTCAATGTCGGCTATATTTATGATACAAAGGCCGCCTTGATTAAAGCAATAACGGAGTGGAGCATTAAGCATAATGTTTCATTTAGGCCAATCAAGACAAACAAGACAAGTTATAACGTGATATGCGCCCTAAATGCTGCGGTCAATCCGGCAACGCAAGATGAGGCTAGTAGGAATTGTCCGTGGCGTATCCATGCAGCAGTGCGGAAGAGTAGCATTGGGAAGTTCAAGCTATCAAGGGTTGTGGAGGAACATACTTGCAATAATCCAACCCTAAATACAGATCATCAAAAAGCCACCGCATCTTTCATTTGTAATATGATTATGCCAATGGTGAAGACAAAGTTAGATTTGACACCGGCAGAAATCCAAGAGGCCATAACCGCCCTATTACGGATCCGAATTTCTATTACAAAGCATGGATGGCAAGATCGAAGGCATTCGAAAGGATTTTTGGAGATTGGGAGGAGTCATATAATCGGCTACCTCGGTATTTAGAGGCCATTTCAGAGACTAATCCAGGCACCGTATACAAGATCGTTTATGACACTATAAGTGAAGGAGTAGCACAATTTTCGGGGGTCTTCTGGGCATTTGGCCCTTCAATCAAGGGTTTCAAACATTGTCGGCCGATTCTAAGTATTGATGGTACCCATTTGTATGGGAAATATAGTGGGTGTTTACTTGTGGCCACCGGTGTGGATGGTAATGGTGGGCTGTTTCCCTTGGCATTTGCGGTTGTGTCAGCGGAGAACCAAGAAAACTGGAAGTGGTTTTTCGCATATATATATGAATACATACCAAGTGCGCATGGACGAACGATAACCTTCATTTCAGATAGAATGAAAGGAATTCCTCGAGCACTAGAAGATGGATGGCCAGCACATTATCACCATAGGTATTGTCTGCGGCATATTATTGCAAATTACAAGGCGAAAGGATTCCGAACACGTTCCTTGGAGGGAAACTTCTGGATGGCTGGCATTGCATCAGACTTGCTGACATACAATGCCTATCGTGCCAAAATTAAAGACGAGTCCATTGAAGCAGATGCGTGGATATCTGCAGATTTACATGGAGAAGAAAGCATGTGGGCGATGCATGCCGATCGTGGGAAACGTTATTGCATCATGACAACAAATTGTTCTGAGAGCTTTAATGGGTTGCTCAAAGGTGCTAGGGCTCTACCTATACAAGCGTTGATTGCAAGAACATTTTACAGGTTAAATAGATATTTCTTCAGTCGAAGACTAAGTGGGCAAGGGTGGACGACAGATTTTGTGCCCACAACAATGGAAATTATTGCGGCACGGAGGGAAGCAGCCCGAACGTTTATGCTCACAAGGTTTAGTGATTGTGAGTGACAGGTGACTGACAATGATGGTCTCTGTTATACTGTTAAGTTGCATGACGAGAAATGCATATGTAGTTGCAATATTCCTTCGCTTCAATACATCCCATGTGCCCATGTTATCGCCGCAACTTCCAGACAAGAATATGGTGCCAATATAGCATATATGCCATTCTGTTCTCCATGGTATAAGGTTAGCAGATATCGCCTTGCATATGAACCTTTATTTCACCACATACCCGATGCACGGTATTGGAAGGCTTGGGATGGTCCCAAATTACTTCCACCCGACAAAAGAAGACCTCCAGGTCGGCCTACATCTACACGTATTCGGGGGGCAATGGATATTCCGCGCGAAGGAAGCCGACAGAATAGATGTGGCAATTGCCATCAACTCGGGCACTACAAATCACGCTGCCGAAATCCTTCAACACACGCGTATGTTGATTCTTCAATTCATATATTTCTTGTGGATATACATATGTTGTTCTAATTTATGCTTATCTTGTAGGTATTCATCTCAAGTTCGGGGCGGGTCTTCATCACAAGGCCGCGGCGCGTCTTCATCTCAAGGCCGCGGCGCGTCTTCATCTCAAGGCCGCGGCAGATCCCGCACATGATGTAATGATGGATGTTACTCTACTGATACTGTTGTGTTAGGGCCATGATTGATGTTTTAGGGCCATGTTTTTTTGTAAGTTTATTGAATTCGACATGATATGTATTTTGAAATTTAAACTACTATGGTTGATGAATTCATTGTTGTTTGATTTATGTGTTACTTGAGCTTGAATTCGATGTGATGTGTGTTTTGATTTATATGACCGTTCGGATATCCAAGTGATGTGTTGTGATATACTATTTGTGATACGCTATGGCTGTGAGAAGTATTAGTGTGAAAATAATTTGGGACACGTTTTGATTTTTATCGGGAGAGTATGAGAAGCAGCTGCTGAAATGGAGAAGAGCAGCAGCAGCTATTTGTATTTGCAAACATAGAGGAGCAAGCAGCAGCTGCTGCTGCAATTCGGCTCTGTAATTGCGTGGCCTTGGCCGCAGCTGTCAGGTGCGGCCAAGGGCCGCACTTTGAAGATGCGGCCCATGGCCGCACTCTGAACGTGCGGCTCTCGGCCGCACTCTGAGGGTGCGGCCGAGGCCACACACGTGCCCCAGCCCCCCAGACCGACCTCTTTTGGCTCCCAAAACCAAAAGAGGTCGGTTTTGCTAATTAAAAAAAATGAGGTCGATTTTCCTAATTAATTTATTAATTTGGCCTATTTGCAAAAATTGTCCTAAAATTATTAGTTTCCTTTCTAAAAAAGTGTGTGACATCTTTTGCACCGTTGAAGTGGCTCAAGAGCTTTGAGAAGCTCTTGGAAAAAAAAAGTATTCTACTGAGGGAACGAGATCTGAAACCTATATTGTTAATAGATTCCTAGAGTTTAGAATGATTAATGACTAAACCGTGGCAGAACAAACCAATGAACTGCAAGCCATCATTCATGAGATGTCCCAGAGGGATATGCCCCTTGCTGAGAAAATTCAGGTTTCCTCTTTCATTAATAAACTTTCTCCATCCTGGAAAGAATTTGGGCTTACCTAGAAACATACAAGGGAATGCACTTCTTTAGATGATTTTCTAGTTTCTTTTAGGATTTAGGAAGAGTAGAAACAGTGACAAGGAACTGCCATGTTCTAAATTTGAGGGCAAACTGAACATCACGGAAAACTGATTCAAGCCGAAATAGAAAAATAAATAACATCCTAAGTATAAGAATAGCTATCCGAAGGCAAATCCCAAAATCGGGAAGATAGTCTAAGGTGGAATGTTAGATATGCGGTAAGTCTGCCCATTATGATTGGCAGCATCACCACAAGAAGGGCCGTGATACTCACATTCCTAAACGTGCACCTTTACCAAAACAATTGCTACACCTTCTCAAGCAAATAGTATGATAACCGGGTCAGTTGGCAGAACCGATGATCAAAATTTGGTTATTTCAATGTATTATGATTTTAATTTAATTTGTCAACCTAACAATTGGTGGGTTGATATTGGTGCAAACTTACATTTATGTCCTAATCGAGAAGCCTTTTCCTCGTATCGACCTACATGAAAAGATGAATTAGTGTTGATGAGCAACTCCAATTCTGTGAGAGTACTTGGAAAAAGAAGAAGAAACCTAAAGTAACCCTCTGGGAAAAAAATTTCTGTTGCACAACATACATACATGTATCGGATGTCAATAAAAATTTTATTTCTGGTTTTACGTTTATAATTATGGCTACAACCTTGTTTTTGAATCAAATAGAGTTATTATGTTTGAATGGAAATTTTTCCGTTGCACACCATACAACATGCTACAATTGTGGGGTGTCTTTTCAAGTTATGTATTTTTTCTCATAATAAAATGAATAATGTTTCATATTCCATTGGCTCTATATCTTCTTCCACTAAATCATGTGGTGTTTGACATGGTAGATTACGAGTTGTGAACATTAATTCTTTGTAGAGAATGATTGCATTGAATTTATTGCCAAAATTTAAAATTGCAAGATACAAATGTAAAATATATATGTAAGTTAAGCAATGCAGGAAATCCTTTTATTCAGTGGTAGTAAACAAAATCTACTCTAAGTCATAGTAACATATGTGAACTGAACGACATTAACTCGCAGTGGGAAAAATATACTTCTTTCATTTATTGATGTTTTTTTCCAAGTATTGATATGTGTACTAATCAGGTTAAAGGCTGAAGCCTTTGAAAGATCTGGTGCTTTCAAAAATGTTGTTGGAAATCAACTTGGTCATAAAATCAAGATTTTTAGAACTGATCAAGAAGTTGAGTATACTTCATTTGAATTTTCATCCTTTTTGTGAAAACCATGATATCGTTCATGAAGCGACTGCTCATTATGCTCCTTAGCAAAATGGGATTTCAGAAAGGAAAAATACAACTTTAGTTGATATGATTAATTCTGTGTTATGAAGCTCTAGTTTGCTAAATACTATATGATGAGAAGTCAAACTTTTTCATGTTATAGTCTGTATAGAATTCATTATAAGAACTATGACAAAACTCCATATAAACTATAGAATGACAAGAATCCCAACTTGAGATATTTTAAAATTTAAAATTTAGGGGTGCCTGGCAAAAGTTATAGTTTCTCATACTCAAGAAAGAAATTGGGACCTGAAACCTTTAATTATGTTTTCATTGGATATGCTATTAGTAGCGTTGCATATAGATTTTTTTCGTAATAAATCCCAAGAGTAATGGTATTGATGCTAATACAATTATTTAATCTGAGGATGATGATATCGTGATATCGTTCATGAAGTGACTGCTCATTATGCTCCTTAGCAAAATGGGATTTCAGAAAGGAAAAATACAACTTTAGTTGATATTATTAATTCTGCGTTATGAAGCTCTAGTTTGCTAAATACTATATGATGAGAAGTCAAACTTTTTTCATGTTATAGTCTGTATAGAATTCATTATAAGAACTATGACAAAACTCCATATAAACTATAGAATGACAAGAATCCCAACTTGATTAAAATTTAAAATTTAGGGGTGCCTTGCAAAAGTTATAGTTTCTCCTGCTCAAGAAAGAAATTGGGACCTGAAACCTTTAATTATGTTTTCATTGGATATGCTATTAATAGTGTTGCATATAGATTTTTTTCGTAATAAATCCCAAGAGTAATGGTATTGATGCTAATACAATTATTTAATCTGAGGATGATACCTTCTTTGAGGACATTTGTTAGTATCACTTTTGAAGCATGTAGCAGATTGGTGAAAACCAAAGGTGTAAATATATGCTCTTAAATATTCATAAATAATAGGTTGCTTGACTTACATTGTGTATCATACCAAATCTGATATAGCATATGCAGTTGGCATGCTTAATCGGTACTCAAGCCATCCAAACGACTCATATTGTGATGCCTTAGAACGAGTGTTGAAATATCTAAAAGCCATGATATCTTATGGATTATGAAAGATATCCGTCAGTGCTTGAATGATATAATGATGCAAACTGGATATCAAATACCGATGAGATCAAAGCCATAAGTGGCTGTTTATACACTTACCGAAGCCATACGTGGCAGATAGTTTGAAGTCATCGAAGGGAACGTGGCTGAAGCCTATAAATTAAATCAATTCAATGGAAAGTTAACCTTTGATTGAAAGTATCATGAAAGGGTTCAATGGATAATAAGAAACTGATGAGTGATTTGTAAAGCATTATTCAATTTGAGACAAAATGTCAACAAACATTCCTATAATGGTATAACGTAAAATCTGCAATGTAAAGGTTAAGCTTAACTCTCAATGAGTCTTGAGGCTGAATTAGAAGGAATCTGCAGAATATCTTTGAAGGACCCACCTATTTAGGTGTGAAAGTAATCTGCTTTCTATGATATCTTAGGTGAATCTCTAAAGGACCCAAATAAATTGAGATATGCACCTGCTGTAACATGCAAACTTGAAGAATGCAATCAAAGCTCACAGTGTGTGTATAGGTTAAGTCAATATGTTTATGCTCTTAAATTTCAAGACCACAGTCACTTTGGGACCGTATTGACATGACACATATCATTAAAGTGAACACTCAAGTTCGGAAGACATTTCAGCTTATGTGCAACTTGTTTTGGCCAAAAACATTTATCCAATTTTTTTGGTTCAAAAGTTTGATTCATGTAAGGAATGTTAAAGTTTCATGACTTTTGAATCTAAATTTTAACTGCATGAAGATGGCAAGTGGGTTTCCTATTATGTCTTGTCCCACATTGGATAAATTCAAAGGTCTCTTGGGGTTTAAATAGGAACATATGATAATGTGATATGAGAACTTAGGTGCACTGCAGGCACATGCAAGGTGCAGTGAGCCCAAGATGAAATTTAACGCTTGGCCTGAAAACCTATTAGCTGGTGATCGAACACAGTACATGTATAGGGTGCAAATCTCGATTTGGATGCCTCGCATGTGCCCGCATACAAAGACTAGGTACTTCCACTTTATATATGTGTGTGTGTGTGTGTGTGTAAATCTTCGTGTGAGAACATTTCGCACGGTGCGAAAATGTTTTTATCTTTTTTGGAAATTTTTTTTCAAAAATTCTTTTTTCCACCCTCATTATATGTTGTTATACCTCCCTCAAAAAATAATGGTTGAGAAATAATGTCATTTGGCCTTCGATCAAGGCATTTCATCAAATTCGCACGTTTTGAGACCGTTAAATTTGTAACGGGTGGATGTGTGCTCTAATCCCCAACGGGTTCACCCATTATTTTTCCTGGGGTATATAATTGTATGGATTAAATATCAAAAAAAAATTTTGAAAAAAAAATTTCAAAAAAATAAAAAAAAGTTTTCGCACGGCTTTCGCATGGGTTTTTTCGCACCCGAAGATTGCCATAAATATATATATACTTACTAGTCATAACACGTGCCTGCAGGCACGGTTTACTTAAGATTTTCTCCCGCGAAATCTTTGTTCCC
Source organism: Scilla litardierei (assembly GCA_030789695.1). NCBI lineage: Eukaryota > Viridiplantae > Streptophyta > Magnoliopsida > Asparagales > Asparagaceae > Scilla > Scilla litardierei. The sequence continues at coordinate 221,020 of JAULAV010007621.1, read as the reverse complement.
CAAAAAACTATTTACACAGCCAAAATTTAAAAGAACAACAAATTAGCGTAAAAATATTTAGCGGCACGGGCACCTTCAGTGTGGAACAATAAATTCAGCGCATGCGCATTTGACACGGAATAACAAATTCGGCTTGAGCGACTTCGGCACAGAAAAACAAATTAGCGTAGAACAACAAATTCGGTGCACCTTTGGCGCGGAACAACAAATTAGCATAGAACAACATATTCGGCGCGGACGCCTTTGTCGCAGAATAACAAATTAGCGTAAAAATATTTAGCGGTCGGCGCGGGCGCCTTTGACGCATAACCGGCGCCCGTGGCACTGTTCACTTAAGATTTACCCCTGCGGAATCTTTGTTCTCCCAAAAATTATTTTAACGGCCAAAATTTAAAAGAGTAACAAATTTGCGTAAAAATATTTAGCGGCACGGGCGCCTTCGGCGGGGAACAACAAATTCGGTGCGGGTGCCTTCGACGCGGAACAACAAATAAGCGTAAAAAAATTTAGCAGGCGTCGAAGTCACACGCAAGCACCTTAATAATGGCATCATGCGGGGCCCAGTGTGAGTGTATTAATTACGACATTCTGTTATCCCATTTGAGAGTGTATTATTTTCTTTTTTATGAAGTCAAATGCACAGATAGATAAGGATGATTTGAATATGCAACATATAATTCATTGATAATTTTACTTTTCCTTATTTTGTTATAAATATTGTAAATTAAATCAAATAAATGCATGGTTATTCAACTTCCAAGACATCTTAAATTCAAAGATCTCGAATTTCACAAAATTAAATGAAGATTTATTTCCCAAAAATTTCCTCCAAAATACAAAAGTTTTCCCTCCCAAAATTTTCACAAACTCTCATTTCGACCGTTGATTTCCCAAGATTAAATCTCAATCATCCTTCTATCAACCTGTTTATCCTAGTCAGCTTGTCCTAGTCAGACATATGATTCAAAAACAGTTGTTAAATGTAATATAGATGTTTTTACCACCGAAGTGGGCTGCTTCAAAACAATTAAAGGGTCTGATTTTTCTCCTCTCGACCCCGAGCTTTTGTCCCGTTTTCATCAACACCTTCTCGTTTTCTCGCCGATAAGCGAAGTGCCCCGCTTTCTCTCGCATGTGCTCGACCTTTGGGTCTCCCCACCGTTTTCCCAATGTAAGTCCCCATCGTCACCGCTTTCTCTCGCCTGCGCACGGTTCATTTAAGATTTTCCCCCGCGAAATATTGTTTCCCAAAAAATTATTTCCACAGCCAAAATTGCGCGAACAACAAATTAGCGTAAAAATATTTAGCGGCCGGACGCCTTCGGCGCGGAAAATTATTCTCATCTTGTTGCCACATGTGTCGAAGAGACGGTGGGCCCCGCGTTGAGGGAGAGATCATTAGATCTGCGGCAGCATTAGATCTGCAGCATTAAGTGCAAGTTAACTTTTTTTCCAAATGCATTAATTGCGTGTACTCTGTTATTCCCGAGAAAATTTCATTTCCCAAAAATTTTCATTTCCCCATAAACTTTCATTTCTCCAGAAATGTTTTTCCCTCCAAAACTTTCCACAAAATCCCATCTCAACCATTCATTCCTCAAGATTAAATCCAAGCCGTCTTTCTATCAACCTGATTGTCTTAGTCAGATTGTCCTAGTCAGACCTATGATTCAAAAAAGTCATCAAATGTAATATCCAATCTGCGGCAGCATTCGATCTGCAGCATTAAGTGCAAGTTAAATTTTTTTCCAAATGCATTAATTACGTGCACTCTGCTATTTCCGAGAAACTTTCATTCCCCAAAAATTTTTATTTCCCCATAAACTTTCATTTGTTCAGAAATATTTTTCCCTCCAAACTCAATTATTCATTCCTCAAGATTAAATCCAAGCCGTCTTTCTATCAACATGTTTGTCCTAGTCAGCCCTATGATTCAAAAAAGTCCTCAAATGTAAATTGATATCTCACGCTGTTTGAGCTAAGTTGAGTTTAACCAGATGTGTCGTGCATCTTGAATAAATTAAAGTCGCGTGAAAAAAGTAAGATCATGGGAAAAGAACGGTTCATTTAAGATATCACCCAAAATCTTTGATCTCCCCAAAAATTATTTCCCCCTCCAAAATCTAAACAAACAAAAATCTAGCTTCGGCGCGGTCGCCTTCGGCGCATAACCCGTGCCCCGGGCACGGTTCATTTAAGATATCCCCTCAAAATCTGTGTTCTCCCCCAAAAATTATTTCACCTTCCAAAATCTAAACAAACAAAAATCTAGCTTCGGCGCGGGCGCCTTTGGCGCATAACCCGTGCACCGGGCACGGTTCATTTAAGATATCCCCTCAAAATCTGTGTTCCCCTCAAAAATTATTTCACCCTCCAAAATCTAAACGAACAAAAATCTAGCTTCGGCACTGGCGCCTTTGGCGCATAACCCGTGCCCCGTGCCCTCGGGCACGATTCATTTAAGATATCACCTCAAAATATTTGTTCTACCCAAAAATTATTTCCCCCTCTAAAATCTAAACGAACAAAAATCTAGCTTTGGCGCGGGCGCTTTCGGGTGTAGTGGAAAAAATTTAACCCGGGTCAAAAAGTTGGGAAAAAAGTGGAATGATGTAACGACCCCCCTCCCGACGGGCGCCGCTACGATTGAAACACGAGAGTGCAGGTCCCGCAGGTGCCAGTGAAGTCAATGTAGAGCAATGCAGAAAGTAAGGGGACACTCTAGACATGACCAGCTACACAGTTCTAAATAAGGAAGAGACAGTAACAGGTAAAGGTAGTAAAACTACACTACTGCTGAAAGTAAATGGAACACGTACCTCCGCTATGTCAAGGCTCAAACTGTTCTGCTCTGGAAGTTCTGACTTCTCTCAAGTCCTGTACTAAAGCTCCAACTCCTCGTGCTCAGACGCATCTGGATGATCGTGTGCTTCGTACCTGGTGGGCAACAAAGGGTGCACCACGCTCAATAGAGTAGACAATATCTAAACAAGAGATAAGGAAGGTAAGTGTGCACAAAAGTAGGCAAGACGACCACAGATATGATAGCACTACCCAAAGAAGTAACCGACCTGGTAATCCACAAACCCACGCCACTGAAGAGTAAGCAAGCACAAAGGACGATCTGACGGTAGCAGAAAGGGTGCAAAAGAGGGACATGTCAAAAACGAGCACAAGTACTGTAAAGAGGGTACGAACTAAAGTGAACCAATCCTAAGCCGTGACTTATGAGGGGGAGTACAATAAGCATCTGAGAGCTACCTTGACCGCGAGGGTGCGACCCCCGGGCAGAGTCCAAAAGTGTAAAGTACTGTACTGTAAGCTGCAAAACCTGTAAGAACTGTGGCGCTGTGGCCTGTGGTGGGGCTCCAGGACCCATCAAGATGGCCGTCCATGTCTGCTCCCAGGACTCAGGACCCATCAGCTGATGGAGTCCCCCTTAACTCGGGGAAAATAACAACAAAAAACGATTGGTTGCTAAAGATCAGGTCCCAGTCCCCCACGTACTCCCCAATCATAAGTTTCCCCAAACCCGGTGAGTCAAGCAGAAAGTAATCATGTTATTAGTTATTAGTGTCGTGGGGTTCAATATTGATTAAACTACGTAGCCAAGGGGAATCTATTACCGTACCGGTAATAGCAACCTGCCAAGTCAAGAGCCAACATCAGGATAGTCCGCTAGTCATCCAGTACCAACATAGTAACGTGCCATCATAAGAACATCCCAAGGCTATGCAATTTAATAATATTAAACTAGCAATGTACTAAAAGCTTACGAAACAACAAGAGCAAGAAACTAGCAAATAACAGATAGCATGGATGTTCCTCATGTTAAGATATTCCAAACTGAGCAGAAAGGAAGCATCACCAACTCAAGAACAACAAGGAACCCAAGGCATCAATCAAATGAAGCTATACAACCCAACAACAATGCAAAAAGCCCAGACAAGCAAAAGGAGCCACCCAACTCAATTACCAACAAGGGAAGCTTGAACCACAAGCAAGGGAAACCCAAACCCCAACGCAAGCAAAGGAATCTAAATTGGAGTATGGGGGATAGAGTCTACCTGAAACCGAGGCCGAAGAACCAAGATAATTAAGAACCGAAGCCCAACATCTGCAGAAAGCCTACGCCGCAACCATCAGCAACAAGAAACCCAAAACCTGCAAGCAATAGAGAAAGGACGAAAGAAACCTGCAAGCAAGTAAGAAAAAACGTGCTGATATATAAAAGAAACAATACTACTGAATCTTGCAACGAACCAATAAATAAGAAATCATAACAATCACTTTAATAAAGAAAGACCAAAAAGTCAACTCAAGGTGGCGCTAGAGAGTCTAGGCCAGAGGGATCAGATTGGGGGTCTTCTCATCACACAGTGGGGGTACCCGTACCTACGGCAGAGTCCACGGGGTTCTCTGTAAGGAACTAGGGGCTAACAACCAAATCCGTCGGAGAACGGGGCTCACAACCCAAGTAATACCACACAGAAACCCAAACAGCGAGCAAGGTACCCAACTGAACCAAACCAGCAAGTAGAAGGAACCATCCGAGCACAACAGCAACCCACCAAGGCAAGTCAGCAAGCAAGAACTAAGCCGCAGCAAGGGGAAGCCCAAACAGCACGCAGGGGATCCCCGACCAGCAAGCAAAGCCCCAACGGAACCAAAACAGCGAGGGAGGAGCCACCGAATCCCCTAAACAGCCCCAACAGCAACCCCGGGACCCCACGCAAGTAGGCGAGGGCGTCCAACCCCACGGAATAGCAATAGGGACGATAAAACCCTAGTCATACCCCCAAATCATCCTCTCCCAAAAAGAAACCGAAATCAGAATTGAATATGAGAGATAGGGTCTACCGTAAAACACGCCAAAGAATCAGAAGTCAAGAATCCGAGGGTCTCAGCAAAACCCGCAGCATCAAGCCGAAGAATCAGTGGAAACAACTTCGAAAAAGGGGAGAAATACTCACAGAGCTTGCAGCAGGAGGAAGGAGGAGAAGAGGGGTTAAATAGAGAGGCAAACCGCCTCAGTCGAGCTCAGGGCGAGGAGACAGGGGCGGCGAGACATGTCGGGGGTCCCACGTGACGTGCGGGGGAACGATGTCGCGATCGAGGGCCCCGCGAGGCTCGTGTTGCTGCTACGAGCAAATGGGGGAGAGAGAGAGAGGAAGCGGGTGCGAGCGTGCGAGAGGGAGAAGCCGCGCGGGCTTCGTCTGCTGTCGACATCGATAGGGAGAGAAGGCGAACTGAAAAAAAAATAAAGCCCTAAGGCTTCCGCTGCGGGGAAAAATGAGAACGAGAGAGAGAGAGCGGGGGATAAGGGGGAGGCTCGTGTGGGCTTGGGTCGTTACATTCTACCCACCTTAGAAAAATTCCGTCCTCGGAATTCTAAAACAAGATAACATGTATATACATAACACAAAAGATATCCAACAACGGGCTACAACAAAATAAAGACCAGTTCAACAACTGATAATACAAGCTAAAAGTCTGGAGCGTCTGTCTCCATCGCCTCCATGGTGAAAGTCTGGCTCCTCTGAGGTGATGGTGGCCGTCTGGAAGGGACTCCTGCTTGCTCTCGTCGCACTCGCTCCCGCTGCAAGTACTCGTACTCTCGAGCTGTGGAGAGCATCTCAGCATGCGTCGTCAGCCCGAGTCCTACCAGCTTGTCGCGGATGTCGATGTCCAGGCCCTGCCGAAACCTCTTGGCCCGAGCCTGAGGGGTAGACACTGCGTCTTTAGCAAACCTGAAACACCAATTGTTAGCAAATACAAACACAAAGTATGGTTAGCAAACTTGCAACAAGTTACATACCTACTGAGTTTAGAAAACTCAGCGTCGTACTCCTCTACAATCATGGAGCCCTGCTCCAGGTGCATGAACCGTGCCTCCAACTCCATCTGCGCCTCCGGTGAGAAGTACTGGCCGTTGAACTCTTCCTCGAACGTAGCCCAAGAGATCAGCTGGGGTAATCGGTCCTCTGCAGCAGCCCACCAGTCTCTGGCATCTCTAGTCAACTGTAGCGTCGCCATGCAAATCCACAATGCTGGAGGTACCTCTGCAGCCTTCAGCATGACGGTGATCGAACGCATCGACCCTTCAACAGCCAAAGCATCACCTCGTCCATCGAAAACCGGGGCCGAAGAGATCGAAACTGCTGCACTCCTCCATCCGGCCTGGGCGCTTCACATATAGCCTGAATCAACTCTCGCAAGGCCTGGTCTGAAATCTGATACACCGTGTTGGATTTGGCGCCACCGGACCCAGATCCTAATCCCGAAGTCATGAGCGCTCTCCTGGACGGTTCAAGTCTCACGTAAACACACCTGCATTCACAAGCAAGATTGAGTCAATCGAGCATCACACTTCCTGCCTGCTCTACACTGCTCACGAGGCGATTGCGCGGACCTGCATGGGCCACCACTTTGTAACGACCCCCCTCCCGACGGGTGTCGCTACGATTGAAACACGAGAGTGCAGGTCCCGCAGGTGCCAGTGAAGTCAATGTAGAGCAATGCAGAAAGTAAGGGGACACTCTAGACATGACCAGCTACACAGTTCTAAATAAGGAAAAGACAGTAACAGGTAAAGGTAGTAAAACTACACTACTGCTGAAAGTAAATGGAACACGTACCTCCGCTATGTCAAGGCTCAAACTGTTCTGCTCTGGAAGTTCTGACTTCTCTCAAGTCCTGTACTAAAGCTCCAACTCCTCGTGCTCAGACGGCTCTGGATGATCGTGTGCTTCGTACCTGGTGGGCAACAAAGGGTGCACCACGCTCAATAGAGTAGACAATATCTAAACAAGAGACAATGAAGGTAAGTGTGCACAAAAGGAGGCAAGACGACCACAGATATGATAGCACTACCCAAAGAAGTAACCTGACCTGGTAATCCACAAACCCATGCCACTGAAGAGTAAGGAAGCACAAAGGACGATCTGACGGTAGCAGAAAGGGTGCAGAAGAGGGACATGTCGAAAACGAGCACAAGTACTGTAAAGAGGGTACGAACTAAAGTGAACCAATCCTAAGCCGTGACTTATGAGGGGGAGTACAATAAGCATCTGAGAGCTACCTTGACCGCGAGGGTGCGACCCCGGGCAGAGTCCAAAAGTGTAAAGTACTGTACTGTAAGCTGCAAAACCTGTAAGAACTATGGCGCTGTGGCCTGTGGTGGGGCTCCAGGACCCATCAAGATGGCCGTCCCTGTCTGCCCCCAGGACTCAGGACCCATCAGCTGATGGAGTCCCCCTAACTCGGGGAAAATAACAACAAAAAACGATTGGTTGCTAAAGATCAGGTCCCAGTCGCCCACGTACTCCCCAATCATAAGTTTCCCCAAACCCGGTGAGTCAAGCAGAAAGTAATCATGTTATTAGTTATTAGTGTCGTGGGGTTCAATATTGATTAAACTACGTAGCCAAGGGGAATCTATTACCGTACCGGTAATAGCAACCTGCCAAGTCAAGAGCCAACCTCAGGATAGTACGCTAGTCATCCAGTACCAATATAGTAACGTGCCATCATAAGAACATCCCAAGGCTATGCAATTTAATAATATTAAACTAGCAATGTACTAAAAGCTTACGAAACAACAAGAGCAAGAAACTAGCAAATGACAGGTAGCATGGATGTTCCTCATGGCAAGATATTCCAAACTGAGCAGAAAGGAAGCATCACCAACTCAAGAACAACAAGGAACCCAAGGCATCAATCAAATGAAGCTATCCAACCCAACAACAATGCAAAAAGCCCAGACAAGCAAAAGGAGCCACCCAACTCAATTACCAACCAGGGAAGCTTGAACCACAAGCAAGGGAAACCCAAACCCCAACACAAGCAAAGGAATCTAAATTGGAGTATGGGGGATAGAGTCTACCTGAAACCGAGGCCGAAGAACCAAGATAATTAAGAACCGAAGCCCAGCATCTGCAGAAAGCCTATGCCGCAACCATCAGCAACAAGAAACCCAAAACCTGCAAGCAATAGAGAAAGGACGAAAGAAACCTGCAAGCAAGTAAGAAAGAGCGTGCTGATATATAAAAGAAACAATACTACTGAATCTTGCAACGAACTAATAAATAAGAAAACATAACAATCACTTTAATAAAGAAAGACCAAAAAGTCAACTCAAGGTGGCGCTAGAGAGTCTAGGCCAGAGGGATCAGATTGGGGGTCTTCTCATCACACAGTGGAGGGTACCCGTACCTACGGCAGAGTCCACGGGGTTCTCTGTAAGGAACTAGGGGCTAATAACCAAATCCGTCGGAGAACGGGGCTCACAACCCAAGTAATACCACACAGAAACCCAAACAGCGAGCAAGGGACCCAACTGAACCAAACCAGCAAGTAGAAGGAACCATCCGAGCACAACAGCAACCCACCAAGGCAAGTCAGCAAGCAAGAACTAAGCCACAGCAAGGGGAAGCCCAAACAGCACGCAGGGGATCCCCGACCAGCAAGCAAAGCCCCAACGGAACCAAAACAGCGAGGGAGGAGCCACCGAATCCCCTAAACAGCCCCAACAGCAACCCCGGGACCCCACGCAAGTAGGCGAGGGCGTCCAACCCCACGGAATAGCAATAGGGACGATAAAACCCTAGTCATACCCCCAAATCATCCTCTCCCAAAAAGAAACCGAAATCAGAATTGAATACGAGAGATAGGGTCTACCGTAAAACACGCCAAAGAATCAGAAGTCAAGAATCCGAGGGTCTCAGCAAAACCCGCAGCATCAAGCCGAAGAATCAGTGGAAACAACTTCGAAAAAGGGGAGAAATACTCACAGAGCTTGCAGCAGGAGGAAGGAGGAGAAGAGGGGTTAAATAGAGAGGCAAACCGCCTCAGTCGAGCTCAGGGCGAGGAGACAGGGGCGGCGAGACATGTCGGGGGTCCCACGTGACGTGCGGGGGAACGATGTCGCGATCGAGGGCCCCGCGAGGCTCGTGTTGCTGCTACGAGCAAATGGGGGAGAGAGAGAGGAAGCGGGAGGTGCGAGCGTGCGAGAGGGAGAAGCCGCGCGGGCTTCGTCTGCTGTCGACATAGATAGTGAGAGAAGGCGAACTGAAAAAAAAATAAAGCCCTAAGGCTTCCGCTGCGGGGAAAAATGAGAACGAGGGAGAGAGAGAGAGCGGGGGATAAGGGGGAGGCCCGTGTGGGCTTGGGCCGTTACAAATGACATGGGTTTTTTAGCAAAAAGAAAAATGTGTCGGTATTCTGTGCAAATGTAGTGATTGTGAGGGGGCACGAAAATGAAGGGGGGAAGTGCGTAAGTGTCCGTGTGTGGGTAAAAAGTGAAATGAGAGGGGTTTTTTTAGCAAAAGGGAAAATAGGTGGTATTCTGCGCAAATGTAGTAATTGTGGGGGTTTGAAAACCAAAGGAAAAAAGTGGTGGTTTTTCCAAACACTCATCTCAACCCTTCTTTTACCAAGATTAAATCCTAGCCATTCTTCTATCAACCTCTTTATACATCAGCATGACATCAGCTTGGCCTAGTCAGCCCTAGGATTCAAAAACAGTTGTCAAATGTAATATAGATATATATATATATATATATATATATATATATATATATATATATATATGGAAAAAGGGGATCTAAGGTGCCTCCTTAGATGAAAATCTAAGGAGGCGCCCCCATTTCCCCCCATCTCCTACAATTTTTTTGGAAATATTTTTTCATGGGGTTATTGTTCACATCATGGATGATCAACATACCAAATTTCAAGAGATTGCAATACTTTTTGAGCCACCATCTACCCCTTACAACTTCAACGGTTTGAAAACGTGCTTAAAACCCCACGAAGTTGCAAGGGGTATATGGTGGCTCAAATAGTATTGGAATCCCTTGAAATTTGGTATGTTGATCATCCATGATGTGAACAATAAACCCATGAAAAAAAATTTCAAAAAAAATGTGTGAGATGGGGGGAAATGGGGGCGCCTCCTTAGATTGAATCTAAGGAGGCACCTTAGGATCCCTTTACCCTATATATATATATACATATATATCATATTTTATTTTTTGCTTATTTATTTCTTCCTCTTTAAAGTTCTTTTCTATTTGAAATTCTTTTTAAATTTTAAACATGATATAAGACGTGGGCCATAAGGTGTTGTAACTAAAGCAAGACTCTCCGATCGTGAAAATTGTGTATACACATTCTCATAAATGTTGCTGCAGCAGGAAGAAAACTACATATAAAAAGAGGCCAAGCCTCGTTTTTAGAGACGAAACGCAGCTCAAAAGCTTTCTCTCCATCATGGCAATTCCTTGATGTTTCTCTTTCTCGGCAAATAGCAACATCGCTACACCAAGCCCAACATTGAGTGCACTGCACGAGAGCTCTCTGATAGGAGCTTCATCATTGTATCTTAGGAGTATGTTGAGATTTGGCTTGATCCATATTCCCTTCTGATGGGCACCATACTGTCTGGTAGGTAATATACCTGATAGATCTGAACTTGTTAATGGATATTTTAATTTTAGGTATTTTTTATTTGGAGATCACCCTATATTTTTTTTATGGTTTCAAGATGCGAGCTGAGAGTTTTTTAGAGTTTCATCGACCATCGTGAGTTCTACCTTCTGTAAAGAGTTTGTGAGATCTACGTATCTCTTCCATTGTAATCTATAATCTCTATCTGATATAGTGAATATTAGCGTAGACGTAGGACTTGCTTCGACCTACAAAATATGTATGTTTTCGGTTATGTGATTTTGTTCTTCCCATCTTCTACCTCAATCTTTGTCTTCCTCTATTTGTTAACCCCTACACCATAGATAGCTGGACATCATCTACACCTACGTGGGGGTAAAATCTACTCTAAGGACCACGCTTTTATGTTCCTCGATAAGTTCATATCATCAGTTCCATTTATTTCTTTTGTTCATATTTAGTTGTTTTTTGTTTTTAGCATCTGTAACCTTTGCATCATGTGTTGTTTTTGATCATAGGGTCCAACAATATCTAGAATGAATATTATTATAAGGGTCTGCCTGAATTTGAAGTTTTGAAGGATGTAATGGTAATATGTTTCGTGGCATACTTGGAGCATCAGAAACAGAAGTCAAACCAAAATAAAATATTGTGCTACATGAAGCAATAGGTGCACAATCTCGGCCTTAAGAATGATAATGCCAAAACCATGTGGTCTATATTACTTTCAGATAACATTGTCGCATAAAAATTCAGGGTGTAATTTAATTGCACTAACTTTGAAAAAGTTTGCGTTTCACCATATTTAGAAGTGCAAATTCCGTTAACACCCCCTGAACTATTGTAGTGTGTCACTAAACATCCTGAACTATGATATTAGCAGAAAATTCTCTAACTTTCTAAAAAGGAGCAGACGCTAGCCCTATTTTATGGGCTTAAGGATACTGACACATGCAAAAGACTTTTGTGTTCATTCTTTTCCATTGTAACTACCATAAACCTTGAACTTTCTTTCACTAAGCTACCAATTCCTCTGTATTAGTGACCCTTCCATTTGAAAACGTGGCACGTGTTCTGCACATTTGCTCTTTTTGACAAAACACTGTCAGGTTAATAATCAGTAGTCATTGACCTGAGGTAACTATTTTTTAATCTTTTGTTGAAAAATGACCTCTTTATTTTTGCAGTTAATATTTAAAATGTAATTTCAATGGCTCCATTAATAAGAAGGGTTATCTGTAAAAGACAAATTTTGTGATATTTTTTCTTATAATCAAGCAAGTTCATTTAGTTTTCTTCAGAAGTGATTAAATTTCTCGATAGTTTTTTAGCCTTTTTGTAATTTAGCCTAATCGGCATAACTCAGAAATAAGGCTTGTGTGGCCATTTAGGTCGTAGACATTCTGGAAGATTCTTGTGTGAGATGTTGGCCTAGCATGGCTGCCATGTGAGAATGCAATGGTCCATGAATTGCTGCGCGCGCACACTGATAGGAACCAAAAAAGATATGATTTTTATTAGATAAAACTGAAAATAAAAGAGATACATTGACCACAATTAAAAGGGTGATCGCCCTTCCAACACGTCAATTGAAGAGCACGTCCGTACTCTCTTGAAGAACGAGTGATAATCTCAACTCTAATATCAATATACTCTCAAAATAGCCTAATAAACCCCTCAGCCCCTTTTCTATAAATGGAGTTCAAAAATAAGCAAATTACAGAAAACCCCAAAAACTGAAAATTCCCAAAACGCCCCAAATGGGCCCAAAATGCATAAAAATTACAGATCTATCATTACTCCGCTACCGAAAACCACCTTGTTCTCAAGGTGGTGCACGAAGTGCATGGGCCATCCGTTCCAAGTAGTTTGCTTGCCTCCTCCTGGGTCAAAAGGATAAGATTGGTCTCCACCGCCTTCAACGACGTCCGGAAGAAAGCCACGGTAATCGTCAATCACATCTGAAGGTCTTTCATGCTCAAAACACAAATGCCAGTGCTCGAAAGGACGTCCAACTGAAAACCAAAAGCCTTGGGGCCATGTAAGAGTTGACAGGCCAAGGCGGGCCCTGCACGACTGTGAAAAGGGGGGCATGGGCAGGTCGGGCAGCCGCCTGCAGGTCCGACCGCCCTCCCCAGACACCGACGAGCCCCTGGGGAGGGTCGACAAGCCCGCTGCTCCTTTCCATGCATCGATCTTCGTCATCTGGATGTAGATCCGCGTCAAAGTTGTCGACTTTCATCTTTCTCGTCCAAAGTTGACGCCTTTTCCCCAAAATTAGGGGGTTTTCGACGCCGTCCCCTTTCACCGCAAGGCGTGCGAGTTGTTGCATGATTTGCGCTATGATTTCTCCATGTTTCTCTTGAGTCTCTAACACCTTTGCCACACTTCGTTAGGGTTTGCTTCACGCCTTCAAATTCGCCATTGAATTTCTCCTCCAACATGTCGATTCGGTTTTTAGATCTTGTCGTCACTGTCATGGATCTTGACGCTCTGATACCAAATTGATAGGAACCAAACAAGATCTGATTTTTATTAGATAAAACTGAAAATAAAAGAGATAACTTGACCACAATTAAAGGGGTGATCGTCCTCCGAAGACGCCAATTGAAGAGGACGTCCGTACTCTCCCGAAAAACGAGTGATAATCTCATCTATAATATTAATATTCTCTCAAAAATAGCCTAATAAAACCGTCAGTCCATCCCTCCTATAAATAGAGTTCATAAATAAGCAAAATTACATAAAACCCCAAAAGACTGAAAATTTCCAAAACGTCCCTAAAATCCGAAAATTTCCAAAACGCATAAAAGTACAGATCTCTCTCGCACGCACAAGGAACATGTTTGATTTTGCAGTTGAAGGTCAATATAGACATACAAGAAGATTCTCGTGTGAGATATTGGCCTAGCATAGTTGCCATATGAGAATGCATCGGTCCATGAATTGATGCGCGTGCGCGCACACACACATGGAACATGTTTGATTTTGCAGTTGAAGGTCAATATAGAGATACAGTTAACATCGTTTGCTTGAAAACCAGCTAAATTTGACAGTTTCACTCTGGGATGGTCTTGAGATACATTTTTCACGTTCAAAAAAATCTCTGGCAGGCATATGTATGACCATTTATGTAACCGGAAGATATATGATGTATGTTAACATAGTCCAACGGCAAGTCTGTGTTATATGTCTTTATAAAAATTTGTAAAATGAAGACCTTGGGTCTTATTAGATAGTGCAACAATTACACATTTATATATGTCAAATATTAATTATATATATATGGATTTAATGTAGAAAAGGTGACACCTGATCTAATAGATCAGGTGCCAAGACACAAAAAGGTGGAAAGTACAAGCAGCACATGAGTTTGTACTTGCTGTGGGACCCATCTTTTTGTGTCTTGGCACCTGATCTACATGAATCTTTAAATATATCTATATTACATTTGACAACTGTTTTTGAATCATATGGCTGACTAGGACAAGCTGACTGGGACAAACAGGTTGATAGAAAGATGGTTGAGATTTAATCTTGGGAAATCAACGGTTGAGATGAGTGAAAATTTTGGGAGGAAAAATTGTTGTATTTTGGGGGAAACTTTTTGGAGAAATAAATCTTCATATAATTTTGTGAAATTCGAGATTTTTGAGTTTAAGAGGTCTTGGAAGTTGAACAGCCATGCATTTATGTGATTTAATTTACAATATTTATAACAAAGATAAGGAAAAGTAATATTATCAATGAATTATATGTTGCCTATTCAAATCATCCTTATCTATCCGGGCATTTGACTTCATCGAGAAGAAAATAATACACTAACAAATGGGAAAACAGAACGTCGTAATTAATACTCACAGTGGGCCCCACATGACGACATTATTAGGGCGCCCGCACGCCGAAGGCCCGTGCCTTTTCGGTTCTTGCGCCTTTGGCGCCCACTAAATTTTTTTACGCTAATTTGTTCTGCACCGAAGGCGTCCGTACCGAATTTGTTATTCTACGCTAATTTGTTGTTCCGCGCCGAATGCGCCAGCGGTGAATTTGTTGTTCCGTGTCAAAGGCACCGGCGCTGAATTTGGTGTTCCGTGTCGAAGGCGCCCGTGCCCTAAATATTTTTACGCTAATTTGTTCTTTTAAATTTTGGTTGTGAAAATAATTTTTAGGGAACAAATATTTCGCGGGGAAAAAATCTTAAGTGAACCGTGCCCGTGGGCACGGTTTATGCACCAAATGCACCCACGAGCAAAGGCACCCACAGGCAAGGGTTATGCGCCGATGGCGCCCCGCTAAAATTTTTATGCTAATTTGTTGTTCCGCGCCGAAGGCGCCCGCGCCAAATTTGTTATTTTACGCTAATTTGTTGTTCTGCGCCGAAGGCGTCCGCATCGAATTTGTTGTTCCGTGTCGAAGGCGCCTGTGTCGAATTTGTTATTCCGCGTCGAAGGCGCCCATGCCGCTAAATATTTTACACTAATTTGTTCTTTTAAATTTTGGCTGTGTAAATAATTTTTTGGGGAAAAAGATTTCGCGAGGGAAAATCTTTAGTGAACCGTGCCCGCTGGCATGAGTTATGACTAGTGTATATATATATATTGCTTACCGGATATCTGAGTCACCGCAATCCTGTGTTCATCACAAACAATTCTATTTTTCATGGGGTTTTTAGATTTTTTAAGGTTCATATTTTAAAACCTCAAATATGGGTGAACCCCAACGGGATTTCACGCTCGATCCATGTGTTACAAAATTTTTTATGGTTTTGCAATAATTAGATCAGAGATCAAATAGCATTGGATTCATTTGATTTTTGGTATGTTGATTATACATGGTGTGTAGAAGAAAAAAAATTTAAATAATAAATACAATGGTATCTATGTGTGTTATCATGGAATAATTTCCATGTTGACAACACATGCATTATTTTGATATATGTGTGTATATACGTAAATGATCATATGCAAAAACATTCCCTATGCAAACACCGTGAGAAAACTATCTTTTGATGTTTTTTCTATATCTAAACTTTTAGATAGTATCTACACATCCTAATACCCCCCCAACAAAAATGAAAAAAGCCCCCTATTTGTCCATCAACCGGATCAATTCATGATGTTCTATTGTCATAAAACCGTTGAATTTGTAACAGCTTAATTGATTGTCAATCCTCTTAAGGTTCACCTATTATTTTCTTTCCAGAAGTATATATAGGTATGGATTAAAACTTTTAAAATTTTGAAAAAAATTCAAGACAATAAAAACTTGTCGTGCCATGTGCTTGTGCGAAAATTTCACATAAGAATATGGCCATATATGTATATCGGCTAGCCAAAGAGGAAATCATCCCTTAGTTATAATTAAGAATTCCAATCTCCGTTATGTTTTAGGTGATAGGAACCATTTACTTTGTTCTTCATATTTCAAGAAATTCATTACATCAAATATCTAGTGAACCTTGAAGGTTTTGCTCAATCATTTAACCATTGCAAAAATTTCTACTGTAGTAAAACCATTAAAGTTGCGATAAGTGAATCAAACCCTTAGTGTCCACTAGATGATTGGTGTTTTGGAGTTTTTAGAATATGAAGATCAAACTGAATGGATCCCATCATCCAAAAATAGCAAAGATTGCACTTTTCAAGAATCGCCAAGGATGGATTTCCTCCTTGGCTTGCTTACATA
Organism: Scilla litardierei; assembly: GCA_030789695.1. NCBI lineage: Eukaryota > Viridiplantae > Streptophyta > Magnoliopsida > Asparagales > Asparagaceae > Scilla > Scilla litardierei. The sequence continues at coordinate 204,889 of JAULAV010007621.1, read as the reverse complement.
CATATTCCTATATATATATCAGGATAATGTATATGTGCTATATGTACTAGATGATTGGTGAATATGGCCATATATGTATATCAGCTAGCCAAAGAGGAAATCATCCCTTAGTTATAATTAAAAATTCCATTCTCCGTTATGTTTTAGGTGAAAGGAACCATTCACTTTGTTCTTCATATTTCAATATCTAGTGAACCTTGTAGGTTTTGCTCAATCATTTAACCATTGCAAAAATTTCTACTATAGTAAAACCATTAAAGTTGTGATAAGTGAATAAAACCCTTAGTGTCCACTAGATGATTGGTGTTTTGATGTTTTTAGAATATGAAGATCCAATTGAAGGGGTCCCAGCGTCCAAAAATAGCAAAGATTGCATTATTTAACAATCGCCAAGGATGGATTTCCTCCTTGGCTTGCTTACATACATATTCATATATATATCAAGATAATGTATATGTGCTATATGTACTAGATGATTGGTGTTTAGGAACTATTCTAAGCAGGGTTTAAGGTATCAGTCTATACCATTAGGTATCGGCCGTATCGTATCGGTATCGGCAGTTGACGATACCGAAACCAAGGGTTAGTTTCAGTATCGGCCGATACTGAACGTTATCGGTCAGTTTCGGCCGATATCTGCTGAAACTGACCTATACTGGCCGAAACTGACCCATACCGTTCAGTACAGGTCGAAGACGGATGATGAAGAATGTGTAATTAAATAAAAATTCTCTAAAAAACCCAAATAATTTCGTGAATCAATAGGTTGCATAGAAAGCTCGGTTAAAAGAGAGGAGAAAACACGAGGTTTCAGCTTGAAAATGATGAAGAATTAGACGAAGAAGATGCAGAACAAAGAAAAAATTGCTGAAAAAAGAAGAAAAATGACAAAAGGAAGATGATGAAAAAATTGAATTCACCGCATCGCGTCGCCGCCTCGTTGAACCTGCCTCCTACCTTGCCTAACCTGCCTCGACCATCTAGCGTGAGAGAGAGAGAGCAGAGAGAGAGAGAGAGAGATGCCCGAGTCGCCTTTCAGGAGATGATGCGTTCTTTAAAACGGCAAACTTCTAAATAAGTGGTATGTGCGAAAAGTAAAATAGTCGGTGCGTATATCAAGCGGATATTTTATGGCAACCTTGTAAATAAGTGGCATGTGCGCCAAGCAAAATGGTGGGTGTGCAAAGCAACACCCAGCGATTTTTTTGGCAAACTTGTAAATAAGTGGTATGTGCGCAAAGTAAAACGGTGGGTGCACAAGGCAAGCTTTAGTATCTATTCATTTATCTAATATTTATTATTTAAATACCAAACTTTAGGTATTTAGTATTTGATATGATTACGAACTCAAATTTAGTTTATCTATTTAGTATTTAGTATTTGATAGTATATGATTAATATTTTAGTTTGTTAAGTATTTATTAGTATTTGATAGGTTTAGATTTAATAACCTCCGAAACCATCACTGTGTGTATATAGTATATACATATTTAAAGTATCTCCGAAACCGAAATCGATACCCGAAACGAAACTGCCGAAACTTGCGATACGGATGAAACCGAAACTTGCTTTCAAAACCGCCGAAACGAAGCTTCCGAAACTTGCGATACGGACGAAACCGAAACTTGCTTCCGAAACCGCCGAAACGGGCGATACCGATACTGAAACCTAAATTTTGGAAAGAACGATACACAGACCTAAAACCTTGATTCTAAGGGTCTATTATTTTTGCGTGAATTTAAACTGCTCGACCAATGGGGATGTTACCCAACGAAGACTTTAGAGTTTCAGTTTAGGTGCAACGGCAGAAAGTCTAGAGACATCAAATATGATATCGGAGCCAAGCTCAGGTTCAAGTCAGTCAAGGTCTTCATCGGAGTGAATTACCAAGAAATGCTGGACATGATCCAGTCTCAACCCAAGAGAGGGTCCTAGACCTGCAGGGGATTATATGCCCCTTATTATTTTGGTGCTATAGCCATGTTTATAAATCAGGTGTGCTTGCCATTCAGTCATCACCCGAAGTCATTCATGTTGGGTCGAAATTTGGGAAATGCCACTGATATAATGCATGAATTCTGCTCTTATTTATCAGAACATGGGATTATCACCATTTTCAGTCGGAAAAGACAAGGCATTCTTGCCTATATCTGCCAATTTTTTTCTATAATCATTGATTGCGATGGTAATGACGTTTCAAGAATACGCCATGTATATTAAATTTCTGTAAAATACCATCACAGCTTATGTTGCTGTTTTGGCACAGGACACCGAAGGAGCTGCATAAATGGATTGTGATCATGTTGGATGCCTACCAGCTGAACAAGGAGGAATCTGATCTGATGGAAGTCAGGCAGATGGGTGATCCAATGGTCATCCAGAGACTTTTTATTCTCAAGGAGACCATCGAAGAAGAGTACTTGGAGCAACCTAAAGGGAAAGATGACCCAGAACCCGAGGAGTAAAACCTGCACGCGTTGTATTGGATTGATCACTCGATGGGAACCAAAACCATGGCATTTGCTTTGCAGACGCCGACAATCACCACAGACAAGGATGGGATTGTTTGCCAACGTTATTTTACAAGGCCGTGGGAGGCCTGAAGCAGTAGCAAGCTCTAAATTTGCAGATATTTTCACGTCAAAGCCGAGGATATGAATGGCAAAATGCTTAGTGTGGTATCTTGGGGATGTGATTTGAGGAAAGATTTTGCCTGTTTCGTTTCATTTCTTTTCCTCTCTTTTTTTTGGCCTTTTGACAAGGTATGTAATGAAACACAGTTAGTGGGTATTGCTGTGCATGCCCTTGAGTTCCCCACAAATTGCTGATTGTGTATGGGACCCCAAAAAAAATTGAGTAGCTGCTTTTCGTTTGAATGGTGTTGAAATGATGTGGAAGGTTTTGAATGTTGAGGTCGAAATTTTTTAAGTGTGAGGTTTTTAATGTGGTTGAAATTTTTGATGGAAAGGATTTCAACTGTCATCTTTAGGCCCAAAACTGAGACTGCTGAGACCTGACTCATTAATGAATGGAATAGGGTTGGAAAATGGGAGATTGCAAGCTCAAAAATCATGCTACAGCTTTATTCATATTAATGAGCTAATGTTCCTACAGTTAAATTAGTTATGTATTATATTTTTTAACAAAGGATTTGGGAACTATCTTTACATATTATAATCTTATAGCACTTTGCAAAATTTCGATTTGTCATTTGTTGTTTGTTAATTAAATTGGCTATATGTTCTTCGGCATTGAGGGAGAATTAAGACTCTAAGGGCATGTTCTTTTGTAGGAAAGTACATGGGAGAAAGTGAAAAAATCACTATTCATTCACTGTTCACTGGATTCCTCCCTCACTTATCGTTTGTGTGTTGTTTTGTGTTTTGTGTTTTCTTGGAAAAAAAGGCTGACGTGGCGGGGAAATTGGGATTCCATAGGGGTGTTTTGGAGTTGGGATGAAAAGCTAGGATTACACAAGAATTCTAGCTTTGGTGGGGCCCTCAACGTATGTGGTCACCTCGGGTAAGAATATTGGGGTTATCACACCCCAAAATCAAATGTTAAAAAATAACTCTCAACTAATTTAGGCCGGAGTAACCTTACCTAGGATCACCACACCCCCAAAATCCAATTTTTCACCTTCAACTTTCTTCATCCAAAAGAACACACTACGCGGTGTGGGCCCCACCTCAACTGTCCAACTCCACAATCCAATTCCACTTTCTAACAAAAGAACACACCACCAAAATTCTCTCTCATCAGATTCCACACTTCTCAACTTTCTCACTTTATACTTTCCAACAAAAGAACAGTCCCTAAGACACAGGGTGTAAATTCGGCCCACCCGGGCCGGCCCGGCCAGGTCCGCTCGGGCCATGGGCCGGGCCGACCCGGGCTCAAAAGAGACCCGGGCCGGTCCGGACCGGCCCAGGTGGGCCAAAGCCAGGCCCAGCCCGGGCGGGCCGGGCCGGCCCGGCTATTTAAAAAAATTAAATTTTTTTTAAAAACTTAGAAATCTAAAATCAAAAAATATATATAATCTAATATATAAAAATCTAAAATATAGATTTAAACATGTAAAAATTCTAAAAAAACATAGAACACTTCTAAAAAAATCAAAAATTTAAAAACATGAAAAAAAATTTAATCATGTATAAAAATCTTAAAAAATTAAAAAAGTTCAAATTAAAGTTTTAATTACCTACTAAATTTTTTGGGTAAGTTAACAATATATATTTAATTGTATATGTAAATGTTACTAACAATAAAGAAAAAATTAATATATAACTAAAAGTTTAATCCCAAAATTCTCGAAGGTCCTGGGTTGAACCTTTAAATTTTATTAATTGAAATTTTTTTTGAGGAGGGACATACGTTGGCCAGCCTTACCCCTCATACATTGGCCAAAAAAGAAACTAATACATGTTATAAACTGCTAATACAAGTAAATATATCAAGTCTCTGCTTCTTCTTCTTCTTCTTCTTCCTCTTCTTCTTCAGTCTTCAGAAAGGTCGGTCTGATATTGGGTTCTCGATTCTGCCCTGAACCAATCCTTCGCACAACCCGACGCTTTTACTATATCTGGCTTCAGCCGTGACCTCTTGTTGCTAAGAACACGACTACCTGCACTGAAAGCAGACTCCGAAGCAATAGTGGATATGGGTACGGCTAACAAATCACGAGCCATCATGGAAAGAATTGGATAACTATTCTTATATTGTTTCCACCATGACAGAACATTAAAACTCTCATTATTCAAGTCTTCTTCAGAAAATGGACAAGAACTTGACAAATACCTAGACAGTTCAGTAGATGTGTCAGATGTTCTTTGCTTCTTCTTGCCCATAAGCAGGCGGACTCTGCTTGTAGCACTTAAAGATGCTTGAACATTAGATGTGTGTGCAGAACTACCATATCGTGTCTCATATGCAGCAAAAAGTGATCTTAAGCTATTCTTAAAACTAGCTTTGTGTTGTTCTGCTTCAGCTTGAATGTTCAAGTTTTCGTAATATGTATCTAAGAAGTCAAGTACTACATCCTCCTTAAACAGGGGATCTAAAACCTTCGCTATAGAGTATAGCAAAGGAACAGGATTCCAATACTTACGGAGTTTAATCTCCATCTGGTCTAGCATTGCTTTAAGGTCTGGAGTCCTAATGGTGTCATTATCTCTATGTTTTTGTATAACTTCAGAGATCACTGCTAATTGGTCTAAGCCTAGAACTGAAGTAGAGTTGTAAACACCAGAAAACTTATTTGTTGTCAAGTAGAAAATTTCAAAAAAATCATAAAGTTCATCTATAATTAGCCACTCATAATCACTAATTTCATAATCACTATCATTTGCAAGGTATGCACTTGCAAACTCACTAAGTTGGGTTCTATTCTGTCTCATACAACGTATCATTAGATACGTTGAATTCCACCTATGGGGGACACTAAATTTAAATGTCCTATAAGGCAGTTGGTTACTACGACAAAACTGCCTATATTCTCTCTTTTTTGTGAATTAGTTGTAATTAAAAGCATAAGGCTTCTAGCCTTTTCTAGATAAACAGAAGTAAGTTTAAGACCATCCTGAACTACTAAGTTTAAAACATGGCATGCACAACGTTGATGAAAAATTAACCCATCTAGATCTGGGTTCCATTGACGTTGCAAAAAATTAATGGCTAAAGTATTATTCGAAGCATTATCAAAAGTAATTGTAAAAATTTTTTGCTCAATATCATAATCACGACAAATATTTTGCAAAGTCCTTCCAATAACCACACCCTTGTGTGCAAACTCTAACACCTTAAAACCAGTAATTCTTTTCTGAATGATATAATCATGATCTGCAAAATGGGTCGTAAGACACATGTATGATGCACCCCATTTTGTAGTCCATATGTCAGAAGTTAATGAAATCCTAGATTCTAAATTAAGAAAAAACTGATGCAAATTTGCTTGTCCTTCATGAAAAATAGTCATAAATCTTTTCTAAGAGTGTTCCTAGATAATTTTCTAAATGCAGGGTTAAATGCATTTTGCTGTAATCACTCTAATTCTGGGCTTTCAGCATAATTTAGAGGTAGTTCTTTGCATAACACAAATCTCGTCATCTCTTTTCTCATATTTTCAACATAATATGAGAAAGGAGTAAGAGAGGAAGATGAAGAAGATAAATTTAATGTTGCTTGTCTAGCATCTTTTTAACATGCGATTTCATGTGTCTTAGCAAATGTGAAGTGCCGGCAGTATGTGCGGCAGCAAAACTAGTTCTACATATCTTACAGAAGGCACGAATTTGTTCGATGCCATTACTATCTTTTACCATTTCACGTGAAAAGTAATCCCAAACACCGGACTTTGGTCCTTTCTTTTGGGTTTGTATAGTAGGTGCAGGCATATGTGAAGCAGGTGTTGATGTTTGTGCCGGTGAACTTGTGTACGTGTGAGCAGCATGCGAGAAAGGTGAATGTGCAGGTGGTGGCATGACGGGGCTAGGATTATTACTAGCCCCATAGTTATCAGGTCCTTGTGTTTCAAAATCTGCTATATCAGGATTATTACCGCGTAGTAAATCAGCTTAATATTCATAATCGGCAGTATTATTATCATCATCTATATTAAAATTCATATTGATGGTCCTAGATCGAGACGGTCCTGCCATTATACTAATCTAAAATTTATACTACAGAAACCTGTTTGAGTATGACCGGAGTTGTAGAGCCCGGTAGTAGCTAGAGACCGTCGAGGGAAGCTTGCACGGTATTAGCGAGAGACCGGACGTAGCGAATTGGAGTAGCGAGACGGTTGACGGTAGTAGCGAGATTGACGATTGTAGAGACGGTAGTAGCGAGAGTTGTAGAACACCGGGTAGAGAGGAGTTTAGAGAATTAGAGTTTAGAGATTTTATGAGGGTAGAGAGGAGTGTAGAGATTTTGTGAGTGTAGAAATAAGGGGGAGGGGGGTTTTTATAGAGTGTGTTATGATTAATTAAAAAAAATCAACCCGTTGCCAAACGGGCAAATTTCTGCCGGGCCGAGCCCGGGCTTTTGCCCGGGCCGGGAAGCCCGGGCCGGGGCCGGGGGCCGGGAAGCCCGGGCCGGGGCCGGGGGACGCCCCGCCCGGCCCTGGGGCCAGGCCAGGTCCGCAGCCCGGCCCGGGAAAGGGGTCCCAGGCCCGGGCCGGGCCGACGGGCCATTTTACCACCCTGAGGGGGGATGAACCATTTGACCATATGAGTGAGTATGACATTAGAGTGGAGTTGTGCAGAATTGGGGATATTTGATAATGCTTAAACTTTATGAAAACTGCTAGCTATGGAGATTTTTCAAGAGTTGAGATGAATATATGAATGTCATGATCCTTTCTATTCTCTTTTGCATGCCTGATTTGAATCTTATATGCTTTGGTTATGTCTATTGATTGAAAAGTGCATCACCAACATTTTTTATACTAGACTCTATGAATTGCAGGATGTTGATATGAATTGACTGCATGAATACTGAGAATTCCCTTTCTTTGATCTTTAATGCTTGCAAGTATTATACTAAGCGAAAGATACGAAATTTATATTAGCATGTGATTTATTTCGAAGCATCGTGATATGTGGCTAAGGCTTGAGATCTGACCGAATAATCTAGGGCTCCCCTCCATCTTCTATTCCTTTTTCTATTTCTTATTTTTATTGCTCGGTGAGCCTAATATTCGTCTTCCTCGAGGACGAGTAAGAGGTAAGCTTGGGGGATTTTGATGTGTCCATATTTTCCATATTTTTACCGCATCATTTCATCTCATTTCATATCATATTCGCCTCTGAAATCCATATTTTTATATATTAATGCGCTCCTAACGCCATATTCTAGTTTTCGCATAGATTTGTGGATTTTCAGGGATTTTGAAGCAAATCAGAGCTGATTCGGGACATGGACACATCCAGGACATCATTGGCAAGGCTCCATGGGAGTTCGTCGCAGTCTAGAATAAGATCGGAGGAGTGGAGGAGAAGCGAGTGAGAGAAACCAAGAAACATCCCTCAGCCCAGTCAGTTTCCCAGGCGACTTGGGCCGAGTAGCTTACAGCTTTGTGTCCAGGAGATCATTGGCAAGGCTCCATGGGAGTTCGTCGTAGTCTAGAAGAAGATCGGAGGAGTGGAGGAGAAGCGAGTGAGAGAAACCAAGAAACAGCCCTCAGCCCAGTCAGTTTCCCAGGTGACTTGGGCCGAGTAGCTTACAGCTACTCGGCCGAGCTGACACGCGGATACAGCACAGGAAACGGACCAGCCCACTCTACCGAGCAGATAGGTGACTCGACCCGAGTTGACATCCCCTGCTACTCGACCGAGTAGGGGGCTACTCGACCGAGTAACCCGCATTAGAAACAAGCAAGCGGCAGCGCGGCCAGCGAGTTGACTCGACCGAACAGCCACCTGCTCGGTCGAGTAGCCGACACGCCCAAGCAACATGTGGGCCCAACTTTCCAGATTTTTGAGAATGATTTTTTGGAGTCCCTACCCCATGTATATTAGACAATTCCTTGGATATTTTAGACATCAAGTGTTTTAGAGTAAGCTTTAGATTTAATTAAGAGTTTTGGATCTAGGTTTTGGATTATTGAGCAAAGACTTGATTTTTATTGCGTTTTCTGGCTTGGAATCTATTGGATCTAAATTCTCTGTGACTTGCTATCGATCTACATCGCTTTTGGTATGTATTCCTATCTTTTATATGCTTTCGATTACTATGATGAATTCCATGGTAAAAATCCAATCTTTCTTCGCTTTCTCTACCATGTGTGAGTAGTTTTATCTAGGGCTAATGGATTAGCCCTAGGATCTTAGGAAAAAGATGCGAAGTTAGGATTTTTAGGTTGCATTGGACATAAAAAGGGGAGTATTTTGGTTGATCTATCAAAATCCCTAGGAGAACTCGTCTGAGATCGTGCCCACGGTCAATCTTATGGATTTAATTAGGAAGTTAGTGGATTCAACCGAGGCTCGTGACCATGCCCGGCTCGTGTCTTGATGGGATCCACTGACGAACTATACCACTAATTGACGGCTACCGCCATTGCGTCATTGAGAGCCATCAAAATACCTCGAAGCTCTAACCTACGAGAGTGGTACGAGTTTACAGCATTCGACCCACGAAAGTGGTGAGATTATTGAAGATCCTTAATGCACATATCGTATACATCTATCACGAGAGCCGGATGAATGCGGTATGTTAGACTCATGAAGCCTAGAGGCATGAGTTCACTTCCTTGATGCTACAATCCCCCAATAAAACCAATGCAACCAGGGGCGGACGCACGTTAGGGGTGCCCCCCCCCCCCCCCCATTTTACAAAAATTACGTTCATACATATATGGCAGCACATCCGTAATTTCAGGGTAAGTAATAAAAATTCATCACAAATAACATCGTGTTCCTTTGGCTTGGTGGTTGAGCGCCTCATCCTCAATCACGTGGTCGCGGGTTCAATTCCGGGAGGGATATTGTCTAATAAGTTTTAATATTTTTAGGTAGAATTAGGGTTATTTGTAAGGAATGTGTCGAAATTGAGTTTGTTATTGCCTAAAATAATGGGGCGGACCCAAGTGGTGGATTGGGAGGGCCTGCCCCCCTTCCAGTTTACATATATATTATTGCAATGTTATGTATATTAAACCTTTCAATCAAAAAAAGGTTGCCTAAAAGCAGATTGGTTGTGTGTTTGGTTGATTTGTTGATGGTTTTAGGTTTGATTCTTGTTGGAGTTAAATTTTTTAAATTTTCATTTTTTGCAAATTAACAAAGTAATTAACCTTAGTTCCTCGTTCATGTCTTTTCGTGAATGATTTTGTGTTTAATAAATGCATGGGGAAATTTGTTGATCGTTTAAAGTAATTTGAATCTTTGTAACTTATTTTCTTTCTTGTATAATTAAAACTTGTTTTTGTTTCTGCTTTCTTACTTGATCCGTAAGACATATGTTGCATAGGGCCTGCGCTATGTATTTCACATCTACTTTGTTGTCCACTTCGTCATCTCAAATATACAACGTAATGGAAAAACACACCCTTAGTCTCTTTGGACTCGTCGGCTTGAACACCATCGCATCAATATATTTTACGAATGCAGTTTGTATGCCTTCTTATAACACTGTCTGCCCCCCCTGTCGTCCCATCCTGGTTCCGCCCCTGAATGCAACGTAGAAGTCTTAACCTAGAATCGACCTCTAACGGTCCTAGCGGTGAGTCCTAATGCCCTAGTCTCTTTATATTGATCAAACATCACCAATCAACCAATCGTTCAAACCGACTGCTACCACTTTCTGAAATTTAGAAATAACCTGAGATTTCATAGCCAAAGGTTTTAATGAGGCAACCTCATTAACTATGGATCCAGAAGTATCCACCCCTAGTGATATCCACAGAACATGGGAAGTTAAAGAGACATGTACTCTCTGACTTAGGATTCAGAAGTATCCACTCTTTGTGATACTCATAAACCCCTCTAAAGTTCACACATATTTGAAGTTTTGGATTTTTAGAAAGCAAACAACCACTTAAAAAGAAATTTCAAAAAAACTCACAGGACAATGTCTTTTTTGTGTTATCAATGCAGAAAATTTTAAATTTCCTGCATTGACAAACATATACATCATGCTCATATTTTAATGGGTCTGCATAAAACATTGTATTTTTATCCCAACCATCCAAATACAAAAAAGATTACCCGCATGAAAGTAATAATGTGAATCATCCATTCTCATCAATCAACCATAATACATCCAATCTGCCACCAAGTAACAACAACAAAATATGTCATTCATACCCATCAAAAATTATGAAGCTGTTACTTTCAAAGATAATTCCATTCCATAAAATTCCAAGATTTCTTAGAGCAACATGGTGCTTTGCTAACAGATGGAAGCAGGACCATAGATTCATGCCAGAACCAAACAGACAGCTTCCAGCGTTTCCTGGTTCAGTGAACCTGGCAGGCAAGGCAACGCATCGTGTAACCGACAAACCTCGAATGCTGCCTGCCAATTTTGATGGCTTCATCTTTGACGCACAACATTCAGCTCATCATCCTTATCTAATAACTTTATGGGCAAGTATGGGATCAGCTGCAGCAGAGGGCACCATGAAAGCTCTGGCTATGTATATCTGGCATCAGCCCTATCGATTTCGTACCAAATTTCCCGAAGATACTCATGCCTACCTGATTAGTCATGCAGTTCATGTAACCAAGGAGCAAAGCAGAAACAAGCTAAAGAATCTCAAATTTAAAAAGCTATACTCAAGACACATTGAGCACACTGCACAAAAGGAATACACTGCACAAAACACAGATCATCATGTGCATGAGCACACACAAGGAAGCAGATCTGATGCTTCATTTAACTCCACCCGAATCTTCTTTGTTTAAACACAACCACAACCACAGACCAAAACTTCCTTTTTTAGAGTAATATTATAAATAAAAATAATAGTTTACGCTACACATGAAGCACACCAGACATAAGGAAGCAGACATAATAACATATTATTGGAAAAGCAAGGTAAATCTACATGCACATGCTAATAATAGTCCAGCGCTTACAATTCTAGCCCAATCCCCAGTAATGCAAACTCCACAAGAGGAGCTTGCAAGACGGAAAATACAACCTGACGAAGAACCTAAAAAGAAACATAAACGGAGAAGAGGACAAACCAAACCAAGAGAGGGTGAATCATTTGCCAATAGAGAGGAAAAAGAGAGGTTGAACTGTTGTAATTGTTGTAATATGGTAGATTGGTATAAGGGTCTGGTGGCGGGTGTTGACAGCATTGTACCACAGTGGTTGGCGGGCAATTGGCCTGAGAATCTGCCGACGGTGGTGGTGGTGCTGCATAAATTGGATAAGGAGGAGGGGGAGCAGGGTTAGAGTGGCAGTGATCCTTGCAGAGAGAGCAGTTAAGACATCCATCAGATGGAGGGGAGCCACTGTCAATTGGGATTTCTTCAGCCTCAGTCGGGAGCATACAGACGAACGACAAAAACACTATGAAGAGAAATCTTGACACTGAAAGAGAGAACATCTTGCCTGTGACCATAAGAGGATAGGAAGGCAGAAGGGATATAGCAGATGAAGCAGATGAAGCAGAAGCCATATTTAAAGACAACAAGGTTTACAAGTGTCTCTCGCTGGGAAGGGGGTCGAAGCCCATTGTCCTTACCCTGCAGTCGGTCATCCTACTTTTTGCATGCTTACATGCAGTCTGACACATGGAATGCTACGCGTCAGCACATATTTTTGTTTTGTTTCTCACATCAGGCTTATGCACGGTGAGGTGAACTTCGGTTTAGTGATTAGATCACATTTTCCTTCTCCAGATTAACCATGCTACTCGATTAGAAATCTGATTTATTTTGGAAGCAGAATAATGCATGCAAGAGTGTCTTCATAGCTGTAAAAAATAACGATATGTTGATCATCCAGTATGTTTTCTTTGTACTTAGTCTTTGCATTATCATGTACTAGATTTTTATGATATATCAACCGGTTCTTCTCAAGATTATCTATAACCATTTACACGAAAATTTTATAATCTGAAATTATCTGGATGATCATTCAGTTTAGTCATGTCAACCTTGTGGATAAATATAATGCAAATATGACCACAAAAAAGTGATTGTTTTGTAAAATGCAGAGACTTCAAGTAGGCTAGTAGCTGTTGCTGAAAACTCAATGTCTACGCAATGTAGTATGCATATGTGACCATCAAATTTGTTTGGTTTTGTAAATACATACATGAGTCACGACAATAAGTAGGACGCATATGTGACTACAAAAAGTGTTTGGTCTGTAAAATACATACTTGACAATTATAGACTTACACTATAAAATACTACATGATTTCTGAAAGCTCATATGCCTACACCACGTAGGAGCAAATTATCCCTATTGCTTTAGCAAGTCATAGTTTAAGACAGACATCTCTATGTTTATATTATGATCATTACCAAATGCTCATTTAAGTCAAAGGACTCAAATTTAAAATCCATAAAAGCAAACAAAGTGATGATTGAGATGGCTTGATTTACGTTTTGCTTTCGAGTTGACCATCGATCATGTTTTAGATGCATTCAAGGTTGCTAATGTGGATTTTGAAAGAAGAGCAAGTCCAACAGACCAAACAAAACAAGGTACCTCAGCTAGAAAAGAGGAAGAAGTCAACAGGTTGGAATCAAGGGCTAGTAAACCAAGTCTATACATAAAAATTTAATACAACGTGACAAATTGTCATATGAATTACAGCTATATTTCTATTGCTCAAATATAAGGAAAGCAAATAGCAAGTGCATGATGGATGTAGCTGATTCCGTTTGACTTCTGTTCAATTTTTTCATAGCCATAACGTGTTTCAGTAATCATATTTTAAAACTCTTCGTATTGGCATCCAGATCAGTTCTTGACGAGCTCTTTATTTATAGCGCTATTGACATAAATGGTATATTAAGTTCAATATCCACCAATGTTGGTGTTCACAATGGTATATAATGAATCAAATTTATAATCACTGTAATGAAAATGTACAGCAAACACGCTTAACTGTTGTCAGACACATTACCACATCTTGATGACTGGTTCAGGTCCATTGTATTTACACAAAATGGCTATGCCCATCAGCACAGTGATGAGAATCCAGAGTAATCTCTCTTGACTTTGGCTAAGCCAATATCAACAATATACTTTAGAAGATCATGTTTCTGGATGTAAGGTTTTGCAGCTTACTCCATAATTGGCATCAACTGCACAGAAAAGAAGCCCCTCGTTAATCACAATAATCTTCTAAAGCTTCCGGGTATTGTATTGGTGATGGATTTTGTGGGAAAAGATAAGATTTTTAGGGCAAAGATTGGATTTTTAGGGCTAAAGATGAAATTTGGAAAAGAAAGTCGGGATTAGTAATTAATAATAAGTGGAACTACAATAGTTTTTTGACCTCAATTCGATAAGATGACCACTCTCCCAATTAATCCTAGTGCTAATTTAATCTAATCTAGATAACTATAATTCTTTCACAATTCTCTTCATAACACTCCTCTGATCTTTCCCCCTTATTTACGATAAAACTCACCCTAACGAGCCGATGCCCCTTAATTACCAGAATGTCCATGACCTAGGGTTTTCGGATGCCATCCATAAATTACAGATTTGACACTGGGTCCATAGCTTACATATTTACTATTGACCAAAATTACGAAACTGGTATATGCGATCATATCATTACTCCACTCCCAATGAGAACATTGCCCTCACGGTGAAACCCCGAATTCCATGGGATACACTACTCCAAATAAGGGTGTCCGTCTTCTCCTTCCTCTTCCTCCGCTCTGTTGTGCCCTCGCCTACACTATCTCTGACGATCAAAACCTAGAGGGTGCAATCCCGTCAACGATGTCCCGAGTTAAATTTCTCATCACAGCGGAAGCAGAGTCCCTTAACGTGCTTGTTTTGGATCTCAGTCTCCGTGAAAAGTTTGAACTTGCTGTCAGGACAAGGCTTGTTCTTCTTCTTCTGGGTTATTGAACCCATTGTTGGCTGAAACTTTTATACTTCTATTGTGTCACTGGTGCAGGAAGTGAGCCCGTTCGATGCTCCCTTGGTATCTTGTTGCACAATGTTCCTCTCTTATATTATTTTGGCCAACTCCATCGCCTCTCCTAGCCCAGTCAACCTCAGCAGACGTAGCTCGGCTCAGATACTTGCCATAAGCCTCTTCATAAAGTTCCACTCCAGAACTGCCTCAGATATTCCTCTTATTTGGCCCGAAAGCAACTCAAACTTTTCCCTGTATACCCACACTGTCTCCTTTTACTTGAGTGCCAGGAGCTACTCATGCAGGTCACCTCTCTGAGTCTTGTGAAAACGGTCCAATAGGCAGTCTTTAAACTCATCCCACGAGGATACATGATGTCTCTGTTCTCTCCACTGGAACTAAACTTACACCTTTCCTTCAAAGTAAATACTCCCACTATCAGCTTCTCCTGTTGTGTCAAATGGTTGACAGCGAAGTACCTCTTTGCGCGGTAAAACCTGTTGAATATTGGACTCCCCGGATTTGGTTTTGATGATGAGCAAACATAAATAATCCATGAACTAACAATTTGTGAGCGCAGTTTTGGAGATCGTCGCCAATTTCACGAGAACATTCAAAGCGACATCTCAACACTTCCCAAAGCTCGTATTCATGCCTAAAGCTTCGTTGAAGCTCTTGCGCCGCTTTGGAAGTTATGAAGATTCAATCGAAGCTCTCAAAGACCGTTTATTAAGGTTTTATTTATAGTCTTTTAGCTTCGATATATAGAATGTTAAGCCTTGAGTATATCTTACGTTTCTATCTTCATTACGCTCATTTCGTAGCTCTAGGATCCTTGCACAAGTTCATTCTAACTTCCTCGAAGCGTCGCGCTTCGATTCGGATTTGTATGTGCATGTTAGTTGGTACAAGAACAAGTACTGACCGACTAGATGGTGATCTAGTCGGTCGGCAACTGCTCTTGGACCGACTAGTTTGATTCCTTAATTTCTTGGACTTTACTGTTTACAGTTAGTCGGTCTACGTTGACTCACCGACCGACTAGTTTGTGAACTAGTCGGTCAGTGATGCTTCTTTGACCGACTAGTTGTGACTTACTGTTCACTCTAAATTTCTCCTTAGCTACTGTTTATCGTTAGTCGGTCTAAGAACGTTTGGTGACCGACTAGTTGACAATTTAGTCGGTCAACTTTTGTTCTTGGACCGACTAAGTCACTTTGCATTCAGACTAAGTCATTTTGCCTCTTAGTCGGTCTACGTTCATTGACTGACCGACTAGTTGTGAAACTAGTCGGTCAGACAGTCTTCTTGGACCGACTAGATTTCTAGGTCTGAAATTCTATCTCTTCTCAGATCTACTCTTAGTCGGTCCACGTTGTTTGACTGACCGACTAGTTGATGATCTAGTCGGTCAGTGATTGTTCTTTGACCGACTAACTCTCACAGATTTCTATCCGTTGGTGAATGACCTAACTTGTTTTTATGGGACCCTATAAATACGAACCTAGGTCATTTCTATCTAGGTTAGAGCTGCCATTAAGAGATTCATTGAGTTCTAAAGAGATAGCTATTCTCCCTCAAATCTAAAGCTCTCTTCCTCACAAGAAACCCATTCTCTCCCATTTCTAGATCTAGAGAGAAGCTTGTTCTTGGTGAGCTCTTCAAGCTATTGCTTGATCCAAGTCTCCAACTCATTCCTAGGCACCGATTGCTGGTCATTTCCTTGGTGCTAGGTCTTGGTGACTTCATCTTCCTCAAATCCTTCATTTCACCATTTGAGTAAGAAAAACTCAAGGTATAGGATTTTGTGGTAAGATTTGTTTATTTCAATATAACTCTTTAATATTGCTAATTGGTTCTATCGGTTGTGAGAGAAGATTGTGATCCCGGGTTGTGGGATTCACTTTGCCATTGCATGTATGATTTGATCTTGTGAAGGTTTTTCACAAGATATTCATAGTGGAAATCTTGAGTTAGGGTTTCTAACTCAAGTATCCGGAGGGGATCCGGGTGGTTGGGACGTAGGATCATCGGGAACAAGTCGGGAGACTTGGGTGGATCCGAACCCATTAACATCGTTTGCTAGCATTGTTAATTTTGTGTTGTCATTCAATTTAAGCTTCCGCAAATTGATTTGGTAGTTGTATGCAATTTAATTTGGAATTATACTCCTTATTATTTTAAAGTACTATTCACCCCCCCCTCTAGTACTTGTGCAGTAGCTGGTAGGGCATTACATTTGGTATCAGAGCCAGATACTCAGCTATGTCTGCCAACGACAACAAGACCGTGCGTCCACCTTCCAACTATGACACCTTCAGGAACCGTGAAGGAGCATCTTCGGTGATGGAAGGACATTCCTCTACGAGGCCTCCATTCTTTAACGGTACCAACTACGGGTACTGGAAATGTCGGATGGAAACCTTCCTCCGAAGTGCATCCTTATGGAGGACTACAATGAAGGAGTACATCGAGCCCGAAGAAGAAGACTTTGAGAAATGGACAACCGCGGAGGTCGCCGTGGAGGTAAGCAATGCCAAGGCAATGAACGCCTTGCAATGCGCATTGGAGCCCGAGGACTTCAATAAGATATGCACATGTAAGAGTGCATATCAAATTTGGAACTCTCTCCTCATACTACATGAAGGGACGAGTCGAGTAAGAGACTCTAAACTCGTAGTCGTAAACAAAGATTACGAAATGTTTCATATGCAACAGGGCGAGAAGATGAAAGAATATTACGCTCGTTTCGTTGACATAATAAACGAGTTAGAGGCCCTCGGCAAGTCCTACACTCAAAAGGAGAAGTGCTCAAAGCTTATCGAAGGACTTCCTTCTTCTTGGGAGAAACGCACCTTCGCCATCGAGGAAGGTAATGACATGAATAAGTACACCGTAGTTCAACTAATGGGTACTTTAATGTCGTACGAGGTACGCAAGGATAGCAAGCTCAAATTGCAAGAAAAGATGAAGTCTTATCTAAAGCAAGACGAGCCAAAGAAAAAGGCTATTGCCTTCAAAGCCACTCCATCCACATCCACTTCAACCGATGATGAAGACTCGGAAAACGAGTTGGACTTGGAGTCCATGGCACTCATGGCCAAGAAGTTCAACCGTTTCTTCCGAAAAGGTAACTTCAAGACCAAAGGTAAATTTGGTTCTTCTAACGCATCTTCCTCTCCTTTGTGTTTTAAGTGCAATAAGCCGGGACACATGAAAGCGGAGTGTCCCCTCAATAAGCAAAAGGAGAAGTGGAAGGCGCCAAAGTATGACAAGTCCAAGAAGTACAAGAAAGGAAACAAGAAGGGACTTGTCGGAGCTACCTTCACCGACTCCGATGATTCTTCAAGCGGTGAGTCGGACGATGAGCACGTGGAGCAAGCGCACATGTGCTTCATGGCAAGAGAGGAGCAAGATCAAGGATCCTCCTCTTCCGATGATAGTGATGACGAAAGCGATGAGGTATCGATGGATGATCTTAGAAATGCTAACTCTCAACTTTGGTCAAAATACACTAAGTTAGTAAATAGATATACTAAGGTAAAAGATGACCTAGCTAGCATTCAAACATCGCCTAAGAATATCATCACCAACAACGACACCGTTGTTGAAGAGTTAAGAAATGAGATTGTGAATCTCAAATCTAAACTTGAACATGTTAGCATTGAGGATGCGGAAGAACATGAGATAGCGGATTTAACTTCTCAAAACTCGACTTTGAGTATTGAGAACGAAAATCTTAAATCTCGTGTTTATGTGCTCACATCGCAAATATCCACTTTGGATACTTCTTTGCGTTCTCTCAAAGAGAAATATGAGGACACATTGGGCCGAATCAACAAATTCAACAAGGGTAAGGGCCATTTGGATAATATCCTAAAAGATTTACTTCCAGCCAAACACCACATTGGCTTGGGGTATATGATGGGAAATTCATCCAAGTCGGTCACTACTTTTGTTAGGCCAACTTCCGAAGCCTCAACGAGTGGGAGCAAACACTCTATTGGTAGTTCATCTACCAATGGTGCTTCCACCTCGTCCACACCCTCTTTCGGAAAGAAACCCACTTTGGGTGGACCTCCAAAGAAGGGGCATGCCTACATGTACACCAATAACATGCCACGTAGGAACACACGTCCTACTCCACCGGCTCACACATATGATGATTTTTATGCAACACATTCTCGGGCACGTGCACACCATGTGAGACACCCTCACGCACGTGTTCCCACACATGCATATGTACACCCACCTCATCATATGAATAATTCTCGTCGTGCACCATTCCATCATGTCCTGTATGCCTATCCACAACATGCATCACGTAGAAATCAACGTCGCATGCATGCACCCAATAGGATGATGGCTCCCAAAATTTTCACTATTTGGAGCCCAAAGGACACAAGCATGGACGAAAAACAAATGTATATGAATGCTTATTTTTCGGATGTTGTGCATAGTAAGAATTATGTAGGGAAGTCTAAGTCCACTTGGACTTGGCTTCCAAAGGTCTAATCCCTTGGACCCAATGACCTTGGGTACCATGATATGAAAGTTTCTATCTTTAGGTACTCAAGGAAAAGAAAAAGAAGAGGAGCAACAAATTTAAATTTAGCTCCAAAGGGAATTGGATACTCGATAGCGGGTGTTCAAAACACATGACGGGTGACGCTCGATTGCTCTCCGGAGTGGTTCCCATTGCGAATGGAAACCGCGTCGTATTTGGAGGCAACGAGAGCGGAACCATCATAGGTGTTGGTAAAGTCGGTAACCCCTCTAAACCCTTAATTAGTGATGTTTATCTTGTTAGTGGTTTAAATCATAATCTTATTTCAATAAGCCAACTTTGTGACAAAGGTTACAAAGTTAGTTTTGCGAAAGGATTGTGTCATATTTTAAGAAAAGATAATGATAAATTATTATTTTCCGAAACTCGTCATAAAGACATTTATATTTTGGATCTTCCTAAGTCATATGAACAATGTCTCGTTGCCAACACAAGTGAACAACACTTATGGCATCGACGCTTTGGACATGTGAACTTTGGAACACTTTATAAGCTTTCGAAATTAAATTCTATTAAAGGTTTTCCGAAGCTTGTTTTTGAAAAGAAAAGTTTTTGTGATTGTTGTCAACGTGGCAAGCTTCCTAAATCTTCATTTAAACCTAAGAAAAGCATCTCTACTAAACGGCCACTAGAGCTATTACATCTAGACTTATTTGGGCCAACTAGAGTAGCTTCCTTAGGAAATGCAAGGTATGGACTTGTCATCGTAGATGACTATTCAAGATTTACTTGGGTATTTTCATTGTGTAATAAAAATGAAGCTTTTGAAAACTTCACAATTTTTGTTAAGAAAGTAAAAAATCTCTTAGGAACCACCATTGTCACTATTCGTAGTGATCATGGAGGTGAATTTGAGAATGAGTCTTTTGAGACATTTTGTGATGAAGTTGGTATTACTCACACCTTCTCTTTCCCTCGTGCACCTCCTCAAAATGGTGTAGTTGAGAGAAAGAATAGGACGCTAGTGGAGTGTGCTCGCACTATGCTTGATGATAGCCAACTTGGCCATCAATTTTGGGCGGAAGCGGTACACACCGCTTGCTATGTGTTTAATAGAATACTTTTGAGGCCCGGCACTAAACAAACTTGTTATGAATTGTTGTTTGGTAGGTTGCCTCAAGTTAAACATTTTCGTGTTTTTGGTTCGAAATGTTTTATTAAGAACACATATGGTAGTTTGGACAAATTCGATCCAAGATCCGATGAGGGGATTTTTGTTGGATATTCTTCGCGTAGCAAAGCCTACCGGATATTCAACAAACGAACCTCAACGATCGAGGAGTCGCTTCATGTCTCATTTAATGAAGGATTTGTTCCAACTAGAATTTCAAATGATAATGATTCTATGGATGTTTTATGTGATTCGTTTGATAATTCTAAGTCTAATGATTCTATTGATTCTATTGAGACTAACCCAACTAATGAAGTTGTTGAGAATGTTCCTAGTGATCAAGGTATTCCCAAACGGCTTCATTCGGTTCGTGACCATCCACATGAGCAAGTCATTGGCAATATTCAAGATAGTGTCAAGACGAGATCGCAAGTTCACCACTTCGCAAATTGTGCCTTTGCCTCATCGATAGAGCCAAAGAATATTAATGAAGCATGCGAAGATAGCGCTTGGATCTTAGCCATGGAGGAGGAGCTCATTCAATTCGAGAGGAATGAGGTATGGGAGCTTGTTCCATTGCCATCGAAGAACCACACCATCATAGGGACAAAGTGGATCTTCAAGAACAAAACCGACGAAAACCAAGTCGTCGTCCGGAACAAAGCTCGGTTAGTTGCTCAAGGCTATCGACAAGAGGAAGGTATTGATTTCGAAGAATCCTTCGCTCCGGTAGCTAGATTAGAATCAATTAGATTATTATTGTCTTTTGCATGCCATAAGAATTTTAAATTATTTCAAATGGATGTTAAAAGTGCATTTTTAAACGGAGATGTCGTTGAGGAAGTTTACGTTTCTCAACCTCCAGGCTTCATAAATGAAAAATTTCCAAATCATGTTTTTAAACTAAAGAAAGCTCTTTATGGGTTGAGACAAGCTCCTCGAGCTTGGTATGATCGCCTAAAGAATTTTCTTTTGGATTTGAATTTTAAAATGGGTGAAGCCGATTCAACACTTTTTATTAAGCATGCGAATAATGATATTTTATTAGTTCAAATTTATGTTGATGATATCATTTTCGGTGCTACTAACTTTGCTCTTTGCGAAGAGTTTTCTAATGTTATGAAGGAACAATTTGAGATGAGCCACATGGGCGAACTCAAATATTTCTTAGGTCTCCAAATTCGCCAATTGAACGATGCAATCTTCATCCACCAAACGAAGTACACGGTGGAGTTGCTAAAGCGATTTGGAATGGAGAATGCCTCCGGGAAAAAGACTCCAATGAGCACGACTACGCATCTTGACAAGGATACGGGCGGAAAAGATGTAGACATTCGTCTATATCGAGGTATGATAGGTAGTTTACTTTATCTTACCGCAAGTAGGCCCGATATTATGTTTGCCGTATGCATATGTGCTCGTTATCAGTCTCAACCTAATGATTCTCACTTAGTAGCGGTAAAACGTATTTTTCGCTATCTAAGTTACACTTTAGATTTTGGATTACTTTATCCGAAATCTAGCACATATGAGTTAGTCTCATATAGTGACGCTGATTATGCGGGATGCAAATCCGACAGGAAAAGTACTAGTGGCACTTGCCATTTTCTAGGAAATTCTCTTGTCTCTTGGTTTTCCAAGAAGCAAAATTCGGTATCACTTTCAACCACCGAGGCGGAATACATTGCCGCCGGTGCCGCTTGTGCCCAGGTTCTTTGGATGAGACACACTTTGAAGGATTTTGGTATTCACTGTGATACTAGCCCTATCATGGTGGATAACCAAAGTGCTATCTGTCTTTCAAAGAATCCGGTGCACCATTCCCGATCGAAACACATAGATGTCCGACACCATTTCTTAGATGATCATGTTGCTAAAAAGGACATCATATTAGTGTACGTTGAAACCCAAAAGCAAATCGCCGATATTTTCACGAAACCCCTAAAGGAGGACTCCTTTGTGCGGTTGCGTCGAGAATTGGGGATTATGGGTGAATCCGAGATATAGGATTCATATTTCATTCAATTATCTTGCGTGCTATTATATTTCGCGATATTTCATTCATGCTAGATTTATTGAATTTTTGGGAATTTTATGTGATATATTTGAATTTATGATCGAATTCGTATTTGAAAGTCGTATTTAAGATTTCGACGTTTTATGGGGTAATTTAGATGACTAATGAGTGAGTTATGATGTTTCATCCAAGTGGTTTGTGAAGAGAAATCAATTATCAATTTTTGGACTCCTCTAGTCGGTCTAAGTTCACTTGTCAACCGACTAGATGCTCATCTAGTCGGTCAGCAAATGAACTCAGACCGACTAGATCAAGCCTATATCTAACTCCTATCTTTTTCTTTCGTTAGTCGGTCATAGTACACTTACCGACCGACTAGATTGAAAACTAGTCGGTCAGTGAATATACTGCGACCGACTAATTCTTGCCCTAGAAATTCATCTGTGCCTCTGTTTCGACTTAGTCGGTTCAAGCTCATTGACCGACAGACTAGATCGTAATCTAGTCGGTCAGTGCTTGAACTGTGACCGACTAAGTGTGTTAGGGCATTTGTGTCTTTTTGATTCCAGTCCGACTTATACTCTAATTCATCCGACTAAAATCATTTTTAGTCGGTATTCTCTCTTGCTCCAGCCCGAAAACCCCAAACCCCCACTCGAAACCCTTCGACTTCCGGCCATCTCTCCGTCGATCGCCGCCGTCCGCCGCCGTCGACTCCACCTCCTAGGTATCTCCCTCCCTCTCCTTGGTCGATTCCTACCCTAGGGTTTGATTCTATCTCATCTAGCTCCTAGGGTTTCTAGTTTTAACCTAGGGTTTGTATTTTCGAATTTCTTGATTCCTAGGGTTTGTGTTAGCTTCTAGGGTTGTGTGCTTAGGGTTGTTGATCCTCCGTGATTACTTGCTTGCTCTCGTCGTGCCTCGACCATGACAAAGACGAGAATTCCTATCGCCTCTTCCGGGGCTTCTCCTATGACCGTAGGGCCTTCCGACCCTAGGAATCCCCCGAAGCCTAAGCGTCGTGCCAAGTCAACCCAAGCCTCTCCATCTTCGCCTCCTCCTAAGAAGCCTAGGACTGCCATAGCTAAACCACGCAAATCTAAGACCAAAAAGCCTATTCTTCAATCTCCGGCTACTCCTCCCGATTCCGACACTGAATTTATCCCAGAGGATGAGCCTACTAGGGAACCTACTCCACCTCCGAAGACCCGTAAGGCTAAGGGTAAAGCTCCTATGCCAGTCGGCGGTGTAGACATATCGTTGTGCCGCGATGACCCTCAGTGTCTCGCAGCGTACAACCGTATAGAGCACTGTCCACTGTTGTTAGAGCATTACGTTCAGTTCTCTGATTTTCTCGGCCTTGCTGATCTTCTGTCCTATAGTGGTCTTCTAGATTATCTCTGATACGACCCCAAGGCCAATCCCAAACCGTATCCTCGCCTCGTGAAATTGTTCTATGCCAATCGTATTCGAGGCCAGTACGATGCCAGCCACTCCATTGAGACAACTGTCTTGGGAACTCCTATAGTTCTCACGGCAGAAATCTTGGGGGAGATTCTTGGTTGCTCGTCGTGTGGTCTCCTCCCTTCGGACATTTCCGTCGATGACATTTCTTCCTTGGATCAGTCTATTCTTTCTGAGATTTTCCAGGTTATCCCCTCCGCATTCATTGGTGTTCCTTCGAAATCTTTTAAGCCGAATGCGTGGGTTCTTAACCTGATCTTGAAGTCATGTCTCCTCCCTAAGTATGGATCCTCTTCACTCCCATCCCAGCCATTCTTGAAATTGATCTACGCTCTTTTCTTGGGGTGCGAGATTAATTGGGCTCGCGTAATACTCGATAAGATGGATTCTTTCGAGTGTATACGCAAGACCAATAAGTCTGCGCACATTCCATACCCTTGCCTGTTGACTCTTGTATTTCGACATTTCCGAGTCCCTCTCCCTTCTGACGATGAGCGTCCTTTGGGTACGCCTCTGAACGCGACGGCCGTGAAGAAATCTCTAGCGGCACTTCGTCACGTGCAGAGGTCTACCGCATCTGCATCCCAGTCTACTCCGTCAGCTGCTGCAGCCTCCTCTTCCCCTGCTACATTGGACGATGTCGTACGCCTACTTCGTCAGCACGACTCCCGTTTGGCTCGTACTGAGGAGGTAGTCTGCCGTATGGCTCGTATGATGGGGATTGATCTTCCTCCTTCAGTGTCTGAGGCCGAGGAGATGGACGATGAGGAGCTTGACGAGCTTGTCACTTCTTTTGCCCGTGGCGATGAGGCCACTGCTGCTGCTGCTGGTACTTCCACTTCTGCTCCTGGAGTTGGCACCACTACTGGTGTTCCAGAGCCTTCTGCTTCAGCTCTTCAGCCTTCTGAGCCTGCTGCTGACCCTGTTGACGAGCCTGCTCATGTATCTCCTGCTGCTGTTGACACTGCCACTGCTGCTGCTTCTGTCGAGACCCCTGCTGCTGTTGAGATTCCCGTTGATGAGCCTGTTGCTGAGATCTCCACTCCTGCCCCGACGATTCCATCTGTTGAGACGCCTCTACTCCCTGCAGAGCCTGAGTCCACTCCGTCGACTGGACCCACGGAGACTGCAGATCCTGCCACCTCCTCGTGATCGCTTGTTTCGAGGACTCTCCACTACACTTTGGATGATATATCTTAGTGAGAGTATTTTGGGTTAGGATGGGGTTTGAGAGATGTTTTGATGTATTTTTGTGCTTTCTGGATGTCGGAGTTGGATATTATGATATGATGTTGTTTTGATGTATGTTGATATACTTTGATGATGTCGATGATGTTGATGTATTTCTTTTTGATGATATGTAGCACTTGATATGATGTACCTCATATATTCGATGTGATATCTTTTTGGATGTACTCATGTTGTCTCTACATATATATTTGTTCATCGTCATTCACTTTGTCATTTATTCGTCGTGCATTATTTCTTTTCATATTCGTTGAATGCATTTGAAATGTGAATTCGTCGCTCGACGATTAAAAACTTGGTTAAATAGATTATATTTCTATATTTATATAGAATTGTTTTCCATGCACAAAATTAACCAAGAATATTGAATATTGAAGAGTATGTTTCATTATTCAAGAAATGAATAATTATTTGGTATTTTTGATGATTTTTGATCTTTTTGTGATAATGGATATTTTGGCACACCTTGATTTGATTTCCACATTTTTCCCTAGGTGTCAATTTGGTCCATCGTCATTGTCTACGACTCCCGATGTTGGATTTTCCATTTCCTAGTTGTTGTCGTTGTATGCCCCCCATTTTTGGGATAATGCCAAAGGGGGAGAGATAATGATAATAAATAGCGCAAATGAAAATTTAACTCAATTTCCAAGAATCTAGTTTGATATGTTAGATTCAGGGGGAGTTAAGATATATATAAGGATTTTCAAAATCCGATATTTCAAAAATCGATTCTCATTATATATCTTACTCGTCTGATTGATGCAATTCATATATATTCATTTTGGAATTAACGTGTCATCAATGCAGGGGGAGTAAGTATTTTACATTTGAATTATTATTTTTTATTATTATTTATGTTGGTTTGTCATCACCAAAAAGGGGGAGAATGTTGAATATTGGACTCCCCGGATTTGGTTTTGATGATGAGCAAACATAAATAATCCATGAACTAATAATTTGTGAGCGCAGTTTTGGAGATCGTCGCCAATTTCACGAGAACATTCAAAGCGACATCTCAACACTTCCCAAAGCTCGTATTCATGCCTAAAGCTTCGTTGAAGCTCTTGCGCCGCTTTGGAAGTTATGAAGATTCAATCGAAGCTCTCAAAGACCGTTTATTAAGGTTTTATTTATAGTCTTTTAGCTTCGATATATAGAATGTTAAGCCTTGAGTATATCTTACGTTTCTATCTTCATTACGCTCATTTCGTAGCTCTAGGATCCTTGCACAAGTTCATTCTAACTTCCTCGAAGCGTCGCGCTTCGATTCGGATTTGTATGTGCATGTTAGTTGGTACAAGAACAAGTACTGACCGACTAGATGGTGATCTAGTCGGTCGGCAACTGCTCTTGGACCGACTAGTTTGATTCCTTAATTTCTTGGACTTTACTGTTTACAGTTAGTCGGTCTACGTTGACTCACCGACCGACTAGTTTGTGAACTAGTCGGTCAGTGATGCTTCTTTGACCGACTAGTTGTGACTTACTGTTCACTCTAAATTTCTCCTTAGCTACTGTTTATCGTTAGTCGGTCTAAGAACGTTTGGTGACCGACTAGTTGACAATTTAGTCGGTCAACTTTTGTTCTTGGACCGACTAAGTCACTTTGCATTCAGACTAAGTCATTTTGCCTCTTAGTCGGTCTACGTTCATTGACTGACCGACTAGTTGTGAAACTAGTCGGTCAGACAGTCTTCTTGGACCGACTAGATTTCTAGGTCTGAAATTCTATCTCTTCTCAGATCTACTCTTAGTCGGTCCACGTTGTTTGACTGACCGACTAGTTGATGATCTAGTCGGTCAGTGATTGTTCTTTGACCGACTAACTCTCACAGATTTCTATCCGTTGGTGAATGACCTAACTTGTTTTTATGGGACCCTATAAATACGAACCTAGGTCATTTCTATCTAGGTTAGAGCTGCCATTAAGAGATTCATTGAGTTCTAAAGAGATAGCTATTCTCCCTCAAATCTAAAGCTCTCTTCCTCACAAGAAACCCATTCTCTCCCATTTCTAGATCTAGAGAGAAGCTTGTTCTTGGTGAGCTCTTCAAGCTATTGCTTGATCCAAGTCTCCAACTCATTCCTAGGCACCGATTGCTGGTCATTTCCTTGGTGCTAGGTCTTGGTGACTTCATCTTCCTCAAATCCTTCATTTCACCATTTGGGTAAGAAAAACTCAAGGTATAGGATTTTGTGGTAAGATTTGTTTATTTCAATATAACTCTTTAATATTGCTAATTGGTTCTCTCGGTTGTGAGAGAAGATTGTGATCCCGGGTTGTGGGATTCACTTTGCCATTGCATGTATGATTTGATCTTGTGAAGGTTTTTCACAAGATATTCATAGTGGAAATCTTGAGTTAGGGTTTCTAACTCAAGTATCCGGAGGGGATCCGGGTGGTTGGGACGTAGGATCACCGGGAACAAGTCGGGGAGACTTGGGTGGATCCGAACCCATTAACATCGTTTGCTAGCATTGTTAATTTTGTGTTGTCATTCAATTTAAGCTTCCGCAAATTGATTTGGTAGTTGTATGCAATTTAATTTGGAATTATACTCCTTATTATTTTAAAGTACTATTCACCCCCCCTCTAGTACTTGTGCAGTAGCTGGTAGGGCATTACAAAACCATCCATAAGGGTCATTCCCATAAAAATCGGCATCGTCAGCTTTTGGGTTTTTGAATCGGCATCAAAGTGACCCTGCTTTGCTTCCCATCGTGGCAGCTCGTAATGAAATTGTTATTATGTGTTCCAATTTGCAATTGTGGGACCCCAAAATCATCATTTGCAAATATCTCTGTAGCGACGTCGTCCCTCCACCCGTCGTCAAAGCAATCTGGTCTGTAGTCTTTTTCGAAGCACTGGAAGCCTCCACCGTTGTCGCATGTGCCCCCAAAGAGAGGCCCGTTGCCTGCTGTAGCACGTCAACCCCTTGGGGGTCACGCTGTCACCCCAAGGGTCACGACCCTATCAATGGGGCCCCTGGCCTCCCTCCCGGGGCCGCAGGGCTCCTAGCGACTGACCTGTGCCCTGCAGGGCTGTCGATTTCACCGGCCGCACCCCAAATGATCGGGGGTGCATTTTCCATCTAAGCACTTGCGCTACCGCTTGGATGTATATTCTCCTCAAAGGCGATGACTTTCCCTTATCTTTGTCCAAAGACGTTGTCTTTCTTCTCCTCAAAGGTGAGGACTTTTCCTTACCTTTGTCCAAAGACGTCACCTTTTGCCTTTGATCTTCATCGTTGTTTTTGTCTTCGTCCAGATCTGTCTTCGTAGCCACCACCTAAGGCCGAGGGTGTCGCTTCAACTTTAGAAGTTCATTCAACATGGATTCCAGCATCGAAAATCATTCATTGAGGATATCCACTTCTATTCCCAACCCTTGATGGTGTTCCTCAATGATCTTCACTTCGCGTTTCAATTACTCTTTCAAAGCGTCAACTTTTCTTACCGTCAATAGGATTAAATGCTCTGATACCACTTTGATAGGATTGGTAATGGATTTTAGGGAAAAGATAGGATTTTTAGGACAAAGATGAGATTTTTAGGGCTAAAGATGAGATTTGGAAAAGAAAGTGTGGATTTTTTATTAATAATAAGTGGAACTACAATAGTTTTGGCCTCAATTCGAGAGGAGTGTCACTCTCCCAACTAATCATAGGGCTAATCTAATCTAATCTAGATAAACATAATTCTTTCACAATTCTTTTCATAATCATCCTCTAAGCTTTTCCCCTTTGTTTGGTTTTGGACTCTTGACTGAGCCTTGCCCCTTACTGCCTGATGGATCATAGGATTACTGGCTGTTGGATCACATGGTTATTTCAGCCTTATAAATGCTAGTAGCTACTAATAACTGTTCATGATGATACACGTGGACTAAAAATATGAAAACCATGAATATTTGGTTATGATCCTTAGAACGGTCGATGATGAGAACTCTATGAGATCATCGCAATTGTTCCTTCCCCTATTGTCAATCCCGATATGTTTCCGTTTACTATATCCTTCACTACATGCCATCCAGGTTAGACTATTTTACTAATTACTACATGCTATTCAGGTTTAGACTGTTTTATCACTCGTTACATGCTTGGTTTGTTCTTTCACTTGCTACATGTTGTCTGTAATATCACATGTTGCATGTTATCCCATGGCGTCGAAAGTAGTAATATGTTTGGAAGTGTTATGATGGCAATATGATATTGGAATATTATGCCATTATGTCATTATATCACCTTACAAGGGACATATTCTTAATATTTGGCCTATTGGCATAAACTCCTATGAACTGTTAGGATCGTGATACATGACTGGATTTTAATCACATATCACACCAAACATATTAGCTTGATGTGACCACTAAACTTGCTTGAAAACCTTATTTCATAATGAATGTTTAACCAAGTGAATGTTACAAACATGAACATCACTTATAGTGATATACCACTTGTACTATATCACTGAGACATCGAGAGATATACACTTGATATACACTTGACACTTCAAACCAAGGTTGTAAAAAACGCCTAGGCGCTAGGCGTTCGGATTGCTAGCGCCTAGCGCCCAGAGCATTAATCGGGGATTAATCGGCCTAGGCGGATTTGCATTTCTTAATTATTTTATTTATTTTTATATAATATATTTATGTTTATATATAAATAAATATATATATTATTTAAAATATATCAAATATTTAATACATACTAAATCAAATCTAGTTTACCAACTTTAGAGTATTTGTGTGCAACAAAATAAAATTTAAAAGATACTCTTGTGCAATTAAGCCATTTACCAAACTTGAACTTAGGCGAAAATGAATACAGTACATGGGGAATGCAGACCGGCATGTTTGACCCTTTTTTTGTTCCAGGACCAAATTTTTTGGGCATGAAGCAATCATCTTTTTCCGCTATAATCTGGCAGAAAGCAAGTTTTTCTCTGAGAGGCTTTTCAGAAGTACGAGTACAAAAAATTAGTTAATTTTGAAAAGCTGCCCAGCCGCCGAGGAACCGCCCAGAGCGCCCAGACACCGCCTAGAGCGCACAGACACCGCCCAAAACGCTTAGGCGGCTGATTAATCCCAAAAACGTCCAGATTGACCGATTATGCCTTACTCCGAGCGTTTACTGGCCGCCTAGCGCATAGGCGTCGCCTAGGCGGCTGCCCAGGCCGATTTTTAGAACACTGCTTCAAACTCATTGTGCTTTGGAACAAGTCATATTAGTAAGAGTGCATAAGCGACTGCGAACATACTTCTGATTACATAATCGCATCAGGTGTTCCGACCAGGTCTCGTCACACATCCAATGAACCCCTCTTAACATCGTCGAACTTAATTTTTGAGTCAGCCACCCGGTTGTTTTTTTTGGGCTCGGCCTAGATAAGCGTACAGTGATACAAGATGGACACATGGTTGCTTACTGCATTCTCCAATATGATTCACATCCTAGGATTATTATAATTGCTAGAACCATGATAGTACAACCCTAAAAACCACCTTGCAGGCCTATTTTACTTACGTGTTTCCAGTTCTTACTTATTAGTTAGTTTTAATTATGCTCGTACAACTATGTAATTCCAAATTCTAGAATTATTGTGATTTACCACTAACATACTGACGGCTCTCCGTTTTTTGCATTGTCAGGTGCTGAGACGAAACCAGAGGAAGCTCCTGCATTTGAGGACACTGACTTTGTCGTGGAGACTGCAGATTTTTGAGTTTAAGGTGGTGAGTGTATCGCTGCTATATCTTTCTTGATGTATTTAGATAATATGTAGTATGATATAACCGACTTTGTAAATTCTCATGTATTAATGGAATTTCCATATGAGCATTTTGGTGCATCTCTACTCGTGGTCTAAATTGTTTTCACTGGTTAACTACATGACTTGTCAATTCTCGCAAAAAATAACCATATCCCCGGGCTACGGGGAGTGGCATGTGGTAAGGGTAATCTTAGCCTAGTATTGAAGAACTTGTCATGAAGACATCTCTCCCTTTGATGCATATACAAGATGCTTCACTGGTTTTGGAAACCAGAACACAAACCTCCCTTCACTGTTGTGAAATGTCACTATATTATTGAAGGTTACCTCTGGAAGCGTATTTGACGTACATGGAGGGTGGAGAGCAGTAGGAAAATTTTGTTGGTGAATCCATGTTCTCTTCGTCGCAATGTGCCCAACGGCACCCTGCTCACTAGCATTTTGTGCGTCTGATCCTTCTTACTTGGTACCATACCTTTGCATCGACCATGCCGCTCTATCGCTCTTGATCATTGTCATGTGACGACCTAAGATCATTTGCGTTATCTTTATTGGTTCCCTTACGATGACGTGTTCTCGCCATGTCCACATCAATTTATAATGTGAAATGCATGTTTCTACCCAAGGGGTGTGGCACATGTACGCCAGTGTTCTAAATATCGGACCGATATCTGATATATTAGCCGCAATATCGATTTTATCACTAAGCCGATACGATATATGCTTATATATTGCAGTTTCCGATATTCGGGAAAATATCGTCGCAATATCGGGTTGTGACCGATATTGTGACCGATATATCCCTTTAAAATATCGGCCGCAATTCACAGTTTTTAAAAAATAAAGTTAGCAGGTCGGTCCACTTAAAAGTGGATCCGACCCGAGTCACCCGACCCAATCATTTATTTAAAACGACGAGAGGCATCGGGATTTTTGAGAGATAATCGATGCTTTCCTCTAATTCTAATCATGATGCTATGCTCCTCTCGACGACGAGAGGTATCGGGATTTTTGAGAGATAATCGCTGCTTTGCTCTAATTCTAATCATGATGCTCCGCTCCTCTCGACGCTCCGCTCCTTACGCCGTTCCGCTTAGCTCCATCCGGTGAAAATTTATGGCAACAATCGATTGAGTTTCTATAGTTTATATTTTCTTAAACATATCTATTCTTTTATTTGACATCATTTTTAGACTCTGATATGACACTCCGATAATTAATCAATATCCCTGATATTCATAATTAACGAGAGAAGTATAACCAAAATATACTTTTATTTGAGTTAGTATAGTTTATATCTTCTTAGATATATCTACGTTGGCATATTTCATCATTTTAAGCTTCCGATATGACACTATGATATTTAGTCAATATCCCCGATATATCCCCGATATCCGCAATACGGTATCAAATTTACTAGGCCGATACGCGACCGTTAACCAATACTTAGAATACTGTGTACGGCCCGTCCCTTAGTGAGGATGATTCTTATTGGGACACCTTATTATCTCCCCAAGATTGAATGGATCTGCTCATCCTTGTACTTTCACAATGAAGCACTTCTAACCAAGGTCCTCAGCTCGTTAATATTGGAGTACCCCCACCCTCTCCCAGGGGTTGGGATAACCCTTTCCTCGAGTGGGTGGGAGTGTGGGGGCATACCCTTACATCCTTCATCGTTCTTTCTTTTGCATTACCTTTGATCGAAATTCTTCCATTACACACATTGGTTGCTTGAACTTGTGCTTAGAGTGGGTATGATGATTACCCTAGAGTACACATCCCCCACATGGAAGTGTGAACTTCCTTTGCTTCTCATTGATGTTTCAAACTCAACGTCGCAAAGCTCCTCTGAAAAGCTAACCCGATGCTCTATTATCCCCGCCCCGGGTTACCAAGGTACCACCTTCTCTCATGGGAGCCGAGGTACTCCCTCCCCAAGGGGAATCGAGATGGTACCCCTTTCCCCCTTGCGTTTGCGCTTTGAGTGCTGATGAATTCTTTTACATTTGCTCGATAATTTATGCTAATGGTCATGGTCTCTTGCTTGCTCGTCACCTTCATATTACCTTACTGCTGAAGATCGTTTACCCTGCTTCATCATATGGAACCTCTCGGTGATGCTCGCGATCTCCTTTTTGCGCTTTGGAAGAGTTTTCGTTACCTCCACCACACCCGTGTGCTTTGATGAGCTTGCACTGCTTACGTCAGCGATGTTGATCGTCATGCTTGAAAGAATCACATTCATCCCATTTACTTGCATTATCACTTGTCGATGGAGACCTCAAACATTTGGAACCATCAAGGGTGCCACCGTAATGCGGAAGTGCACATCCACTCCCTTGTGTCACATGTGTTTTGCTTCTACCGTCCATCATATTTGTTCTAAAACTCAATCGTCTTTAAAGGTACAAAGAAAAGGTGAAGTCAAGAGACCCACATGAATATTACTTTTGTTAGTAGATGTTTGGAATATTTCTTGGGATTTAGCTCACAATATCATATGCTAAATTAAGCTAAATTTTCTAATAAACACATGTGCAATAGTATTACTTTTACAGGAATCCTAGTCTATAAGAATTCCTACTTGAATATGAATCCTAACATATAATGATTCCTCACAGCATATAAATCCTAACCAATAAGGATTCCTCCTTAATGCGAAGATGTGAATGCTAATTATTACCATCCAAGCTAAGCTAGTATGATTCCATATCATATCATGAAAAGTGGTGAAGAGTCCTATTAAAGATGGAATCACGTGTCTGCTCAGACTCTCTTTTTAATTCAACCCTATGTGAATTAAGATGGAATGAAGGGGAAACTAGTGGTAATGTACTACCGAATAAGGTGACCATAAGCCTATAATCCGCAAATGCCGACATGCCCAGAATCTAAAATAGGCCATCAAAGACCTAATGTAGATGGAAAATGCTCTTAAAATGATTTACCAAAATACCCTTCATAAACTTTATATATAACCTCCCATTTGGGAAGAGATGAGCTCATTCTGTTTCTCATATCCTCTCTCTCTCTCTCTCTCAATTTCATACTTATATATTTTATTTCTCAGGTTTTAACTTGAGTGTCAATGGAGCCGAAGTCGGGGCCTATTCTGGGTTCAATTTGCTTACGTAGTTGGCTCTTGTGGTGCGTACAAATCAGCATGACAACCTAAGGCAGTTGGAAGGAAACAATACATAGCTATTTACGCACGTGACAGACGGAAATGAAGTCGTTCTAGACCTACTTATGCGCATGATTGCGGAAAAGAGTCGTTCGGATCCACTTACGCACTACAACATCAATAACAATTAATGAAATCCGATGAAAGATCTTTATAAGTCAAATTCACTAAAGACCACAATCAATTTGATTTTTTTTTTCCAATTGGCAACCAAAACACATGAACAAGACCTCATGCAATTTTTGCTTGCATTCATATCACAAACCTCGTTATTGCAAATATTATTTTTTGAACCCATGCCAGCTAAATTGCATGCGAATGCATAGTCTGTCTATAAAGGTCCATTGATATTCATTCCCACATTCCAATGGCCAAACTAATCACTCTAGGGAGACCAGGGACCTCTCGGTGCAAAGAAAGCTTTGTCTTGTTGCTTGGTCCAAGTAAAACACTCGACCTTTCCGCATAATACAAAAATTTCTTTTCTTAGGTTAGACAATCAAAGACGGAGTATATTTTCACCAAAAATATAGTTTTTTTTACCTCCAATTATTTCGTGCAAGAAAAGAAATTCATCTGCTGCTTCCAATTAGCTATAGATGCTCTCAAGGACCGAGCGAATGCGTTGGCATCCATGGGAAACGTCATCTCAACGATGACACCTCCATAAGCATCATTCACTCCATTTAGCAGCCCAACTTCCTTTTCTGCATCCTCCGTTACTAACGACGATTTGCTCTGATTGCCCAATTGGCTCGTAACGATCGGCTTAAATCCTTATGGGACTTCTCAATAAGGGTTCTAATGGTAAACACACATTCCTAACTAAAAACTGCGGATTCTAGTATTAAGCACCGTCCAAATCAAAATTCAAACGCAAAAAAAAAAAAAAAAGATTAAAACTGAATTAGCTTACCTCTATGAATCCGAAACGGAGTAGTGGCTATTTGGTCATGGGAGAGATACGTGCTAGACTATAATCCCCCCTCCCCCCAAGTTTAGCTTGATGCATCGCATCTAAGGAATAGAAATATGGAATTTTTGGCTTTTTCCCTAGTATATGTGTAGCTCCATGCAAATAGGATATAAGGAATGATTTTTCTTTTTTTTATGGGAGCAATAGAATATACATATTGATTTTGGCTCTTTTATTGGCTTTTTGGAGGCTAACTTTTCTTTTGGGATTTTTGGGAAGCAGATGCCGTATAATTAGCTACAGGGCGTGAAACCAAATGACATATTGAGATTTATAAAGATATGTTGAGAAGGAAATGATATAACGCTCGGTTCACTCATAAGACGTGCACAATGGTTCAATAAGATAATACTATAACTAAACTCATAAGCAGTCATGGATATTTTCATTCATCTCGATAAAAATGAAGATATGCGGTAAAGCATATAATCATAGCAGGCATGCAGTAAGAAGTGAAATAAGACAACATGCAGATGCTTCAGATATTCTAATGATTCATGAAGCTTGGTGCATTTCCAACAAGCATATACTAGATACTACTGCATACATTCAGTTTCAATTTATTTCATGCATTCATATAGAGAAATCGGCAAAAGAATATATAAGCAAGCATACATGTAGCAAAAGACCGAAATACTCTAACCAGCATGGCAAAAGTAATAAGTGTTAGGATTTATTCTATGATCATTCTAGTATGTGTCTTGTCATATGTGGCACTGGAGAATGTTGGATAGGTTGATATCCATGCCATATGAAGAAGAGAATGTTGGACAGTTTGTTGAACAGATTGTTGGACCAGGATGTTCAACAAAATATGCTTACTTGCATATCTGGTTGCCGTGGTGCTTAATAGGATGCGTAACTGGAGCCAGCGTATTCCGCTTTTTCAATCTTGCTATTTATGCGCTTTGGTGGTTATAAAATGATCTATTGTTGATTGTGCGTTATCTCTTGCGAATCGGTTGAAGAGAGATTTTCGGCAAATCAATACTCTTACCGCTGCCTCGTTCGGATCTAGTGGGATCTCGTAACCGCCGCTTTAGGATCTCTCGGGATCTCCTTCTTGTTGAAGATGGTACAGTTGTTGCTGAAGATGGAGCCGAATCTAGGTTTGATTGCCTGCGTGGAAATTGAACCAAAGATGGCAGGGGCGTTCCCTTTTAAGCGTTGGGTTGATTGGCGGCTAGGGTTGACGCTTGAGTTTAAGAAGTTCAAGGATATTCTCCGGGAGGGAGGCCGACGGCTGCGACACGCAGGATCAAGGGAGTTGATCGAGTCGGAGGTGCAAGGGGAGCTTGCAGGCAAGGGGAGCTTGCCAAGAATACTTCACGGGGTTGATTGCGATCATCCCCTCACGGTTTGTTCTTTAAGGATGAGAGTGTTCTTCCTTATTAAAGCGTGAATTGTAGAATTTGTATTCTCCAATCTTTTTAGTGAAGTATTCAATTTTCTGGGCGTGGCCCCGCAGATGTAGGTGTGCGCACCGAACTGCGAAACCAATTCTTGTGTGTCCTTGCATGTTGCATGCTTTTACGCTGTTTGCTATATTCTTTACCGCGTACTGAATTTCATTTGGTATCAGAGCCTGTCATCTACAATACTTTGACCCTCTTTCAAAGTGGATGTGATCCTGTAGGTCAGTACGCTGATCATGAACACAAAAGAAGGAGCTTCGGTTACTCGTCCCCCTTTGCTTACTGGATCGAACTACACCTATTGGAAGTCTCGTATGCGAGCTTTTATCAAGTCCTTGGATGAAAAAGCTTGGGTTGCTACAGTTGAAGGATGGAATCCTCCGGTTGAAGTCAACAAAGAAGGTAAGGAGAGTTTCAAACCTGTTAGAGACTGGAATTCTGATGAAGAACGTGCTGCCTTAGGAAACTCTAAGGCGGTTAACGCCATCTTTACTGCCGTTGATGAAGAGCAATTCAAGCTTATCTCAACCTGTGAGCATGCTAAAGAAGCTTGGGACATTCTTCAAAATGTGCATGAAGGAACCAGCACTGTTAAGGCCTCAAAATTACAGATGCTCGCCAGCCAGTTTGAAAATCTAAGGATGAACGAAAATGAGACGGTAGCAGAGTTCAATGGAAGATTGAGAGATATTGCTAACCAGGCATTTCAACTGGGTAAGAAGTATTCACAAAAGAAGCTTGTTGAAAAAACTCTGAGGTCCCTGCCAGATAAATTTTCAGCAAAGATTGCAGCTATAGAGGAGGTAAGGAATACTTCGACCATGAGATTGGACGAACTCATGGGATCCTTACAGACCTATGAGATGAATCTCAAACAAAACAAAAAGGAGAAGGGTGTTGCCTTGAAGATTGAAGCCAGTGAACCATCAAAATCTGATGATGAGACAGAACTCGAGGATGATATCGCGCTTCTCACCAAAAACTTTAGCAGGATGATGAGAAAGATCAGCAATAAAGGTCAGAATTTTAAAGCTACCAATAAAAAGGTGCGGACAGGACCTCCTGCAGGTGAAAGGAATGCTGGTCGTCCTATACAAAGGTATGAGTCTAAAAACAAAGGAAAGGGAATACAGTGTAGAGAATGTGAAGGTTTCGGACATATACAGGCAGAGTGTGCAAACACTCTAAAGAAGCTAAAAGGGAAATCTCTTGCCAGTACTTGGAGCGATGAAGACTCTGGAGATAGCAAGGAAGATGAAGACATAACCAGTAATTATGTGGCGTTCACAGCTATTCTGAATGACAAGTCTGAAGGCAAGATCGCCAGCCTTGTTGAACATAATGTTGCAACATGTAATGCTACAACGAAGCACAAGGGAGAACATGTTGTACAAAATGTTACAACAAACAAAGCTGATTCTGACAGTGAAGCTGAATCAGAAGTCGGGAGTGAAGAAGATATTGATGATGAGGAAATCCGCGTAGCCTATCAAACTATGTTCTACAAATGGATGGAAATTTGTGAAACCAACAAGAAACTGAAAGATGAATGCTCTAAGTTGAGGAGTGAGAAGACTACATATCAAATCAAACTTCTGAAGACTGAAGCAAGTCTCCAGATCTGTGAGAGAGACATGAAGAGAGCCATAATGAGAGCTGAGAAGGCTGAAAGCACTGTTAACAGATGGAACTCTGGGAAAACCAAACTCAATGACATCCTCAACATGGGAAAAGTCGCTGGAGATCGAACTGGAGTTGGGTACAACAGAGGAAGCAATTTTCACACACCCAAGACTAGGAGTAGTCTTAATGCTAAGGAACATGTTAAATGGATTCCACATGATGAGGTCAAGCCACTAGGAAAGAACAGAAGAGGTACTACTCCTAGACAGCTTATATGCAGTTACTGTAAACAAATAGGACATAATGATTGGAGGTGTTTCAAGCGCATGAAGCATGAGAGTGAAGGAAGAAATATTGTTCATCCTCAGCAACAGACAAGCATGAAATGGATTAAGAAGTCGGAACTGGTCAGTATGGTTGCGTACACCTCTTTAGCTACCTTTGCAGAAAATCAGTGGTACTTTGACAGTGGGTGCTCTCGGCACATGACAGGGAACAAGGGACTTCTGTCTGAGTACATTGCTGGAAATAAAGGTCATGTCACCTTTGGGGATGGACAGAGAAGCAAAGTTATTGGAAAAGGTAATCTCAATATGACAGAAACTCTGAAATTGAAAGATGTGATGCATGTTGAAAATCTAAAGGCTAATCTTATCAGTATAAGTCAGCTGTGTGATCAAGGGCTGCTGGTTCGGTTCAACAAAAATGAATGTCTTGTGTTTAACAGTGATAAAGTATGTATTCTTTCTGGAAAAAGATCCAGTGACAACTGCTACCTATTGCAAGAACCTGACAGATGTCTGAGTATCACCACTGATGCTTCTGAACAATGGCATCAGAAATTAGGCCATGTTAACTTCAAGACCTTAATGAAAATCTCCAAAGCAAGAGCTGTCCGAGGAATGCCTACGTTAATCAAGAAGAAGGAAGGAGTGTGCGAAGCTTGCCAACTGGGGAAGCAGAAGAAAATTAGTCACAAACAAATTCAGAGTATCTCAACATCAAAAACTTTGGAGCTATTGCATATGGATCTGATTGGACCCACTTCAGAAACAAGTGTCGGAGGTAAGAAGTACATTTTTGTTTGCGTTGATGATTTTTCACGCTTCACCTGGGTGGATTTCCTGAAGGAAAAATCAGACACTTTTATTGCTTTCAAAAACCTGTGTACTCGTCTTCAAGTAGAAAGAGGAGACAACATAGGGAAAGTCATTCGAATCCGTAGTGATCACGGAAAAGAGTTTGAGAATCACTCATTCTCTGAATTCTGTGAGGCACAAGGTATAGGACATGAATTCTCGGCTCCTAAGACTCCTCAGCAAAACGGGGTTGTCGAAAGGAAGAATCGTACTCTTCAGGAAATGGCTCGTGTCATGCTGAATGCTCGAAAAGTGAATACTAAGTGGTGGGCTGAAGCAATTAATACTGCTTGTTACACCATCAACAGGGTTTATCTTCGACCACTGACTGAGAAAACTCCATATGAAATATGGAAAGGTCGAAAGCCTGATGTCTCCTACTTTCATATCTTTGGAAGCAAGTGCTACATCCTGCAAGATCGAACACCAAGACGGAAATTCGACACCAAGAGTGACAAAGGAATTTTCTTGGGGTATTCTACACGGAGTCGTGCGTTCCGAGTGCTGAATGAACGAACAGATGTCATGATGGAATCCATTAACGTTGTGGTTGATGATTTTGATCAGGGAGAATCTATTCTGACCGGTGAGAAAGGAGTTCAAGAAGACATAAATGAAGATGATGTTCGTGTTGAAAGTGATGTTGCAACAAACAAGACCAAACAGAATCATGTTGAACAAATTGTTGCAACACAGGATACTACCAACATGGAGTCAACCCAAGTAGAAGCTGAAAATGCTCAAGACGCTGAGGGAATTACAAAGATCATACGAGATCATCCGCCAGATCTAATCATTGGCGACGTTCACGACAGTCGTCGCACCAGAGGTACTAGTCGTGTTAATTACAGAGATCTGGCTGGGTATGCTTGTTTTCTTTCTACTATCGAACCCAAAAATGTGAAGGAAGCAATTGGTGATGATTTCTGGGTCTCGGCTATGCAAGAGGAACTAAACCAATTCCAACGAAATGACGTTTGGAGTCTTGTGGAGAGACCAAAAGGAACTAATGTCATCGGGACAAAGTGGATATTCAAAAATAAGACAGATGAGAAGGGAAATGTCACCCGGAATAAAGCCCGGCTTGTTGCTCAAGGGTATACCCAAGTGGAAGGCATTGACTTCGATGAGACATTTGCCCCTGTAGCACGGTTGGAATCTGTTAGACTGTTACTTGCGGTTGCCTGTAGCTTAAACTTCAAACTGCATCAAATGGACGTGAAAAGTGCCTTTCTAAACGGGTTGTTGAATGAAGAAGTGTATGTTGAACAACCCAAAGGCTTTGCTGATCCGTTTTTTCCGAATCATGTGTACAAGCTGAAGAAGGCATTATATGGCCTGAAGCAAGCTCCAAGGGCCTGGTATGAGAGATTGACCACGTATCTTCTCAAAAAGGGATATGAAAGAGGAGGAGCTGATAAGACCTTATTTGTTCAAAGGACAAGATCAAGTGTGATGATTGCCCAGATCTATGTTGACGACATAGTCTTCGGCTCAACATCACAACAACTTGTGCATGAGTTTATTAATCTCATGCAAAGGGAGTTTGAAATGAGCATGGTAGGTGAGTTGAATATATTTCTTGGGCTCCAAGTTAAACAGTGTCAGGATGGTCTATTCATCTCGCAGAGCAAGTATGCTAGAAATCTTGTCAAGAGATTTGGTTTAGAAAGTGCCAGACATGTTAGGACTCCTATGAGCACATCTGAAAAACTCTCTAAGGATGAAGGAGGAAGAGATGTTGAAGTTACTCTTTACAGAAGCATGATAGGTAGCCTGTTATATCTAACAGCTAGCCGACCGGATATCAGCTTTAGTGTTGGAGTCTGTGCACGTTATCAAGCAAGCCCTAAGGAATCTCATATTGTTGCCGTAAAAAGGATTATCAGGTATATCAGCGGAACTGCAGACTATGGTATATGGTATACAAAGGATACGAATACTCTTGTCTCAGGATATAGTGATGCTGACTGGGCAGGAAATACAGATGATCGGAAAAGCACCACCGGAGGGTGTTTTTATGTGGGGAACAATCTGGTGTCATGGTATAGTAAAAAACAGAACTCCATATCGTTATCTACAGCAGAGGCCGAGTATATTGCTGCAGGAAGTTGTTGTACACAGTTGCTCTGGTTAAAGCAAATGTTGATAGACTATGGTCTGGAACAAGGAGTCATGACTATTTTATGCGACAATCAGAGTGCTATAAATATCTCCAAGAATCCTGTTCAGCATTCTAGAACGAAACACATTGACATCCGACATCACTTTATTAGAGAGCTGGTTGAGAAGAAATCCCTGGTTATGGAGTATGTTGCTACAGCTAATCAACTAGCAGACATTTTTACAAAGCCTCTTGATTCAGCCAGATTTGAGGAATTGCGGCAAGCCCTAGGGCTGTGTCGTATCTAATGTTGCTTCCGGTGTTGTGCATTTTGTTGCAACAGTTTGTTGCAACACTATGAGGGTCTGTCAATCTCTGCTGACGGGTCGGTTGTTGGTCTCTTTTACTTTATTACCCGTTATTATTACCCTCTATCTCGTTTCATTCCCAAGGCGCATTTTTTTTGATTTTTCCTCAACTCAAATCTTTCTCCAAGATTCTCCTTCAACCGCTTCTAGGGTTCTTGAAATTGACTTGGTCGAAGCTTCACCCAGTTTGTCTACCATGACTAGAAATCCATCGGGAGAATCATCTCTGCCTCCTCGTCGGTCTTCTCGACGAACTGCCGCTCGGAAAAGTGCTCCGCCGTCCTCATCCGCTTCGGTTAAACGAAAAGGGGTGTTTCCTCGTCCTGTGCAAAGAACCTCCAGTGGTAAACCCTCTCCATCTTTCTCTTCCTCCTCGTTTGAGGGCATGCATCCTTCCAAAGTCTCGAATTTTGAGTTGGTAAACTTTTCCCCAATTCTTGAATTCCCTCTTCCCAATATTTCCGAGGATGATGATGTGTATGATGATGATGAATGTTTTCCTGATCCGGTTACTATCCAAGACTGGTTTTGGTATTTGAGAAGAACAGGAAAAGAATTGGATCTCTCTGATGTGGATGTATCTCATATTCATTTTAAAGGTCTGATGCGTAAGAAGATTTTGGGAAAAGTTATGAGCGTGAGAGTTCCTCGAGATAGAAAAGTTGTCATTCGCACCTGGAATCCTACATCCTTTGTTAAAATCTCTGAAATTGATGTGATAGACATCTCTGATTCTGAAGATTCCCCTGTGTTTGCTGATTTGCCTAAGCCGAGAGGGACTTCAGGAGCGTCATCGGCTAATATGTTCTCTGAGAACTCTTTTGTGCAAAGTAATGAAAAGATGAACACGGATGTTGGAATGGAAGCTGATGTTGATGCTGATACTGTGCCTACTATTCCATCTCAGGAAGAGGTCCCTGTCCCTCTGTCTCCCAGATGTGAAGATGATGTGATTGCTCAAAATGTAGCCAATGCCAATAATTTTGATTCAAATGAAGATGCTCAGCCTGTAACTTCTGTCTTCTCCCAGCAAGTGACTGAGTCTGAAGGAGAACCCAAGGATGATGTCTGTGTCCAAGGAGCATGCCTTGACCACTCTTCTGTGGGTCAAACTGTGACGAGTGGAGTTGCGGAGTCTGCCGGTGTTGGTACTGAATATAGGCAGTCTCCCAAAGATGCTGTGGGGTTGGTTCCTGGTCCTATGAATCTAGACATTTCAGGAGAACCACTGTCTGGCCAAGATGTGGATCTTCCGTCAGCGCTGCCAGACACTGATGCTGTGCAAGTTGGTCAAGATGATGATGTTGTTGCAGCTGAGACTCTAACAGGTTCAGCTGATCGTTGTGGCGTGACTCAAGGCCCTTCTGTTGCTGATGGTGACTTTTCTGGGTCAATTACTGATGCTATTCCCCGTATGGAGGATGTTGATGAAGATTTGGTTGCACAAAATGTTGCAACAAATCCTTCGACATGTGATTTACCTGGTGCAAATGATCCTCCTCTGTCCTCTTATATGCGCAAGAGTAGATCTGCGTCCAAGAAGCGCCCTATTCCTCCACCATCCAGAAGTGCTGAGTCCTCTCCTTCCAAGCGACCTAAGCTGTCAGCTTCTGCTCCTTGTCGCCCTCCCTCGTTTACATCTTCTGATGCTCTGAGCAAAACTTTTTTTGACAAAACTCGTAAGAACAGATGGCCAGCTTACTCCGAGAAACCCCTTATTTCTGAAAAAATCCTCAATCTACCGTCCTTTGACAAGACTCAGTTGGAATCTATTCTGAAAGATCTTGGTCTTATTCATGCTGCCACATGCTTCAGCGTCTATTATCCTACCTTGGTGCGAGAGTTTTACTGTAATCTCTCCAAATCTGCTAGTGATGGATCCTCTCGTTGGAATTTCAGAAACTATGTCCGAGGAAAGATTGTCACATTCTCTCCTGCATCTCTGAACAAATTGTTAGAATGGAAATGTTCTCAATCTGTTCCTGCGTTTGGTGACACCTCTGGAGTGAGTTTTGATCGTCTGATTGAAGTCGTGACTGCTGGAAAGTTGTCACGCTGGCCTACTAAGTCTTCTGTGTTTCCCTCGTCAGCACTCACTGCAAAGTATTTTATTCTATTCAGAGTTGCTACTCGAAACTGGTTGCCCACCTCCAATGTTTCAGTAGTCACTAGGGACATGTGCAAACTATTGTTTTCTGCTGGCACGTCTCAGGTGTTCAATTTGGGAAGAATCATCTTCGATTCTATAGTATCTTTTGCTGAACTCTCTTCCTCCGGGGCCTCTTTACCCCATGGAGCTCTCATCTCCATGTTGCTTTTGGCTCAAAAAGTGCCCTTGTCTCCTTCGGATCTTCCCTCTTCATGTGACAGTATCTCATATACTGTTAAGTCG
This sequence comes from Scilla litardierei, assembly GCA_030789695.1. NCBI lineage: Eukaryota > Viridiplantae > Streptophyta > Magnoliopsida > Asparagales > Asparagaceae > Scilla > Scilla litardierei. The sequence goes on along the minus strand of JAULAV010007621.1, from coordinate 160,937 downwards.
GTGGCTGGTAAACTCAATGATATCTCTGAGGTGGTGCCTTCTTTCCCTGATAGTCTGTCTCCACCTCCAAATGCTGAACCTTCTGGCTCCGTGCCTCCTGCATCTCAGTCTCCTCCACTCGGGTCTGCTAATGCTTCTACTTCCTCCGCAAGTACGGTTGACATTCAGTTCCTCGAGACTGCCCTTCAGAATATTGAGGATCAAATTCTGATTCTTGAAAGCCAGCGAGTTCTTCTGAATCGTCACAAGGAGCTATTGCAGAGCAAGCTGTCTTCTCTCCGGGGTGGTCCCTCCGAGGGTCTCTGAAGTATTTGTCCGTTGGTGGCCCAAAAGGGGAGAATTTATGTGGTATGGTATGGTTTCTCTCTCTCTCTCTCCGATATTTTGCTGGGTGGTTTGTTGGAAGTTTTGTTGGATACTATGTTGCAAGTTTTGTTGGACATAGTTGGATATTAGGTTGGAAGTCTATGCTGGAAGATATTATGTAGGAAGTCTCTATGCTGAAAGTCTTGTTGGACCTTGTTGGTCGGTTTGTTGAACATATTGTTGGATGTCGTTGTGCTGCTGTGCTGGGTGTTGAGCGTCTATTGATTAAATGTGTCTACTGGAGTTTGAAAAGTTATCAATGACCTTCTCTTCTATCATACCTTATGTTGTGCCACCAATTGACAAAAGGGGAGATTGTTAGGATTTATTCTATGATCATTCTAGTATGTGTCTTGTCATATGTGGCACTGGAGAATGTTGGATAGGTTGATATCCATGCCATATGAAGAAGAGAATGTTGGACAGTTTGTTGAACAGATTGTTGGACCAGGATGTTCAACAAAATATGCTTACTTGCATATCTGGTTGCCGTGGTGCTTAATAGGATGCGTAACTGGAGCCAGCGTATTCCGCTTTTTCAATCTTGCTATTTATGCGCTTTGGTGGTTATAAAATGATCTATTGTTGATTGTGCGTTATCTCTTGCGAATCGGTTGAAGAGAGATTTTCGGCAAATCAATACTCTTACCGCTGCCTCGTTCGGATCTAGTGGGATCTCGTAACCGCCGCTTTAGGATCTCTCGGGATCTCCTTCTTGTTGAAGATGGTACAGTTGTTGCTGAAGATGGAGCCGAATCTAGGTTTGATTGCCTGCGTGGAAATTGAACCAAAGATGGCAGGGGCGTTCCCTTTTAAGCGTTGGGTTGATTGGCGGCTAGGGTTGACGCTTGAGTTTAAGAAGTTCAAGGATATTCTCCGGGAGGGAGGCCGACGGCTGCGACACGCAGGATCAAGGGAGTTGATCGAGTCGGAGGTGCAAGGGGAGCTTGCAGGCAAGGGGAGCTTGCCAAGAATACTTCACGGGGTTGATTGCGATCATCCCCTCACGGTTTGTTCTTTAAGGATGAGAGTGTTCTTCCTTATTAAAGCGTGAATTGTAGAATTTGTATTCTCCAATCTTTTTAGTGAAGTATTCAATTTTCTGGGCGTGGCCCCGCAGATGTAGGTGTGCGCACCGAACTGCGAAACCAATTCTTGTGTGTCCTTGCATGTTGCATGCTTTTACGCTGTTTGCTATATTCTTTACCGCGTACTGAATTTCAATAAGCATCACAAATAGCATACTAAAAGGCTATAAGAGATATCATCATGTGGAACAAATCTAGCAAAAGAGGAAAAGAAAGGCGGAGAAAGTAAAAAAATAAAAACAAGCATGCAAACACGGTAAAATATGGAAAACGTGATGCTGAATGAGAAAAAGAAAAAGGTGGACAAAATGGTTGGAAAATAAAAGTAAAAAGGCGTAAAATAAAAGAAAATATATATATAATGAAAATAAAAGGCGGTGGCGCTCATCCCCCAAGCTAAACACAACAGTGTCCCCACTGCTGAGAACACGCTGGTATGGCGGGAAATGAGGCAAGGGTGGGTGGGCTGAGAAGAAAGACAAAAAATAAATCGAAAATAAAACTGTGCAAATAAAAGAAAAGGTGCAGATGCATATGCAAGGAGTGATGCAAGAAATGCAAAATATGATATAGCATGCAAGAGGATGCAAAGTATGATATGATGCAAAAGCTATATGGTCGTATGCAAAATGAGTATATACATGTGCATGATGATGGAGATATGCAAAAAGCAAAATGGGTCCTCCCCCAAGCTGTGTAAGACTAGGCCCCTAAAAGACAGATGTGCACTAAATAAATGGGGGAGGGACTGGAGCAAAAATGTAATATGTGCATCAGACAGAGGCACCAACCTCTGGAGTTGGTGATGCGTACCGCTGCTGGGGACCAGAAGGAGGGATGATAGCAGAAAGGTCGACTAGAGTGTCGACCGGTGGGTCAGTTGGTGGTGCAAGCTCAGACGAGAGTGAGACAACGGGAGTGTCGACAAGTGTGTGAACGTGTGTGTCGGCAACTAAAGTGTCCGCTAGTGTGGCAACCAACTCGGGGGTAGGGGTGACAGGCCCTACAGAAGCCCGAGACTGATGGTCGGCGAGAGGTGCACGGGAAGGGACATGGTCTGGCCTGAGTGGAGGGGTGGGAGCGAGTATCACGGTGGATATGTGCCTCGTCCTCAAAATATCTATGATCGTGGTAAGGTCATCCTCGACTCTCCTATGGTGCGTGTCGACCAAGCGAGTGAAGGCGTCAAAGTCGCTCCTAAGTCTCGCTACCTCGGTCTCCACGACGGTCAAGCGCACGTCAGAGACATGAGAGCCAAAGGGAGGATGGGAGCTGCTAGACACCACTCTCGAAGGACGGCCCCGTGAATGAGATCCACGGGTCCTAGCCTGAAAGACTGGAGAGGGTGCGCTAGCAGGGATCTCGGCTGAGGAAGGATGGAGTGGAATCGAACCGAGATCCTGTGCGGAAGCAGAGGCAGCAGCGGCAGAAGAAAAAGGAGTCGTCGTAGACACAGAAGTATGGACAGAAGTCACGACGCTCTCAGTGAATACTGTTGCTGCCGGTGTGGTGGTGGTGCCAGGTAGAGGGGATGTGGACCCTATGGAGGTAGGAAGGGAAACGAGGATGTCCATAGTGATAGGTAGAGTGCTGATGGGGTCCAGCTCCAGAAAGTGTGGCTCGGTGGGCTCGGGAGCGGGAGAAGCGGCTGGCTCCAAGATGGAAGAAAAAGTAAGGTCGGGAGCAGCAGGGGCGGCCGTGCCCTCCGGTCCGAGCACGGTAGGGGTAGCAGTAGTGACCTCGGGGCAAGAGGTGGGTACAGTCATCGAGGTCTCTAGGGTGGTGGTGGTGCTCACACTGGCAGAAGTGGGGAAGAAGTGTAAGCAGGAGGTGGTGGGGTGGTGGTGGTGCGGGGTGGGGTGGCTGGGCTGCCACGAGAGCAGCGAGGTCGGGCTCGTCCTCGTCAGAACTAAGCACCCAGTTGTCGATGTCATCGACGACCGGGGCTCCAAGTGGCTCCAGGACGTGGATGGGGGGATGGGAAAAATGCGGGGAGTGATCCAGTTAAGCATAACTGGGGGGATATGAGTGAGGGTAGGGTGGGGGAGGAAGAGGTATGGCTCGTGGTGGACGCCTAAAAGGTAAATCCAATGAGGGGCACCGCGTGGCCTAATGATGGACATGCGGGTGAGCACATCCATCGTCAGGCGTGTTGGCCCTGTGGGAGTCACTACACTGTTGGTGGCAACGATCTATGAACTTCGTGTTTGATGATAACAAACGTGTGTGAACGTTTTGATGTGTTTGATAAGTGTTTTCAGGTTGAACAGAGCTCGAGACAACAAAAGGGCAATTTGGTCATTTTGGAGATAAAAGGCATTTTGCGCGTAAAATGAAAATTTGGTCTTTTCCGCAACGTCGTAAAATATCAATTATGACCATATGTTATGAGGGAGACAACGAGAAAGTCACAGAATTTTTCGGATCTGAAAACGGGTCTAAATGGCTTGATTATGTGATACGGAAGCGTGATGGCAATCTTGTAAATAAGAGATGGCAATCTTGTAAATAAGAGGCTAGGTTTCTTTTTTTTCCCAAACCCTATATGTGGCCGGACATGCAAAGGAAAAAAAACTGCCCCAAAAATTTAGCATCTTGCGGCTGCTGGGTGAACAAAGAAAAAGAGAGAGAGAGATTGAGAAAAGAAAGTGAAAAACGAGAGAGAGAGAGAGAGAGAGAGAGAACTTGAATTTTTACTTTCTTATTCTCATGGTTGTTTTTTCTTGCAGGTAGAGAGAGAGAGAGAGAGAGAGAGAGAGAGAGAGAGAACTTGAATTTTTACTTTCTTATTCTCATGGTTGTTTTTTCTTGCAGGTAATCTCTCCATAGTGCATTGTCTTGCCCCCAATGAGACTTGAACGCATGGACAAAGGGCATTATGCTTAATAAAATAATAAAGGTAAGTTTTTTTTAAACTAATTAAAGGATTGTCTTTTGCTTCTTCTTGCAGGAAACAAAAAGCACCAATTTGTGTTGCACGTGAAGAAATAGGAGAAGAGGTCGCATGATTTTTTTGGGGGGCCGGCAGTATTTTTTTTAATTGATTTGTTTTCTTAGAAGAGCTGCACCCTATATAATAATCTCCAAGAGCATCAATCTTCTGATCTTCCCTTTGGTTCCAAAAGCACAGGGCCGACAGTAACCTTTTTTTTTAAAGGTTATTTTTTCCATCATCAAAAATCTTGAAGAGCACAACTCCAAAAATTGATCCCACAGGCCGAATTCTTATTGGAGAGCAAACAAAAAAAAATCAAAAGAGATCTGCAGCCTTTATTTGTGTGTGACTGCCGAATTCTTATTGGAGAGATCTCTTTGTGCAGATTTTTTTTGTGCAAACATTTTTGTGTGTGCAAGATCTATTCTTTTTGAGGTGCCAAATTTTTGTGTGCTCATTATTAACAAGTTGCCGAATTTTTGTGTGCAGGCAAAAAGGAGGAGGAGAAGTGCCGCACTAATTTTTAGTGGGGGCCGGATTTTTTCTTTGTGTACCCCTTACACATACTTTTGATTGTTGCAGGCACAATAATTTTAGCAGGGCCGAAATTTTGTTGAGGATCATCTTACATTGCAGCAACTTCAGAAAGGGATCCAAGCTTCGTGTCGGGACATCAGAGACTACATCTACGTCAGACGAGATCTGACCCGTGCTGATTGACGAGGACATCGCCGCTACACAAACTGAGATTCCTAAACTCTATTTATCATTATTTTGTGTAGTTGTTGTGGTAGATCCTCGTAGGGGAAACTTTACCTTTTGTGTTACTTTTTGGGGACCTGACGACTGTGGGAGTCGTCACGGAGGGAGAGCATCTGACTAGATTGATAGTGTAGAGCACGTGGTGTGCGTACGAGCTAGGTGAGAGTAGATTTGGGATCTTGACTCATTGTAGCTGTACAGGTTTACATATCTATCTAGTATTTGCTTTCGGGGGCTAGAGTAGGTCGTGGGGACGACCGAACCAGGGTATATCTGTGCGTATTCTGTGATTGCTATTTTATTGCCCTGTCTGTGCCTATAACTGCTTGGGATTGTTCGTGGGTTGCACGAATATTTTTATTAGCCTATTCACCCCCCCTCTAGGCTACGATCCAGATCCAATAAGTGGTATCAGAGCCAGTTTAGAGGATCTAGTCTAGATTTTTAGATGACCATGAATATATCTGATTGTGCTTTTGCTGAAGGTCAGTCTATAGCCCGTCCACCTAAGTTTAACGGTGTAGACTTTGCATATTGGAAGGCTAGAATGAAAATCTATTTAGTGTCTGTAGATTATGATGTGTGGGATATTGTTGAAAATGGTTATAGTCTACCCACTATTAAAATTGAAGACACTGTCATGATTAAGCCTAAAGACAAGTGTGATTTAGCTGATAAAAAACTCTATACTCTTAATGGTAAAGCTATGAATGCACTTATATGCTCTCTTGATAAATCTGAGTTTAATCGTATCTCACATTGTCTAACTGCGCAGGAAATCTGGCATACTCTGGAGGTGACACACGAGGGAACATCGCAAGTGAAGGAATCCAGACTTGCATTGCTGAGCACAGAATACGAGAGCTTCCGCATGCTACCAACAGAATCTGTGAAAGAGATGTTTGTGAGGTTCACGGACATCTTCTACAAATCCAGTTCCCTCGGTAAGCCATACTCTAGCCATGAACAGGTACAAAAGATCTTAAGGGCGCTACCAAGCTCGTTCAGGCCTAAAGTCATCGCTATTCAAGAAGCTAAGGACTTATCAATAATGAAAGTGGAGGACTTGATAGGCAACCTAATGTCACACGAGCTTGAGTTGCAGAGTATAGAAGCCAGAGAGAAACCTGAAGAGAAGACCAAAGCTTCCACACCATTAGCTCTTCAAGCTAACGACGACGATCTTGATGAAGAGCAAGCTTTAATGGTCAGAAATTTCAGGAGATACATTCAGACTGATCAAGGAAGAGCTGAGATGGGAAAAAGGTTTATTCGTTCTAATAATTCTAATTTTGTTAGAAATTCCTATGATCAGAAAGCTATTAATAGAAGTGAATGCTTTAAATACAGGAAGAAAGGGCACCACATAAAAGATTGCCCACAACAACACACAGCTCAAGTTGCAAAAGGAAAAAACGAAAGTGCTGACGTGGGACATGGATAGAGAAGCTGAGGAGGAGGATGAGGAACATGAAGCCCACTCCTGCATGGCATTAATGGCCAAACACAATGAGGTAGGATCTTCTACTAAAGCTGAATTGTTAGAAATCTTGAAAGGAATGCAAAATACTATTAATGAGCTAGAAGCTGATGTGGATAGTTATAGGAATGATAACTTTGATATGCAACAATCTGAGTATGACATGACTAAGGAAATTGAAAAACTGAAAACTGAAATTGTTGCATGTAACGCTACAATTGACATGTTAAATAAGGAGAAAGCTAGCTTGCCTGAAAAAATTGATTGTCTTTCATGTTCCTCTTTACTAAAAGATATTAGCATGCATAAGCAAGAATTGATAAAGCTTGGAACTGAGAATGAATTGCTTTCTGAAAAGATTAACATGCTAAATCTTGAACTTAAAGGAAAAATGAGGGATTTTGAAAAGAAAGAAGAGGAAAACAAGCAAGCTTTCATTAGTAAATGCACTTTGCTTGTGAATGAAAACGATATCTTGAAATCCAAAGTCACCACCCTAGAAGTGTCATTAAAGAGATTTTCCATTGGAAAACAAAATTTGGACATTATTCTTGGAAATCAACTTTATGGCAATAATAGGCGAGGACTAGGATATGGTCTTAAAAATGTTGAAAAACCAAAATATAGAAAAGTTCACATTGAATCAATAAAGGTTGGAAATTTTCATGCTAAGTGCTTTACATGTGGATGCGTTGTTCATACTTCATATCATTGCAAATATAGGAACAAAAACATTAAGTTCAAACAAATATGGGTTTCTAAATCTTTGATGACTAACGTGAGTGGACCTTGTTGGATTCCAAGGTCACACACGACACCTCTTTTGTAGGTGGATTGAAATTTGACGAGGAGCGATAAATTGAATGTCTCATTACCTTTTAGCTCCTTAGTCAAACGGCGACGCGAAGGTATATCTCATTCTTTGGACTTAATGAATATCTTCATATTTTTTTTGTGTGCGTGACTTTTCTTTGTTTGTGTGCTAGTAGTTGCATTGCTATGTGTGCATGATTCTTTTTGTTTGTGTGATTGCATCTCATGTTTGCTTTAGTACTTCATGCATATAAATAAAAAAATCTGAAAAACTGAAAATAAAAAAAAATTGGTGCTTAAATGTGTATCTTTTCTCTTTGATCTATTATTGAAGTATGCACGTATGAATTTCATATGTATGCAGAAATTGGTGTATTATTTCTTTTGCCACATGCGCATGTTCATCTTTCTAAATATTCATGGCATATTCAATGAATGAAAATAACTTGATTTTTGCACCACATATTTCACTTCCACATGTATTACTATTGTTGCACATTTGGAGACATTGTTTATGAAGTATGGAAAGTAAATGTAGGAGGAAAACTTAACTGAAAATCTAAGGGATATGATACACCTTGCCATGGATAAAAATTGAGCAAAAAAAAATTGTTGGTATAAGTATTTTAAAAAAAATGTGAAAACAAAAGATAATTGCTCCGTATGGAAAATGGATACAATCCTTGGCAACGGTATTACCCACGAGTATCCAACATAAGCTTTATGGGTAAACTTTAGCGTTGGTGTATTTACTCGTCAAGCAATGCCACCCCACATCTAAGAGTCCTTATATGCTATGTTTTGGGTTGTGGTACCTTGAACTCATTTTTAATGAGGTGGGGAAAATCAATCCTAGGTGATAGAATGTTATTTGGAAAATGTGGATTGTTTTTGGTTGACTTTCTTAAATGATTCTCCCTATGTGCTTCAATTTTATTCATCACACGTACACGTTGGTGTTGAATTCTTCGTTGTTTCATTTCATTGGATTTTGACTTGATTATTCTATGATTGTATGCATGCAATTGTTGGTGATGGATACTAATACTCTCTTTTTGCGTGCTATATGATTTTGACTTCGTGTTATGACTTTTGATGATAACAAAGGGGGGGGGGGGAAATTGGGAAGATTTGGTATTCGGTATTTGGTATTATTTGTGCTTACTTAATTGGGAAGATTTGGTATTCGGTATTTGGTATTATTTGTGCTTAATGCTCATGAACATATGAATGCTTAATTAAGGGGGAGCATTAATGAATATTGTGGAAGCACAAAAATAGGGGGAGCATGCATATTGTTAATTTTGCACACCATTGTTTACTCGTCATTATTTGTCATCGCATGTTACCCTCTATCGTCACACTCTCACACACACTATTTGAAACTTTATTGTGCAAATCTTATACTTGGTTTGTCATCATCAAAAGGGGGAGATTGTTGGTGGCAACGATCTATGAACTTCGTGTTTGATGATAACAAACGTGTGTGAACGTTTTGATGTGTTTGATAAGTGTTTTCAGGTTGAACAGAGCTCGAGACAACAAAAGGGCAATTTGGTCATTTTGGAGATAAAAGGCATTTTGCGCGTAAAATGAAAATTTGGTCTTTTCCGCAACGTCGTAAAATATCAATTATGACCATAGGTTATGAGGGAGACAACGAGAAAGTCACAGAATTTTTCGGATCTGAAAACGGGTCTAAATGGCTTGATTATGTGATACGGAAGCGTGATGGCAATCTTGTAAATAAGAGGCTAGGTTTCTTTTTTTCCCAAACCCTATATGTGGCCGGCCATGCAAAGGAAAAAAAACTGCCCCAAAAATTTAGCATCTTGCGGCTGCTGGGTGAACAAAGAAAGAGAGAGAGAGAGATTGAGAAAAGAAAGTGAAAAACGAGAGAGAGAGAGAGAGAGAGAGAGAGAGAGAGAGAGAGAACTTGAATTTTTACTTTCTTATTCTCATGGTTGTTTTTTCTTGCAGGTAATCTCTCCATAGTGCATTGTCTTGCCCCCAATGATGTTGTGCCCTGTGGTAGCTACTGCACATGTACTAGAGGGGGGGTGAATAGTACTTAAAATAATCAAGATAGTTATTCCTAATTATTGTGCAAGAAACAAACGACAATGCGGAATTAAACAACTATCAACAAGAATTAAAAACAACGCAAACAAAGAATGTTACTGGGTTCGGATCCACCCAAGTCACCCCGACTTGTTCCCGGTGATCCTACGTCCCAACCACCCAGATCCCCTCCGGATACTTGAGTTAGAAACCCTAACTCAAGATTTCCACTATGAAATACTTGTGAAGAACCTTCACCAAGTCAAATCATACACAAAGTAATTTGTGACTCCCACAACCCGGGATCACAAACACAACTCTCACAACCGAGAGATAAACACTTACAAAATGAAAGTAAATGAAATAAACTCTTACCGTACAAAATCCTATGCCTTGAGTAAATCTTACCAAATTAGGTCAACGATGGATTTTGAGGAGAGAATGTCACCAAACCGAATCTCCACCAATAAGATCAGCGATCTAAGTCTAGGATGGAGGATGGTGACTTTGGATCAAGCTATTGGCTTGGAAGGCTCACAATGGAGAGAATCTCTCTTGAGGAAATGGCTCAAAGAGTTGAGGGAGAGATTCTTGTGAGGAAGAGAAAGCTTTAGAATGGAGTAGAATAGCTTCTCTTAGATTTCTCCAAATCTCTAAAATGGCAGCCTTGGATCTTATGAAAGAGCCCCTCCAACTATATATAGGATAGAGGAGAGAGAGAGAGAGAAAAACGTTTGAAGAGAAACTCCAACGGCTCTTTTCTGAATCCAACTAGTCGGTCAAAGAACAACCACCGACCGACTAGTTCATCAACTAGTCGGTCGGTCAATCAATGTAGACCGACTAATGGAAGAACAGCCAAGAAGTCGTAGAACTGGCAAAGACAACTAGTCGGTCTAAGAAGACTTGCCGACCGACTAGTTTCACAACTAGTCGGTCGGTGAATGATCTTTGACCGACTAACGTCGAAATTGAATAGGTTGACTTCAAGATGACTTAGTCGGTTTAAGAACAAATGCTGACCGACTAGTTTCTCAACTAGTCGGTCGGTAAACGTTCTTTGACCGACTAACTTGAAACAGTAGCTCAGGCAGAAAATGACTGTACACAACTAGTCGGTCAAGGAAGGATTACTGACCGACTAAATCGTCATCTAGTCGGTCGGTGACTCTTCTTTGACCGACTAACTGTAGTCATAGAAAGAGCTGAATTAGAGAAGGCAAACTAGTCGGTTTAAGTAGAGTTGCCGACCGACTAGATCGTCATCTAGTCGGTTGGTGACTCTTCTTGAACCAACTAACATGCACAAGAAGCCGAGGGAAGAAGCGATAGGCTTCAGGAATGTTTCTAATGGCTTCTATGATAATCCTAGCTCTAAGATATGAGCGAAATGAAGATTATAAAGTAAGTCCTACTCAAGGCTTAACATTCTAATCTATGAAGCTAGAAGACTATAAAATAAACCTTACGAGCCGTCTTCAAAGCTTCAATCTTCATTCCTCTTGACTTCAATATTGCTCCTTGAGCTTCAACGAAGCTCCAGGCACATGATCACGCGTATTGAGAAGTCTTGAGACGTCGCTTTTGATGTACGTGGTATTTTGGCGACGATCTCCATAACTGCGCTCACAAATAAGTTAGTATACATTATTTATGTTTGCTCATCATCCAAAACCAAATCCGGGGAATCATATCACAACATTCTCCCCCTTTTTGGTGATGACAAACCAACATAAATAATAATCAATAATAATGATTCAATAGAAATTTACTTACTCTCCCTGCATTAATGACACGTTAGTTCCATATTCAATAAAATTCATTCGCATCATGCAGATGAGGAAGAAATGAAATATGAACCACATATTGACATATAGGATCTAAATCCATTTTATATCTTCACTCCCCCTGAATCTAACACATCAAATTAGATTCATGGTAAATTCCTTTGAATTATTAGTTAGCACATTGTCATTATTATATCTCTCCCCCTTTGGCATTAGCAAAAAGAGCGGGAGGAGAACAACAACACAACCAATGGCTAAAAATAATGCATGGGAGTCGAAGAATACGACCAAGGTCCAAAATAACACCAATGCAAAATATCAAATGTAAAATACCGAATAAAAGCAAAGCGTGTCAAGGAGACCAAAGTCGAAAATCGGAAACCGAAATCATCAAACCATAGGCGAAATACGAAATACGAAATCATCTAGCCATAGGTGAAACTCGAAAACCGAAATCATAAAATCATCGGCGAAAATCGGAAAACGAAATCATCAAGCCATAGGCGAAAATCGAAATACGAAATCATCAAGCCATAGGCGAAAAACGAAATCCGAAATCATCAAAACTCAAATCAATTTCACTTATTGAGTTTTGGAACATACTCTCCAAAATCAATAGAATGCATGGAAAACAATTCTATGTTTCCATAGAAAGAATTCTATTAAATCCATAAAATCGTCGAACGACGAAATCAACATCAGAGACAAAAATAATCCGATGTGCATACTAAATGTTGCATGCAAGAATGTTATGCCAAAAAATAGATAGAACATCATATAACAATGGCATACACAAATCTAGCATACCAAATGAAGCAAAATGATACCAATTGTAATATATTCTACCAATGGATACCAATATGAATCAAAAGTATGAACATACTTACAACATTAAGCTCCCCCTACTTTGGTGCATCACTCAAGCACCAACAACTCCAATCGAACGAAAATCCTTGCAAATCACGGAGTTGGTAGGGTTGGTATCTCATGGTGGATTTAACCTAGAGAATATCATTTTGGTATCCAAAAATCTTTTTGGATCCTATGGGTTAGGCAATAAATTTAGCTAACTAAATTCAAATTAAATGTAACCCATACATAACACAATTGCTTTGGTACCCATAAAAATGAAATTAAACTTATGGTACCAAGCAATGAAGGGTCAAAGGGAACTAACCCTTCGGAAACCAAGTCCAAGAGGAACTTGATTTCCCAACATAATCATCATTCAAAATAACATCATTTATAAACGATTTTACATACAAATTCTTAGCATGCATGCGTGTGTTCTTCGGACCCCAAATAGTGTATGTCTTGGGAATCCTAATCCTATTGGGAGCATGCATGCGTTGTTGATTTCTATGTGATGCATGTCGTGGGTAAGCATATGGCATGCGATGCAATGGTGCATGACGATAATTATTCATATGAGAATGAGGATGAACATATGAATGTGGAGGAACACGTGCATGAGTGTGACTCACATGGTGTGCACGTGCTCGTGGATACGGAGCATAGAAATCGGCATATGTGCTAACATGTGGGGTAGGATTTGTGTTCCTACGTGGCATGGTATACATGAAAGCATGACCCTTCTTTGGATGTCCACCCAAAGTGGGTTTCTTTCCAAATGGGGGCGTGTTCCTAGCGGAAGCACCATTGGTAGAAGAACTACCCAAGACGTGTTTACTTCCACTAGTAGAAGCATCGGAAGATGGCCTAACAAAGGTGGCGGACGATTTGGATGACTCTCCCATCTTATACCCCAAACCAATGTGATGATTGGCCGGAGGTAAGTCATTTAGGATATCATCCAACTTGCCCTTACCTTTGTTGAATTCATGAATTCGGCCTAATGTGCTCTCATGCTTCTCGGTGAGAGAATGCAAAGAAGCATCCAAAGTGGACACTTGCGATGCGAGTGCACAAACACGTGACTTGAGATTTTTATTCTCAATACTCAAAGTTGAGATTTGAGACGTCAAATCCGCTATCACATGTTCATCCGAATCCTCGATATGAACTTGCTCAAGTTGAGACTTGAGATTTTTGATCTCATTTCTCAACCCATCAACAACGGTGTCGTTGTTGACGATGAAAGGCTTAGGCGAGTTTTTAAGACTATCTAATTCATTTTTAGTCTTCATAAACTTAGTAGCCATATTAGAAAACTTATTCCATAGTTGTTCATTGGCTATTCTAAGTTCATCATTGGTTACCTCTTCGCCTTCATCCTTGCTTTCATCCTCGCTTCCATCCTCGCTTCCATCCTTGCTTTCATCGGAGGAAGTCTCTTCATCACAATCCTCTTTTCCCATAAAGCACGTGTGTGCAATCTCCACTCTTTCATCGTCCGACTCTCCACTTGAGGAGTCGGAGTCGGTGAAGGTACCTACAAGTCCTTTCTTGTTCTTTCTCGACTTGTCGTGCTTGGATGCCTTCCACTTCCCCTTATGTTTGTAGAGAGGACAATCCGGCTTGATATGTCCTGGCTTATTGCATTTATAACACACGGGAGTAGAAGCATTAGTCGAAATAAATTTTGATTTACGATTCAACTTACCTTGTCGGAAGAATCGGATGAATTTCTTTGCCATATTGGCCAATGCTTCCATGTCCAATTCTTCGTCCGCTTCTTCTTCCGAATCTTCATCATCGGTAGATGGAGCGGCCTTGAATGCAATTGCCTTTTTCTTTGGCTCGTCTTGCTTCAAGTACGCCTTCATCTTTTCCCTCATCCGGATCTTACTATCCTTGCGTACCTCATAAGACAACAAGGTACCCATTAGTTGTACTACGGTATATTTATTCATGTCATTACCTTCCTCGATGGCGAAGGTACGCTTCTCCCAACAAGAAGGAAGTCCATCGATTATCTTCGAGACTTTCTCCTTTTGGGTGTAGGTCTTCCCAAGAGCTTCCAAGTCGTTTGATATATCCATGAAGCGAGCGTAATAATCCTTCATGGTCTCACCCTGCTCCATATGAAACAACTCAAATTCTTTATTAGCAACGACGAGTTTAGAATCTTTTACCGTACTCGATCCTTCGTGCAATATGAGGAGTTGGTTCCATATTTGATATGCACTCTTACATGTGCATATCTTGTTGAAGTCCTCGGGCTCCAACGCACAATTCAAGGCATTCATTGCCTTGGCATTGGCTACTTCCGCGGCGACCTCCACGGGAGTCCACTTCGCGAAATCTTCTTCGGAAGGCTCGACATACTCCGTCATGGTGGCTCTCCATAATGAAGCGCTCCGGAGGAAAATTTGCATCCGGCATTTCCAGTACCCATAGTTAGTACCGTTGAAGTGTGGAGGCCTGACTGAGGAAAGTCCTTCCATAACTGAAGAAGCTCCATCGCGGTTCTTGAAGACGTTGTAGTCGTTGTTCGTCATAGCTTTGAACTTTGGCTATGTGTAGCTTTGAACTTGGCTCTGATACCAATTGTTGTGCCCTGTGGTAGCTACTGCACATGTACTAGAGGGGGGGTGAATAGTACTTAAAATAATCAAGATAGTTATTCCTAATTACTGTGCAAGAAACAAACGACAATGCTGAATTAAACAACTATCAACAAGAATTAAAAACAACGCAAACAAAGAATGTTACTGGGTTCGGATCCACCCAAGTCACCCCGACTTGTTCCCAGTGATCCTACGTCCCAACCACCCGGATCCCCTCCGGATACTTGAGTTAGAAACCCTAACTCAAGATTTCCACTATGAAATACTTGTGAAGAACCTTCACCAAGTCAAATCATACACAAAGTAATTTGTGACTCCCACAACCCGGGATCACAAACACAACTCTCACAACCGAGAGATAAACACTTACAAAATGAAAGTAAATGAAATAAACTCTTACCGTACAAAATCCTATGCCTTGAGTAAATCTTACCAAATTAGGGCAACGATGGATTTTGAGGAGAGAATGTCACCAAACCGAATCTCCACCAATAAGATCAGCGATCTAAGTCTAGGATGGAGGATGGTGACTTTGGATCAAGCTATTGGCTTGGAAGGCTCACAATGGAGAGAATCTCTCTTGAGGAAATGACTCAAAGAGTTGAGGGAGAGATTCTTGTGAGGAAGAGAAAGCTTTAGAATGGAGTAGAATAGCTTCTCTTAGATTTCTCCAAATCTCTAAAATGGCAGCCTTGGATCTTATGAAAGAGCCCCTCCAACTATATATAGGATAGAGGAGAGAGAGAGAGAAAAACGTTTGAAGAGAAACTCCAACGGCTCTTTTCTGAACCCAACTAGTCGGTCAAAGAACAACCACCGACCGACTAGTTCATCAACTAGTCGGTCGGTCAATCAATGTAGACCGACTAATGGAAGAACAGCCAAGAAGTCGTAGAACAGGCAAAGACAACTAGTCGGTCTAAGAAGACTTGCCGACCGACTAGTTTCACAACTAGTCGGTCGGTGAATGATCTTTGACCGACTAACGTCGAAATTGAATAGGTTGACTTCAAGATGACTTAGTCGGTTTAAGAACAAATGCTGACTGACTAGTTTCTCAACTAGTCGGTCGGTAAACGTTCTTTGACCGACTAACTCGAAACAGTAGCTCAGGCAGAAAATGACTGTACACAACTAGTCGGTCAAAGAAGGATTACTGACCGACTAAATCGTCATCTAGTCGGTCGGTGACTCTTCTTTGACCGACTAACTGTAGTCATAGAAAGAGCTGAATTAGAGAAGGCAAACTAGTCGGTTTAAGTAGAGTTGCCGACCGACTAGATCGTCATCTAGTCGGTTGGTGACTCTTCTTGAACCAACTAACATGCACAAGAAGCCGAGGGAAGAAGCGATAGGCTTCAGGAATGTTTCTAATGGCTTCTATGATAATCCTAGCTCTAAGATATGAGCGAAATGAAGATTATAAAGTAAGTCCTACTCAAGGCTTAACATTCTAATCTATGAAGCTAGAAGACTATAAAATAAACCTTACGAGCCGTCTTCAAAGCTTCAATCTTCATTCCTCTTGACTTCAATATTGCTCCTTGAGCTTCAACGAAGCTCCAGGCACATGATCACGCGTATTGAGAAGTCTTGAGACGTCGCTTTTGATGTACGTGGTATTTTGGCGACGATCTCCATAACTGCGCTCACAAATAAGTTAGTATACATTATTTATGTTTGCTCATCATCCAAAACCAAATCCGGGGAATCATATCACAACAAATGAGACTTGAACGCATGGACAAAGGGCATTATGCTTAATAAAATAATAAAGGTAAGTTTTTTTTAAACTAATTAAAGGATTGTCTTTTGCTTCTTCTTGCAGGAAACAAAAAGCACCAATTTGTGTTGCACGTGAAGAAATAGGAGAAGAGGTCGCATGATTTTTTTGGGGGGCCGGCAGTATTTTTTTTAATTGATTTGTTTTCTTAGAAGAGCTGCACCCTATATAATAATCTCCAAGAGCATCAATCTTCTGATCTTCCCTTTGGTTCCAAAAGCACAGGGCCGACAGTAACCTTTTTTTTTAAAGGTTATTTTTTCCATCATCAAAAATCTTGAAGAGCACAACTCCAAAAATTGATCCCACAGGCCGAATTCTTATTGGAGAGCAAACAAAAAAAAATCAAAAGAGATCTGCAGCCTTTATTTGTGTGTGACTGCCGAATTCTTATTGGAGAGATCTCTTTGTGCAGATTTTTTTTGTGCAAACATTTTTGTGTGTGCAAGATCTATTCTTTTTGAGGTGCCAAATTTTTGTGTGCTCATTATTAACAAGTTGCCGAATTTTTGTGTGCAGGCAAAAAGGAGGAGGAGAAGTGCCGCACTAATTTTTAGTGGGGGCCGGATTTTTTCTTTGTGTACCCCTTACACATACTTTTGATTGTTGCAGGCACAATAATTTTAGCAGGGCCGAAATTTTGTTGAGGATCATCTTACATTGCAGCAACTTCAGAAAGGGATCCAAGCTTCGTGTCGGGACATCAGAGACTACATCTACGTCAGACGAGATCTGACCCGTGCTGATTGACGAGGACATCGCCGCTACACAAACTGAGATTCCTAAACTCTATTTATCATTATTTTGTGTAGTTGTTGTGGTAGATCCTCGTAGGGGAAACTTTACCTTTTGTGTTACTTTTTGGGGACCTGACGACTGTGGGAGTCGTCACGGAGGGAGAGCATCTGACTAGATTGATAGTGTAGAGCACGTGGTGTGCGTACGAGCTAGGTGAGAGTAGATTTGGGATCTTGACTCATTGTAGCTGTACAGGTTTACATATCTATCTAGTATTTGCTTTCGGGGGCTAGAGTAGGTCGTGGGGACGACCGAACCAGGGTATATCTGTGCGTATTCTGTGATTGCTATTTTATTGCCCTGTCTGTGCCTATAACTGCTTGGGATTGTTCGTGGGTTGCACGAATATTTTTATTAGCCTATTCACCCCCCCTCTAGGCTACGATCCAGATCCAATAAGTGGTATCAGAGCCAGTTTAGAGGATCTAGTCTAGATTTTTAGATGACCATGAATATATCTGATTGTGCTTTTGCTGAAGGTCAGTCTATAGCCCGTCCACCTAAGTTTAACGGTGTAGACTTTGCATATTGGAAGGCTAGAATGAAAATCTATTTAGTGTCTGTAGATTATGATGTGTGGGATATTGTTGAAAATGGTTATAGTCTACCCACTATTAAAATTGAAGACACTGTCATGATTAAGCCTAAAGACAAGTGTGATTTAGCTGATAAAAAACTCTATACTCTTAATGGTAAAGCTATGAATGCACTTATATGCTCTCTTGATAAATCTGAGTTTAATCGTATCTCACATTGTCTAACTGCGCAGGAAATCTGGCATACTCTGGAGGTGACACACGAGGGAACATCGCAAGTGAAGGAATCCAGACTTGCATTGCTGAGCACAGAATACGAGAGCTTCCGCATGCTACCAACAGAATCTGTGAAAGAGATGTTTGTGAGGTTCACGGACATCTTCTACAAATCCAGTTCCCTCGGTAAGCCATACTCTAGCCATGAACAGGTACAAAAGATCTTAAGGGCGCTACCAAGCTCGTTCAGGCCTAAAGTCATCGCTATTCAAGAAGCTAAGGACTTATCAATAATGAAAGTGGAGGACTTGATATGCAACCTAATGTCACACGAGCTTGAGTTGCAGAGTATAGAAGCCAGAGAGAAACCTGAAGAGAAGACCAAAGCTTCCACACCATTAGCTCTTCAAGCTAACGACGACGATCTTGATGAAGAGCAAGCTTTAATGGTCAGAAATTTCAGGAGATACATTCAGACTGATCAAGGAAGAGCTGAGATGGGAAAAAGGTTTATTCGTTCTAATAATTCTAATTTTGTTAGAAATTCCTATGATCAGAAAGCTATTAATAGAAGTGAATGCTTTAAATACAGGAAGAAAGGGCACCACATAAAAGATTGCCCACAACAACACACAGCTCAAGTTGCAAAAGGAAAAAACGAAAGTGCTGACGTGGGACATGGATAGAGAAGCTGAGGAGGAGGATGAGGAACATGAAGCCCACTCCTGCATGGCATTAATGGCCAAACACAATGAGGTAGGATCTTCCACTAAAGCTGAATTGTTAGAAATCTTGAAAGGAATGCAAAATACTATTAATGAGCTAGAAGCTGATGTGGATAGTTATAGGAATGATAACTTTGATATGCAACAATCTGAGTATGACATGACTAAGGAAATTGAAAAACTGAAAACTGAAATTGTTGCATGTAACGCTACAATTGACATGTTAAATAAGGAGAAAGCTAGCTTGCCTGAAAAAATTGATTGTCTTTCATGTTCCTCTTTACTAAAAGATATTAGCATGCATAAGCAAGAATTGATAAAGCTTGGAACTGAGAATGAATTGCTTTCTGAAAAGATTAACATGCTAAATCTTGAACTTAAAGGAAAAATGAGGGATTTTGAAAAGAAAGAAGAGGAAAACAAGCAAGCTTTCATTAGTAAATGCACTTTGCTTGTGAATGAAAACGATATCTTGAAATCCAAAGTCACCACCCTAGAAGTGTCATTAAAGAGATTTTCCATTGGAAAACAAAATTTGGACATTATTCTTGGAAATCAACTTTATGGCAATAATAGGCGAGGACTAGGATATGGTCTTAAAAATGTTGAAAAACCAAAATATAGAAAAGTTCACATTGAATCAATAAAGGTTGGAAATTTTCATGCTAAGTGCTTTACATGTGGATGCGTTGTTCATACTTCATATCATTGCAAATATAGGAACAAAAACATTAAGTTCAAACAAATATGGGTTTCTAAATCTTTGATGACTAACGTGAGTGGACCTTGTTGGATTCCAAGGTCACACACGACACCTCTTTTGTAGGTGGATTGAAATTTGACGAGGAGCGATAAATTGAATGTCTCATTACCTTTTAGCTCCTTAGTCAAACGGCGACGCGAAGGTATATCTCATTCTTTGGACTTAATGAATATCTTCATTTTTTTTTGTGTGCGTGACTTTTCTTTGTTTGTGTGCTAGTAGTTGCATTGCTATGTGTGCATGATTCTTTTTGTTTGTGTGATTGCATCTCATGTTTGCTTTAGTACTTCATGCATATAAATAAAAAAAACTGAAAAACTGAAAATAAAAAAAAATTGGTGCTTAAATGTGTATCTTTTCTCTTTGATCTATTATTGAAGTATGCACGTATGAATTTCATATGTATGCAGAAATTGGTGTATTATTTCTTTTGCCACATGCGCATGTTCATCTTTCTAAATATTCATGGCATATTCAATGAATGAAAATAACTTGATTTTTGCACCACATATTTCACTTCCACATGTATTACTATTGTTGCACATTTGGAGACATTGTTTATGAAGTATGGAAAGTAAATGTAGGAGGAAAACTTAACTGAAAATCTAAGGGATATGATACACCTTGCCATGGATAAAAATTGAGCAAAAAAAATTGTTGGTATAAGTATTTTAAAAAAAATGTGAAAACAAAAGATAATTGCTCCGTATGGAAAATGGATACAATCCTTGGCAACGGTATTACCCACGAGTATCCAACATAAGCTTTATGGGTAAACTTTAGCGTTGGTGTATTTACTCGTCAAGCAATGCCACCCCACATCTAAGAGTCCTTATATGCTATGTTTTGGGTTGTGGTACCTTGAACTCATTTTTAATGAGGTGGGGAAAATCAATCCTAGGTGATAGAATGTTATTTGGAAAATGTGGATTGTTTTTGGTTGACTTTCTTAAATGATTCTCCCTATGTGCTTCAATTTTATTCATCACACGTACACGTTGGTGTTGAATTCTTCGTTGTTTCATTTCATTGGATTTTGACTTGATTATTCTATGATTGTATGCATGCAATTGTTGGTGATGGATACTAATACTCTCTTTTTGCGTGCTATATGATTTTGACTTCGTGTTATGACTTTTGATGATAACAAAGGGGGGGGGAAATTGGGAAGATTTGGTATTCGGTATTTGGTATTATTTGTGCTTACTTAATTGGGAAGATTTGGTATTCGGTATTTGGTATTATTTGTGCTTAATGCTCATGAACATATGAATGCTTAATTAAGGGGGAGCATTAATGAATATTGTGGAAGCACAAAAATAGGGGGAGCATGCATATTGTTAATTTTGCACACCATTGTTTACTCGTCATTATTTGTCATCGCATGTTACCCTCTATCGTCACACTCTCACACACACTATTTGAAACTTTATTGTGCAAATCTTATACTTGGTTTGTCATCATCAAAAGGGGGAGATTGTTGGTGGCAACGATCTATGAACTTCGTGTTTGATGATAACAAACGTGTGTGAACGTTTTGATGTGTTTGATAAGTGTTTTCAGGTTGAACAGAGCTCGAGACAACAAAAGGGCAATTTGGTCATTTTGGAGATAAAAGGCATTTTGCGCGTAAAATGAAAATTTGGTCTTTTCCGCAACGTCGTAAAATATCAATTATGACCATATGTTATGAGGGAGACAACGAGAAAGTCACAGAATTTTTCGGATCTGAAAACGGGTCTAAATGGCTTGATTATGTGATACGGAAGCGTGATGGCAATCTTGTAAATAAGAGATGGCAATCTTGTAAATAAGAGGCTAGGTTTCTTTTTTTTCCCAAACCCTATATGTGGCCGGACATGCAAAGGAAAAAAAACTGCCCCAAAAATTTAGCATCTTGCGGCTGCTGGGTGAACAAAGAAAAAGAGAGAGAGAGATTGAGAAAAGAAAGTGAAAAACGAGAGAGAGAGAGAGAGAGAGAGAGAGAGAGAGAGAGAGAGAGAGAGAACTTGAATTTTTACTTTCTTATTCTCATGGTTGTTTTTTCTTGCAGGTAGAGAGAGAGAGAGAGAGAGAGAGAGAGAGAGAGAGAACTTGAATTTTTACTTTCTTATTCTCATGGTTGTTTTTTCTTGCAGGTAATCTCTCCATAGTGCATTGTCTTGCCCCCAATGAGACTTGAACGCATGGACAAAGGGCATTATGCTTAATAAAATAATAAAGGTAAGTTTTTTTTAAACTAATTAAAGGATTGTCTTTTGCTTCTTCTTGCAGGAAACAAAAAGCACCAATTTGTGTTGCACGTGAAGAAATAGGAGAAGAGGTCGCATGATTTTTTTGGGGGGCCGGCAGTATTTTTTTTAATTGATTTGTTTTCTTAGAAGAGCTGCACCCTATATAATAATCTCCAAGAGCATCAATCTTCTGATCTTCCCTTTGGTTCCAAAAGCACAGGGCCGACAGTAACCTTTTTTTTTAAAGGTTATTTTTTCCATCATCAAAAATCTTGAAGAGCACAACTCCAAAAATTGATCCCACAGGCCGAATTCTTATTGGAGAGCAAACAAAAAAAAATCAAAAGAGATCTGCAGCCTTTATTTGTGTGTGACTGCCGAATTCTTATTGGAGAGATCTCTTTGTGCAGATTTTTTTTGTGCAAACATTTTTGTGTGTGCAAGATCTATTCTTTTTGAGGTGCCAAATTTTTGTGTGCTCATTATTAACAAGTTGCCGAATTTTTGTGTGCAGGCAAAAAGGAGGAGGAGAAGTGCCGCACTAATTTTTAGTGGGGGCCGGATTTTTTCTTTGTGTACCCCTTACACATACTTTTGATTGTTGCAGGCACAATAATTTTAGCAGGGCCGAAATTTTGTTGAGGATCATCTTACATTGCAGCAACTTCAGAAAGGGATCCAAGCTTCGTGTCGGGACATCAGAGACTACATCTACGTCAGACGAGATCTGACCCGTGCTGATTGACGAGGACATCGCCGCTACACAAACTGAGATTCCTAAACTCTATTTATCATTATTTTGTGTAGTTGTTGTGGTAGATCCTCGTAGGGGAAACTTTACCTTTTGTGTTACTTTTTGGGGACCTGACGACTGTGGGAGTCGTCACGGAGGGAGAGCATCTGACTAGATTGATAGTGTAGAGCACGTGGTGTGCGTATGAGCTAGGTGAGAGTAGATTTGGGATCTTGACTCATTGTAGCTGTACAGGTTTACATATCTATCTAGTATTTGCTTTCGGGGGCTAGAGTAGGTCGTGGGGACGACCGAACCAGGGTATATCTGTGCGTATTCTGTGATTGCTATTTTATTGCCCTGTCTGTGCCTATAACTGCTTGGGATTGTTCGTGGGTTGCACGAATATTTTTATTAGCCTATTCACCCCCCCTCTAGGCTACGATCCAGATCCAACATACACGTGCAGGGAGCTCTAGGCCAAGCATATGGGCGAAGATGGTAAAAAAATCTGTCGCATCAGATATCGGTGGAGGCGTGGCCGATTTGAAGAAGGCGGTGACACAGCCAGTGTGCTGCGTCGAAGAGTGGGAAGGGGTGGATTGTGCCGTCAGGGTAGAAGCGCAGAGGTCGAGTCCTCCCCATAATATGTGAAAGCTCGAGAAGGGAGAGTGTCCCGACCTCTGGCCTGGAAAAGAGAGTGGTGGCGAGGTGGCGCTGGGCGTAGCGGATGCAGGGGTGGATGATAGAAGAGGATTTTGCCCTACTAGGGTGATATCCTCGCAGACCCATGATGCGATGCCAAAACTGCTTGGCATCGAAGTCGGTAGGTTCGTAGTCTGGGGAGAAAGTCAGTCTGCAGTCGGGGATGGCAGAAAAGTGGAAGTGTGCATAGATCATGGCATGCATGACCACTACATCGTGGTCAAGCAGCCAGAAGGTAATGCCATCACCTACTAGGGTGACGACAATGGAGCTCAACGCCTCTAGTGTGAGACGTGTGTAGGTGCAGGCGTGGAGTGCGAGCAGGTGATCAAAACCAATGACCTGGTAAAGCCGAACCACCCCCTGCAGGAGGCCAAGGCACTGGAGGGTGTGGATGTGTGCGGAGCGGGTGGGGACGATGGTGCGGTGTGACATGGCCGAGAAACGCTCTTGGTGAGCGTCGTCTTGGAAGACGATGCCATAAGTCCTAAGGGTGGGGGTGGGGGTACGGGACGTGGTGGGGGAGCAGGCGTAGGGATGGGAGGAGCAGCGGGGTGGGTGGGGGGTGGAAGGAGTGGTGCCTCTATGGCTAGAGGCACGGGTGATGTGGATCGGGAGGAGTCGGACGAGGACGTAGAGAGTCCCATCCACTCCTCCTCCTCGGGTGTGGGTGTACGTGCACGGTGGGAACGACGTGATGGCTGGGAAGAGGACGCGTCGGTGGCGGCTTTCCTCTTCCTAGGACTGGGTGGTGTCCTCGGCCTAAGGCGAGGCGGCATCGTACGGTGTGTGCAAACGACTGACTGGTAAAATAAATAAGATAGGAAGGAATATACCCAAGCCGAGAGTCGCTACGAAAGTAATCTGGAAGCATGTGCACGCTGTGAAAGTAGATCGATCACCTAAGCTGCTCCTGATCCAGATGACTCCTCGGAGCGCGTCGAAGTACCTGCAATATGAAGAAAGCAAATATATCATAAGGCAATTTCATTTATAAAACGAATCGAATCTCTAAAATTTGAAAATTTACGAAGGGGGGAGGGGTGAAGGGGAGGGTGATGATGATGATGGGGATGATGGGGGGAGGAAGGTGGCTGCTCGGCCCGAGCACAGTGGGTGCTCGGGCGGGCTGCTCGGGTGGATGTTTTGGGGCCGAGCTCCGGCAATGGGGGCGGTGGGGGGGAAGATGATGATGAGGATGGTGTTGACGATGGGGAGGTGGAGGAGGGGGGGAATATGGTGGGTAAGGAGTTCGAACGCCGCCCGAGCACAGGTGGTGCTTGGGCGGCAGTGGCGACGGGGCGGCGTAATGGGAACGTCAGGGGTAATGGGGGGTGGGAAGAGAGGGGGAAGAGAGAGGGGGGTTGAATCGCCGCCGGCGCTGGGCGGCGCTAGTGGTGATGCTCCGGTAAATTGCTGGAGCAAGGGTTCCGGGGTTTTAAGGGCTGTTTTGGGTAGAGTGAGAGAGGGAGGGGGAGATAGAGAGAGAAAGAGGGATGAGGAGGGGGTGGCGGGACTAACCGATCGGATAGCGTGGTCGACGGCGCAGGTGGCAGAGACGGCGGTGACGGAGGTCGGGGCAGAGTCGAGTAGGGCAGGGGAGACTCGGGGAGTGATTTGGGGGATGCTTGAATATGATTAGGGTAGAGTCGAGTCGGGGGTGTTGATTAGGGCATAGGCCGATTCGAGTCGGGGTGTGGGGCCCAGCTGAGTAAGAGACTGCTCGGGCCGAGCAGCGATAGCTGCTCAGTCTAGTAGGATAAGATAAAAAATGTGAAATTAAGCGCAAAACTTATGCCCTAGTACTCGACCGAGCTGATTAAAACAGAGCGATGTTTTCAGCTCTCAATTGCTTTCCATACAGCTCGACCGAGTGGGGTGGCTACTCTGTCGAGTCCATTAAGATTTCCATAGCGCCCTTTTTAGCACTTTTGGGACTCTCCCTGCAGCTCGACCGAGTCTACTCTACTCAGTCGAGTCGAATTAAAAACAGAGTGATCTTTTTCGACCTTTTTGGGCTCTGTTTGTAGCTCGACCGAGTAGGTGGCTATTCGGTCGAGTCGCTATTAATTTCCAGAGCCACTTTTTGCCTTCATCTCCAGCTTCCTACAGCTCTGTATGTAGCTCGACCGAGTAGGGTGCTACTCGTCCGAGTCGCAATAAATTTCCAGAAGCTGATTTTGCCTGTTTTCTCCAATTTCCTACAGCTCGGCTGAGTAGGTGGCTACTCAGCCGAGTTGCCTGTAGCTTTCAGAATGCTCTTTTAGGCCATTTCTCCAGCTGACTGTCACTCGACCGAGTAGGGGTCTACTTGGTCGAGTCATCTTGTAACGACCACTGTCCGGTTGTACGTATTTTGGTGCGTATGTTATCCCGGATGAGTATTTTCGTATTTTGGTTTTATCGTTGTGTTCCGTAGTCCGGACGCGTGACCGAACCCCGTATTCGCGTTCCTCTCGGAGGCGCGGACGCTCCGGTACCTTCATTGTAATTTTTGGACGTCGAGGGCCCAATCCGCTTAAATCATTATTACCTTATAATTATTTTCTTATATAAATTTTGTATCTTTGAAGGTCCTGTGAGTTTCTTATAAGTAAACCCACTAACTTCGTTTGTAAAAAAATAAAAATGAAACTCAAACCAATAAAAATCCTACGGTTTGAAATGGAATGGAGAACCTTTTTGAAAACAATGCTTATTAAACAAAGAAAGGGAATTCAACAGAAACGTTGAAGGGATCAACGAAATCAAACTTAAAAAAAACTAAATCAAATCTGTTTAAAAGCCTTACCCTAAAAATCCTAACAGGCCTTATCCTAACCATATCCCCTCTCCACGTAACCCACTCTCCCACGTGATATCCTCTTCCCCTACTCCCCTATACATATGCCTACTGATCAGCCGCACGAAAACATCAAGGAGAAAAAAACCCTACTATCAAAAACACCCATGCCTACTGTCTCCTCTCTGCGCCCTAGGCTTCACATGCTTAGCTCACTGTTACAAAAAAAAACAAACCTAAACAAACTACAACCAGGAGCTGCCTGCGCCCCATCTCCACGCTCGTACGGCCCCCCTTCAACTTCGACCTCCTCACGGCCAGCCAACACCCCTGCAGCCACGCCTGTGTTCATCTCCTTCCAACGCAGCCAACATCCGAGCTTCTTCCTCCTTCACTCCACCTTTCTCCTTCCAACCATCCCGCAACAGCCTCACACCAACCCCCACAGGCCGAGATCTGACACCCCGCAGCCTCCTTCTTCACGCGAGCAGCCTCTCCCCGTCGCTGATCACCGCGTGGACCCAACAGAACAGATCCGCGCACTCGGGAGACGCCCACAACCGTTCTTCTTCCCTCCCGAAGCTTTTACGCCGCTGTTCCGGGACTCGACGCGTCGCCGTCGCCGTTGACGTCATCCGATCCCTCGCTGCACTTCAGGTTGGTAGATCTATCCCCTAAAACTCATAACCCCCACCGTAAAGTAGAGAAACCTAATAAAACACGTTGATTAGACGTCGTAGGAGCTTGTACGAATCTGACCTGAACTGAGAAACGCTATTTCTGATTTTGTGCTCTGCCAAAACAGCGAACCAAACACTCCACGGTGTAGTACTCGTCGAGACGAATCCAACGACACCAAGAACGCCAAAAACAGGCGAGTATACAATTTGTTATGATTTTTAGAAGTTTCGGCACGTTTACGCCGCCTTCATGTTTTGCAGAACAACCTGAAATTGTGACGTGAAATGACGTAGGAAAGTGACACCATAATGATTAGGACGAAAATTGGGATCCAACGGTATATCATACGATATATCCCCAATTTAAACAACTAGAGAAAGAAATTGTTTCTGTAGCAAATTGAACGAAAAGGACGAAATCGTCATTATTGGAAATTACGGATCCGGTCGTTCGACCCGCTTCCGCTTGCAGAACTGTCACCATAAAACACTAATTTTGATAATAATGAAATTCAGTGAGTCTTGACATGTTTAACAGTTTGGACATCGTGAAATCGTGTGCCTCGAAGGCGGATTCGTGAATTCGTGATGTCGTGTGAGTCGACTAGGCCGGCTCGTGTTCCGGCAAAACTTTTGGGTGGGGTTAGGGTTGAGCGGCCACTGGGCGTATGAAAGGTACTCTTCTCAAGAGCACCACCCGACGCGGTGGGTTAGTGTCAATCACGGTAAGCCCCCGTGAGAGGAACGACCTTCTCATCACGACCTAAAGGCGAGAACCCTAGATTAGATGTGAAGTCTTGACATGGTCATTGAACGCTAACTTGGTCATCGTGAATATTGAAATGTTGACAAACTCTGAGAATTTAACTTTAAACTTGCCACCGACTAGAACTGCATGCTAGGATTGTTTCTTTCTGCTCCGAAATATTAAATGTTAATTGCTGCAGTTGTTTCCTATATAAAATGCTTCTAAAATTTCATATACTCGTTATATACTTCGCCTTGGGATGCTAAACCTTCTTGCAGACCCCTAGCTGACATACATTCATGTTTGTGGATGTATGTCAGGTTCAGAGCCCGAGTACCAGGAGGACCAGTACGAGACGCCGGAGTTGGAGAGTCAGGAGTTCGCACCTGACGCAGAGCCTCTCCCAGCAGAGGACTAGTGGACCCCGACACCTTTACTGCTTTTTCTTAGTCCCTTTTGTCATTGTAGTTACTTTCGAGTACGTTACTTTTCTTGTTGCTGCTTTTAGCCCAGCTGTGGCATTGTTAAACTCTGTGTACGAACTTTATTTCTGGATGTGGCTATATTTGTGCTGGTTGTGTTTTCTTATTATTTCTGAATGGTAGTTGCAAGGACCTCATCTGTGTTTTAAATACAGACGCTTATTGAACTCGAGCGTCGCCGCTCCAGTTCAAGCGGACCGCGTAACGCTCTCGCTTCCGGTGTCTTTTGGGAAGCGGGGCGTTACAGGTTTTAGTGGTGGCCCATGCAGGTCTCTTGCAACTGTGAAATTCAAAATAATGAGAGAGGACGACATCCGCCAGATGCTGGGAGTTATGAGAGATATGCTGGAGGTTCAGCATCATCTAGTCCAGCAGGGACGCCAGGCTGCACCAGCTGCGCCAGCCGCACCAGTTGCACCCGCCCCGGGAGCCAAGCAGTTCAGAGAGATGCGTCCGAAGAGCTTTTCCGGACGAGAGGGCCCGCTAGCGGCCAAAGAGTGGCGTCAGAGCACTGAGGATGATTTGGTCCTTGCCCGAATCCACAAAGATGAATGGGTGGATCTTGCCAGGAAGCAGCTGACAGATAATGCCCGCAGTTGGTGGACTGCGGAGGAGGCTAGGCTGACCAAGCCGATTTCATGGGATACCTTCAGCAAGAGGTTCGACGCCCAGTATTTTCCCAAGTCGGCGAAGCGAATGATGGAGAGTCGCTTCATCAACCTGGAGCAGGGTACTATGACCGTTGACGAGTACGAGGCGGAGTTCACTATGCTGAGCCGCTATGCCCCTGCCATGGTGAAGGAACCTGAGGACTGTGCACACCGTTTCCTGCATGGCTTGGACCTAGACATTCAGAGTGTGCTGTCCGGAAATACTTTTTCTACTCATGAGGATGTTCTGGTGGCTGCAAAGAATCAGGAGCACGTGGCCAATCTGAAGAAGGCCCGACAGGCGGGCAAGCGCCCGATGGAGATGCAGAGGAGTGCACCTAGGCCTGGTGTACGTCCAGTTCAGACCACTCAGTTCAAGAGGCCAGCCGCACCTGTTTTCAACCGAGCTGAGCAGACTTGCCACTTCTGCGGCAAGCTTGGCCATCTGAAGAAGGACTGCAGGAAGATGCTGAATCAGTGTTTGGTTTGTGGATCGTCTGCTCATGTTGCGAGGGACTGCCCCCGAGGTTCTCGACCTATGACTGCTGGAGCACCCGGACCGGTTCAGCGGACAGCGCCTGTGCCTGGACCCGCTCAGAGACCAGTGCCTGCACCTGGACAGCGAGGACCACCTCTGGTACCGCAGGAGCGAGCCTTCCAGCAGGCCAAACCCCCGGTGCGTCGAGCTTACACCATGACAGCCGTTGAGGCTGAAGCTGTTGACGATGTGATCGCAGGTAACCCTTGACCTAGTCTTTACTTTCTGCATTTATGTTTGATTAGTTAGTTTCCTTGTTTGATATAGTTGCTTGTACCCCTTAGGTGTTATCCTAGTTTCTTCTCACCCCGCCCTGACCCTGTTCGACTCTGGAGCTTCCATGTGCATCCTGTCACGGAAGTTCGTAGTCGAACACGCGATACCCACCTACACACTCCCCAAGTGTTGGAACATCACGACTGGGAATGGCGTGGTGAAGGTTGCACTTGGTTGTAGACCTTGCCCATTGGTGGTTAGTGGACACGAATTGTATGCAGATTTCATCGTCCACGACCTACCCAATTTCGATGCGATCCTCGGCATTGATTGGTTAGGAGCTTTTTACGCCACGATCGACTGTCACCGGAAGAAAGTGGTGTTTGAAATCCCTGGCCATCCAGTATTCGAGTTCGTCAGCGGAGGACGTTCGCTTGGACCTGTCAAGTTCAGAGCCCAGCCGTATAGATTGACAGTTGCATCTCTGATAGCAGAGCCAGGAAAGACAGTTGTAGTGCGAGACTTCGAGGATGTCTTCCCTGAGGACATTTCCGGTTTGCCGCCTGATCGAGCGTTGGAGTTCGGCATTGATCTGATGCCAGGAGCTCAACCAATTTCTAAAGCACCGTACCACATGGCTCCTGCTGAGTTAGAAGAGCTGAGGAAGCAGTTGGACGAGCTGCTACAGAAAGGTTTTATTCATCCCAGCGTGTCTCCCTGGGGTGCACCCGTCTTGTTGGTGAAGAAGAAAGACGGATCGAGGAGGATGTGTATCGATTATCGAGAGCTGAATCAGATCACTGTGAAGAACAAGTACCCGCTGCCCCGTATTGACGATATCTTCGATCAGCTTGGTGGATCGAAGGTGTTCTCGAAGCTGGATCTTCGGAGTGGATACCATCAAGTCAGAGTCAAAAAGGATGACGTGCCCAAGACAGCTTTCCGGACCAAGTACGGGCACTATGAGTTCGTTGTCATGCCATTCGGTGTGACCAACGCTCCTGCTGTGTTCATGAACCTCATGAACCTCATCTTTTACGACTTCCTCGACAAGTTCGTGGTGATTTTTATAGATGACATCCTGGTGTATTCGAGGGGCGAGGAAGAGCATGCAGAACATTTGAGATTGGTATTGGAGACGCTCCGCCATCATCGACTATATGCCAAGTATAGCAAATGCGAATTCTGGCTGGACAGAATTGCATTTCTTGGGCATGTAGTATCAGGGGCCGGCATCTCAGTGGACCCAGAGAAGGTCAGAGCAGTCAGTGATTGGCCTACACCGCGATTAGCTTCGGATATCAGGAGTTTCCTCGGATTGGCTGGCTACTACCGCAGGTTTATCAAGGATTTCTCGAGGATAGCTAAGCCGATGACGAGATTGACGAGGAAGGATGTCAAGTTCGGTTGGACAGAATCTTGTGAGCAGGCTTTCGGCACCTTGAAGGAGAGACTGACGACTGCACCGATCTTAGCTATTCCGGACAGAAGCGGAGGCTTTGAGATTTTCTGCGATGCATCAGGGAAGGGACTTGGTTGTGTTCTGCACCAGCACAACCATGTAGTTGCGTATGCTTCGCGACAGTTGAAAGTTCATGAGAAGAACTATCCAACCCATGATTTGGAACTCGCCGTTGTCATTTTCGCGCTGAAGATCTGGCGTCATTTCTTACTTAGTGTGAAGGTGAAGATATTCACCGATCACAAAAGTTTGAAATACATATTTACTCAGAAGGAGCTGAATATGAGACAGCGCAGATGGTTGGAGTTGATGGCAGATTACGACATCGACCTTCAGTATCATCCAGGGAAGGTGAATGTCGTACCGGACGCCTTGAGCCGACTGCCAGAGGTGATGATTCTCACAGCTCGGTGGAGATTACAGCAGGACCTGCGAGAGATGGATGTTGAAGCTGTTCTTCCCGGAGTCACTTCGTCGTTGATGAACATGCAGATTCAGTCGACGATTGTTGATCGGATCAAGAGTGCTCAAGCTGGTGATGCGAAGTTGATGAAGATCAGAGAGCAAGTCGAAGCCGGACTCCGGGCAGATTTTCTGATTCACGAGGATGGATCTTTGAGGTATGGCAGCAGGATCTGCGTGCCTGCAGGTGATATCAGAGAGGAATTGATGAATGAGGCTCACAGCTCGCCTTATTCCATTCATCCTGGGGGCACAAAGATGTACAAGGATCTTCGTCGGAATTTCTGGTGGCACGGAATGAAAAGAAGTGTGGCACGGAGTGTTGCCAAATGCCTGGTGTGTCAGCAGGTGAAGGCTGAACATCATCGCACGGCCGGACTACTACAGCCCCTGCCTATTCCGGAGTGGAAATGGCAGCACATCACGATGGATTTTGTGACTGGCTTACCTCGGAGCACCAAACAGAATGACGCAATCTGGGTCATCGTCGATCGGCTGACCAAGTCTGCGCACTTCATACCGTTCCGAGTAGGACAATCCACGGAAATACTGGCTAGGAAATATATGGAGGTAATGATCTGACTCATCCTTTCGTATTTCCTTCTAGTATTAATAGTGATGTGAATTTGTTGTGTAGGAGATCGTGTGTTTGCATGGAGTCCCTGTGAGCATTGTATCCGATCGCGATACGAGGTTCACGTCTCAGTTCTGGAAGAGTCTGCAGACCAATCTTGGTACCAGTCTGAAGTTCAGCACTGCGTATCACCCGCAGACGGATGGCCAGTCAGAGCGGACCATTCAGATTCTGGAGGACATGCTGAGAGCTTGCATGCTAGATTTCAAGGGTTCGTGGGAGGATCATCTACACCTGGTGGAGTTCTCCTACAACAACAGTTATCAGGCAAGCATTGGCATGGCGCCTTTTGCTGCTCTCTACGGAAGGAAGTGTCGTTCGCCCCTGAGCTGGGACGACGTTGGAGATAGAGAGATATTGGGACCGGAGTTGATTGTCGAAGCTGTGGACGTTGTTCGAGATATCAGGGACAAGCTTCGGATTGCTCAGGACCGTTATAAGCATTGGGCTGATGCTAAACGGCGACCTCTGGAGTTTCAGCCGGGAGACCATGTGTTCCTGAAAATTTCTCCGAATCGCGGAGTGATTCGCTTTGGGAAACGTGGCAAGCTCAGCCCGAGATACATCGGACCCTTCGATGTTCTGGAGAGAGTTGGCGAGGTAGCGTACCGCTTAGCCTTGCCGCCATCTTTGGAAGGTGTTCACGATGTCTTCCACGTGTCTCAGCTTCGTCGGTACATCAGCGACCCATCTCACGCTGTTGACTACTCTGAGATCACCGTTCGTCCAGATCTGTCGTATGATCAGCAGCCAGTGCAAATTATTGACAGACGTCAGAAGTCACTCCGAAACAAGACTGTCGATCTTGTTAGAGTGATGTGACGACACGGCTCGCCAGGAGAGTCCACCTGGGAGAGAGAAGATGAGATGTTAGAGCGTTACCCTCACCTGTTCCCTGACCAGTGATTGTTTGAAATTCCGAGGGCGGAATTTTCTTTAAGGTGGGTAGAATGTAACGGCCACTGTCCGGTTGTACGTATTTTGGTGCGTATGTTATCCCGGATGAGTATTTTCGTATTTTGGTTTTATCGTTGTGTTCCGTAGTCCGGACGCGTGACCGAACCCCGTATTCGCGTTCCTCTCGGAGGCGCGGACGCTCCGGTACCTTCATTGTAATTTTTGGACGTCGAGGGCCCAATCCGCTTAAATCATTATTACCTTATAATTATTTTCTTATATAAATTTTGTATCTTTGAAGGTCCTGTGAGTTTCTTATAAGTAAACCCACTAACTTCGTTTGTAAAAAAATAAAAATGAAACTCAAACCAATAAAAATCCTACGGTTTGAAATGGAATGGAGAACCTTTTTGAAAACAATGCTTATTAAAAAAAAGAAAGGGAATTCAACAGAAACGTTGAAGGGATCAACGAAATCAAACTTAAAAAAAAACTAAATC
Source organism: Scilla litardierei (assembly GCA_030789695.1). Classification (NCBI taxonomy): domain Eukaryota; kingdom Viridiplantae; phylum Streptophyta; class Magnoliopsida; order Asparagales; family Asparagaceae; genus Scilla; species Scilla litardierei. Next base: position 127,631 of record JAULAV010007621.1, on the reverse strand, counting down.
AAATCTGTTTAAAAGCCTTACCCTAAAAATCCTAACAGGCCTTATCCTAACCATATCCCCTCTCCACGTAACCCACTCTCCCACGTGATATCCTCTTCCCCTACTCCCCTATACATATGCCTACTGATCAGCCGCACGAAAACATCAAGGAGAAAAAAACCCTACTATCAAAAACACCCAGGCCTACTGTCTCCTCTCTGCGCCCTAGGCTTCACATGCTTAGCTCACTGTTACAAAAAAAACAAACCTAAACAAACTACAACCAAGAGCTGCCTGCGCCCCATCTCCACGCTCGTACGGCCCCCCTTCAACTTCGACCTCCTCACGGCCAGCCAACACCCCCGCAGCCACGCCTGTGTTCATCTCCTTCCAACGCAGCCAACATCCGAGCTTCTTCCTCCTTCACTCCACCTTTCTCCTTCCAACCATCCCGCAACAGCCTCACACCAACCCCCACAGGCCGAGATCTGACACCCCGCAGCCTCCTTCTTCACGCGAGCAGCCTCTCCCCGTCGCTGATCACCGCGTGGACCCAACAGAACAGATCCGCGCACTCGGGAGCCGCCCACAACCGTTCTTCTTCCCTCCCGAAGCTTTTACGCCGCTGTTCCGGGACTCGACGCGTCGCCGTCGCCGTTGACGTCATCCGATCCCTCGCTGCACTTCAGGTTGGTAGATCTATCCCCTAAAACTCATAACCCCCACCGTAAAGTAGAGAAACCTAATAAAACACGTTGATTAGACGTCGTAGGAGCTTGTACGAATCTGACCTGAACTGAGAAACGCTATTTCTGATTTTGTGCTCTGCCAAAACAGCGAACCAAACACTCCACGGCATAGTACTCGTCGAGGCGAGTATACAATTTGTTATGATTTTTAGAAGTTTCGGCACGTTTACGCCGCCTTCATGTTTTGCAGAACAACCTGAAATTGTGACGTGAAATGACGTAGGAAAGTGACACCATAATGATTAGGACGAAAATTGGGATCCAACGGTATATCATACGATATATCCCCAATTTAAACAACTAGAGAAAGAAATTGTTTCTGTAGCAAATTGAACGAAAAGGACGAAATCGTCATTATTGGAAATTACGGATCCGGTCGTTCGACCCGCTTCCGCTTGCAGAACTGTCACCATAAAACACTAATTTTGATAATAATGAAATTCAGTGAGTCTTGACAGGTTTAACAGTTTGGACATCGTGAAATCGTGCGCCTCGAAGGCGGATTCGTGAATTCGTGATGTCGTGTGAGTCGACTAGGCCGGCTCGTGTTCCGGCAAAACTTTTGGGTGGGGTTAGGGTTGAGCGGCCACTGGGCGTATGAAAGGTACTCTCCTCAAGAGTACCACCCGACGCGGTGGATTAGTGTCAATCACGGTAAGCCCCCGTGAGAGGAACGACCTTCTCATCACGACCTAAAGGCGAGAACCCTAGATTAGATGTGAAGTCTTGACATGGTCATTGAACGCTAACTTGGTCATCGTGAATATTGAAATGTTGACAAACTCTGAGAATTTAACTTTAAACTTGCCACCGACTAGAACTGCATGCTAGGATTGTTTCTTTCTGCTCCGAAATATTAAATGTTAATTGCTGCAGTTGTTTCCTTTATAAAATGCTTCTAAAATTTCATATACTCGTTATATACTTCGCCTTGGGATGCTAAACCTTCTTGCAGACCCCTAGCTGACATACATTCATGTTTGTGGATGTATGTCAGGTTCAGAGCCCGAGTACCAGGAGGACCAGTACGAGACGCCGGAGTTGGAGAGTCAGGAGTTCGCACCTGACGCAGAGCCTCTCCCAGCAGAGGACTAGTGGACCCCGACACCTTTACTGCTTTTTCTTAGTCCCTTTTGTCATTGTAGTTACTTTCGAGTACGTTACTTTTCTTGTTACTGCTTTTAGCCCAGCTGTGGCATTGTTAAACTCTGTGTACGAACTTTATTTCTGGATGTGGCTATATTTGTGCTGGTTGTGTTTTCTTATTATTTCTGAATGGTAGTTGCAAGGACCTCATCTGTGTTTTAAATACAGACGCTTATTGAACTCGAGCGTCGCCGCTCCAGTTCAAGCGGACCGCGTAACGCTCTCGCTTCCGGTGTCTTTTGGGAAGCGGGGCGTTACACATCTGTAGCTTTTCTCCCCCAAGCTTGTGCTTCTCTATGGCGCTCTCCCCTTGGTTTCTTTGCCTTTAATTCATCGTGTGTGGCGCGCTCTCCTCATCGTTCAACCTGAAAAAGGAAGAACTCGTCAGCTTTTTATGTTTTGTATTTTTATAGAAGCAAATACGTATTTGTTTGGTTTTGAATAAGAAAAGCAAAACAAAAAAGTGAAAACAAAAGCCAAGAGATAGAAGATCGGGTTGCCCCCCGATAAGCGCTTGTTTTAAGTCATAAGCTTGACTCCCTCAAGATCTCCATTGAATATTGGGCACATACGAGATGCGTGCGTCATGTTTGCCGATGATCCCATGAGGCAGTATTTGGTGCGCATCTTCAAGGTGGCTCTCCTCAACCGTATGGATAGGAGCTCCCAGATCTCTGTGGTGCAATGAATTGTCCAGAGCCTCATCGTCGAGTACGCGAAGATAGGCGGCTACCGCTTTGTTATGTATGACGACGCCGTCGTCATCAATGCTCAACTTCACCGGATCTTTGGTGAACTCTTCCATGGCATAGTCATCTGTGGCTTCATCTTCCAAGAGCTCTAGGTAGCTCGCAAATCCTTGAGGGGCACGTTCCCTCATAGGTTTTTGTAGATGAAATTCCACTTCTATATTGCCCACATTCATAGAAATTGTTCCCTCACAAACATCTATTAATACTCCGACCGTCGCCATGAACGAACGGCTCAATATGAGTTGAGAGCTCCCTTTTTCCGGCATATCCATGATGATGAAATCCACCGGTACACAAAGTCCGGGAGGTATCTGCAAAATGATGTCACGTGCTATACCCACCGGATACGTGATGGAGTCGTCCGCCAACTGAATAGACATGTTGGTTTGCTCAAGCTCCATTCCGGTATGTAGCCTCTTAAAAATGGAAAGCGGTTTCAAGCTGATGCTCGCTCCCAAGTCTATCAAAGCCTGGCTAATAGGGGTATCGCCGATGGAACACGCACTGTGAAGCTCCCGGGATTCGGCAACTTCTTCGAAAGATGATTCTTGATAATTGATGTGGAGTCCTCTAAAAGCTTTACCTCGTCATTTTTTTGCTTCCCCGTAATGAGTTCTTTCAAAAATTTTACATACGTGGGAATCTTTGTTATAGCATCCATGAAAGGAATGTTTAGTTGAATACCTTTAAGGAGCTCCATGAACTTAGCATACTTCTTTTCCATCTTTGTCAATGCTAATCTCTGGGGATATGGTGGAGGAGGTCGACTTGCCTTTTCCTCAGCGGCATTCCTCGGGGTAGCATTGTTGGAAGTAGTGATGCTATACTCCATTGCTGTGGTGGCTGTGGGCAAAGTAGAGGGCGAAGCCTCCTTCTCTCCAGTAATACTAGGCTCATCAATAGCCTTTTCCTTGTCGTCGCCAATGAGAACATCTCCATTTTGAGCTTGAACTGTCTGTTCTTGGATTGCCTTGCTAGAAATCAGCACCATTACAATGTCGGTTTTCTTTCCTCCACGGATAGTAATGGCAACTATTGCATTTGCTTAAGCCCTAGTGTTAGGCTCCGGTTGTGAGGGCAGTCTTCCTTGCGTCTTCAAGAGTTGAGACATCTGACCCTTAAGCTCATCAAGGGAGGTATTAATATTCTTGAATTGAGTGGTGGTGTCATTGTTGAACTTGGTTTGTCCGCTCATGAATGCTTCCACCGTGGCCTCTAAGTTGGGCCTTGGTGGTGCCGGTGCATATTGTTGTGGAGGGGGGGCGATTGAAGTACCCTGGCGGTCTGAAGGGCCTAGATGGCCTAAACCCATTTTGTTGTTGCGGCCCTTGTTGTTGGGGAGGTGGTTGAGGTGGCCTTTGAAACGTGGAGGTTACATCCCTTCATTTGGTTTCCTGTAAGACAGTCCGGGGTGATTACTTGCCGCCAGATGTTGCCATTGGTGTCGTCCACTCCTTGCACAAAATGTGCCTGCTCAGGTGGCATATCTGCTCCATCATATGAACCCTCATTATGGACATAGCCTTGCTCTTAATATTCGTCATGGGTAGAGTAGGCTAGAGCGCTAGAGGTGGTTGGAATAGCATCCAACCGTTATTCAATTGTTGCTACTTGCTTGCAAAGAGTTTCAATGTAAGTATCAAGATGACTAACATTTTTTACCTTGGGATTCTTAATGATGGAGCGCTCCTCGCTCCATTGTTGGTTGTTTGCAGCCATGTGCTCCAGTAGAGATATGGCTTCTTCAAGCGATTTATCCAAAAGGGCGCCTTGTGCGGCGACATCTATGATCATTTTTGTGCTCGGCTGGAGCCTGTTGTAGAAACTCTGAACTAGATCCCAAGCCAGGATTCCGTGATGTGGACATTGGTGCTGGATATCCTTAAACCTCTCCCAAGCTTCATAAAGGGACTCTTGAGGTAATTGCTTGAAGTTGGAGATGGCTCCTCGAATCCTCACCGTTTTAGATGGTGGGTAAAATTTATCCACGAATGCTAAAGCCAGTTGCTCCCATGTGGTGAAGTGGTTAGAAGGATGAGCGGGCAACCAGTATGAGGCATTGTCCCTTAAAGTAAAAGGAAGGAGCCTAAGCTTGATAGCATCGTCGCTTACATCCTTGACCTTGAACATATCGCACTTTGCCAAGAAAGAATCAATATGATGATTCGGGTTCTCATGTGGATGCCCATGGAAGGGATCCTGCTGCATCAGATTAATTAACCCGGTCCTCAGTTCAAAGCTACCCGCCGCCAGTTGTAGCCTCAAAATGGTAGAAGTGCTCCCATAGCTTGGCTTCATATGGTCCCAGATGGACCCAGTACGAGGCGGAGTGGTGGTACGCTCTGCCATCAGATCAAAAGATGTTTGACCCCTTGTCAAAGCTCTGAGTGTTCGTGTGGTTTTTTCGATCTCGGGATCAAAAAGTAATTCCTTGTCAATGCTTCCGAGGCGAGTAATCATGCACAGTAAAAAACTCAGAAGAATACCGTGAGTAGCAAAGTAGTAAAAGAGAATAAAAGGATGGAAAGACAAGAGATGGTAAGATTTGCTGACAATTTCTTCAAAAGAAAAATTGCCTAAGTAACACTGTACGATCCCCGTCAACGGTGCCAAAAACTTGATGCACCCGGAACTAACACCTAAAATCCACCTGGTAGTGTCACTAATGCCAGGCACTGAATGGTTCCCAAGTATCAATTCCGGGCTCACGAACGCAAGCGGACAGTGTCAAGTTATAATATAAAATATATCGATCACACAGGGAAAGTAGCGGTGTATTGTTCTCAGGTTATTTCTAAATCTCAGAAAGAGGTAGCAGTCAGTTTGAACTATTGGTTGATTGGTGATGTTTGATCAATATAAAGAGACTAGGTCATTAGGACTCACCGCTAGGACCGTCGGAGGTCGATGGTAGGTTAAGACTTCTACGTTGCATTGGTTTTATTGGGGGATTGTAGCATCAAGTAAGTGAACTCATGCGTCTAGGCTTCATGAGTCTAACATATCGCATTCACCCTGCTCTCGCGATAATGCATACGATATTGCATTAAGGATCTACAATAATCTCACCACTCTCGTAGGTCGAATGCTCTCAACTCGTACACTCTCGTGGGTTAGTGCTTCGAGGTATTTTGGTGGCTCTCATTGACGCAATGGCGGTAGCTGTCAATTATTGGTATAGTTTGTCGGTGGATCCCATCAAGACACGAGCCAGGTTTGGTCACAAGCCTCGGTTGAATCCACTAACTCCCTAATTAAATCCATAAGATACTCCTTAAGCTAATCAATTCCACCGACCATGGGCACGATCTCAATACTAGTTCTCCTAGGGATTTGGATAGATCAACCAAAATACTCCCCTTTTTATGTCTAATACAACCTAAAAATCCTAACTTCGCATCTTTTTCCTAAGATCCTAGGGCTAATTAGCCCTAGATAAAACTACTCACACATGGTAGAGAAAGTGAAGAAAGATTGGATTTTTACCCTGGAATTCATCATAGTAATCGAAAGCATATAAAAGATAGGAATACGTACCAAAAGCGATGTAGATCGATAGCAAGTCACAGAGAATTTAGATCCAGTAGATTCCAAGCCAGAAAATGCAATAAAAATCAAGTCTTTGCTCAATAATCCAAAACCTAGATCCAAAACTCTTAATTAAATCTAAAGTTTACTCTAAAACACTTGATGTCTAAAATATCCAAGGAATTGTCTAATATACAAGGGGTAGGGACCCCAATAAATCATTCTCAAAAATCTGGAAAGTTGGGCCCACTTGTTGCTTGGACGTGTCGGCTACTCGACCAAGCAGGTGGCTGCTCGGTCGAGTCAACTGGCTGGCCACGCTGCTGCTTGCTTGTTTCTGATGCGGGCTACTCGGTCGAGTAGCCCCCTACTCGATCGAGTAGCAGGGGATGTCAACTCGGGTCGAGTCACCTAGCTGCTCGATAGAGTGGGCTGGTCCGTTTCCTGTGCTGTATCTGCGTGTCAGCTCGGTCGAGTAACTGTAAGCTACTCGGCCCGAGTCACCTGGGAAACTGACTGGGCTGAGGGCTGTTTCTTGGTTTCTCTCACTCGCTTCTCCTCCACTCCTCCGATCTTCTTCTAGACTGCGACGAACTCCCATGGAGCCTTGCCAATGATGTCCTGGACGCGCTGGATGTGTCCATGTCCCAAATCAGCCCCAATTCGCTCCAAAATCCCTGAAAATCCACAAATGTATGCGAAAACTAGAATATGGCGTTAGGAGCGCATTAATATATAAAAATTTGGATTTCGAAGGCGAATATGATATGAAATGAGATGAAATAATGCGGTAAAAACTTGGAAAATATGGACACATCAGTAGGGATGTGCGATTTTGACAATACTCGGTTTGTCAGTTAATATGTCCGAAAACTGTTTAACAGTTTCAATAGTGTGCTTCTTCTGGATCACATCACTATTCAGATATTTGAAATGGTCAACTAAGCTTCAAGCTCATGGATGATTGTAATATCCATGTTGAACCTAATACTGGGAATTTAAAGAGTTCTGAATGTGAAGTATCTTTAGGATCTAATCTTCACTATCAATTCTCTATATGAGACCCATCAATGCACAATCTTTGAGATGTGCTCTAAATGCTTCTCCCGTTTTCATTGCTCGGAATCTATTTATCTGGGGTAATTAAGCCCGATAAATAGATCTAAGACGGGAGTGCTCGGAATCTATTTATCTGGGTAATTAAGACCGATAAATGGATCTAAGACGGCATTATGATGGTTTATAGTTGGTGCTATGGGGATGTGGACACATTATGGCACAATCGATAAGATGTTCTCTAAACGCTTTCCCCGTTAGGAATTCTCGAAAACTGTTTATATGGGGGTGATCATGCCCTTATAAATAGGTTCTAAGGAGGCGCTTTGATGGTATACAGTGAAATTGCATGTCCCCATGCAGTTACCAGCAACAAGATTTTTAACGATGATTAATCCGTTTAAATCATTTTAATGATTTATTCATATAACCCAGTTTGGGTGTGAACACAGACTCCAGGGTGTTCAACTTTATTCCAGTTGCAAATTATGGTTTATTTCCCAGTATTATCCCATGTTCCCGCTATGTAGTAATGTGTCATATATGTTGTGAAAAAACTGGACTGCGTTTGGATAACAAGTTTGATTATGACCATTTTTATAGAATATACAGATGAGTATACTAAGGTACATCATCAGCCTTAAGTAGGAAGTGAATAAGTCCACTTTAATCCCTCAAGTACTCTCAAGAGACCCAGAGGTCTTCTTATTTTAATGATGATAGTTAATATATCATCTTAAATTCTATTAGAGGAAGTTTTGAGAGTTAATGTCCACGTTTAGTGGAGATGATCTCGTAATCATTTTTTCTGTTAAGTGGGATAATGAAAACGCACCCTTCTGAAGAAACTTCGTGTTCTTCAGATTTATAGGATGGGGTAATAATGTCTTGCATCATCAATCCATGGTGACATATTATATCGTTCCAACTTTAAAATTTGGACAATTCTGGACACTTCAGGTGTTACAGTTAATTCCTTTTTTATTTATGTAGGAATTTTAAAAATCCATTTGAACGCTCAAGTATGGTCTTCAAGGCCATTATATTCTTGAGTCATTTATTAGGATTTCGTTTTAACGAATATCCATCGAAACTGGGTAAGTTTATATTCTTGATTTTTGAGAGTACGTGACATTGTCATATAGAGTATTTGGGTTTGCAAAGCCCGAATCTCAAGTCAGACATCCCAAAAAAATAGTTTTCTACTAGACTACTATTAAGGAGAAATGCTTTTAAAAGCATACATCTATAGTTATGTTGGAACTCACTAATAATTATGTTATGGCAATAGATTTAAATTTGTTTTCAAAAGCCTATTTGTCCTCAGGGAGTAATTAAGTATACAATAGCTAGATCAACTTTCGTCTTTAGACTAGCTTTGTATATATTACCTATGGCATAAATTAATGACCATTTCATATTGCAATAGCAGTATGGGTCATTCCAAAACTTCTGGGTCTGGACTTGGTTTGCCATTGCTTATTCCATGTAGAGGATATCATATCTTCCTTTTTCCTTTTTATATCAGGACATAGTTGGTCCTGGAATTCCCATGTTTTCAGTCTTCCATATTGTTATTTTTAAGGAAGAAGAAACATTGGTCTTACTAGAAGACATATATAAGGGAATGAGCTTGTTTCTATACTTCCACTTTTCATATTTATGTGGGACTTTTGAAAGTCCATTTGAATGCTCATATATGGTCTTCATGCCATTATTTTCTTGAGTCATTCAGTTTTTATGTGGATAGAGAAACATGCATAAGGGGAATAAATACATGGATGCGAATATATTTCTCACTTATCTATTTAGCCACGACTTCAGGAGTGAGCTTATACGCAAAGTTAGATTCAAAAATCTTTCCTTGTAAAGTGAGATTACTCGTAAAAGAGTTAGCGTTGTCATGGCATACTTTTGGTGTCCATATTGGTCTATATAGACCATAGATCTATGAAATCTATATACCGCGAAATGCGTATCGTTAAGAAGATCGCATCAATAGTTTTCGCATAATCCATCGTATTTTTTATTTTCATTTTATTTGAGCAAAAGGATGTTGAAATTTGAATTTGAACTTCAGGTTCAATTATCAATATAGATATGATTTAACTTTTGATATATTATAATCATGTGTCATAATCACAATGTGAGTACATATGCATGAATAAAATGTAAAAACAAATCATGCATACACCATAGAGCATCCATCAAAGGCAGTTCATGATACATATAAAATAATGATATACATGAAAAGAACCTAAGTGATGTACAACAAATAAGATATTATAATGAATTGTGCATTAATCTTTTATTCAGAAGATGCCTTGAAATATATGACCCGTCCTCGAAAATTTAATGGGACTTTGACCAAAAAGAAATGTTTGTGAGGTATAAGGTGGAATTGGATGCTTTTGGCCACCTGCGGTACTCACCGGGTCAATCGGGTCATGTTCAGAAAAATTTAAAAACTGAACGCGCCCAAAACCATATTTTATTGATATCCCCAAGCAACGTTTTATACTCAAAAACATTTATATGATGTTAATCCACTCCCATTTCATTCCATTATTTTTCTGTAATTTTTGAAAAAAATTCCAGATTTTTTGGAATTTTTGGGAATTTCTAGGCATTTTCTGAATTTAATATATATAAATATATGTAAAATATAAATATACATAAATAAACTTTATTTTTCAGGAAAAAAATTAAAAGTTAAGGCTTGCGGGCCTGAGGCCCCCGGGCTGGCCGTTAGCTTCAGGTCAACAGCAGGAAACAGAAAAATAGTAAATTTTGTGTGTTTTTTAAAAAGGCCCACGGGCCGACTATGGGCTTCTAGCCTAGTTTGGGAAAAAATAATTTATTTTATTTTATTTTTTTGTTAATTGGGCTCAGGCCCATTTGTCCTGCCCACCTCCCTAACCCAATAGGGTTAAGGTTTTAAATTTTTTTTTGGGGGGGGTGGTGGGGGGTGTGCCGCCAACGGGCGGGGTCGAGCCATGATTGCTGGCCGCGTTCGGCGCCGTGGCTGTGGCTGGTGCCGGCAAGCCAAAAATGAATATATATTTTTACGGATAATGATTATCTAAGAGTTTTCTGGGCGTTTTTCGGTCGAATCTAGCCGTTTAAGGCCGGATCTGAGGCTTTAGGGTTTATGGGGTGCCGTTTCAAGGCGGCTTCATGCCGTGATCGATAAAAATATGATAAATTTTTTATTTTTCGAAGGACATCAACAACAAGATTTTTGCAAAACCCAATTAGGTCAACAAATAAGCAATTATTCCGTTTGCAAACAATAATCGATATGCTTTATTTTTCAAAATTGTGCCTTTGGACATCATTCTGTATTGTCCTTTAATAAAAAGATCACAGAATTTCAAACTTGAGACATGTTGGGTGGAACATTGATATATAGATAGCAGTAGGTAATCAGAATGAGGGCAATCATTGTACTTTAATCACCATCTAATTTGCAATGTCCATTTAAACAACAGTTTACTACAAATCAATTTTAGAAGTATAGTCAAAATCACAATATTATTTTTATTTTGGCGGTAAATCCAAATGCAAACCTAAATGTTGCTACAAGTAGACTAGACTATAGATGAATCGTTAAACTGATTATTCCTTGAACCCAGTTTCATAACTCTGAATACTTAAGAACTATTATTTCAATGAAACGAGAACAAAAAACCATAATCGAATGGCACTTTCAAGCGCATCACAATCCATGATCATGAACGTATGCATATTAAAAATGTGATTTTGATTTAAATACAAAATTAGATCTAGAGAATCATGATCATGAAAAAAATTGGAATTTTTGCACAAATCTAGAAATACCTATAGATTTGTCGTCCTACGAAGCTTTTCGTGACGATCCGCGCATCAGCTCCTCTCTCACGCCGTCGCAAAAAGATTTGTCAGACCTTCGTCGCATCATTTCCTTCTCTACGAGCATAATTCGTGCTGATAACATATTGAGAGATGAAGAGTCTCCAAGAAAGAGTGCTGGTTAGGGGTTTCCTAGCCTCGCATATATATTAATATATTAGGGTTGAATACGAAGGGATGGACATATGAAAGGTCTCAATGATCTTATTCATAAAAAAACAATGAAAATGGCAGGAGGAACTTTTTCATGATGATTGTTGTAAACTTGGTGGCTACAGAACCTGTAGCTCTGTATTATAGTAATATGGTTACACAATGGGTGGATACCCAATTCACAGTTGGGCCTCCAAAAGCCCGTTTATAACACTTCCCATTATCCATCCATTGTTGTAAGCCGTAATGAGCGCTTCAGGGTTCATAGAGCTTATCTGACCATGGTGATATGGATACTTCTGGATCCCAAGTTAAGAGTTCTTGCCTCGTTAAAACCTTTGCCATGGAAAACCCAGTGGGAAAAACCAGTGGCTAAGAGAAAAGAGTACAAGTCTCTGTAACTTCCCCTGATCGATGGATATTTGTGGATCCAGAGTTGATGTGGTTGCCTCGTTAAAACCTTTGGCTGTGGAAAACCCAGTGGGAAAAACCAATAGCCAAGGGAAAAAGAGTACAGCCCAGCATTAACTCCCCCTGAAATGTACAAGCTTCAGGCTTGTAGATCTCTCAACTGTCTCATCCCAATTCCTAATACAAGATTTCTAAAGGTACTGCGAGGTAAAGCTTTAGTAAATAGATCTGCCAGGTTGTTGCAAGACTGGATCTGCTGGATGTCGATCTGGTTGTCTACTTGTTGTTCATGCGTGCAGAATAGCTTGGGGGAAATGTGCTTCGTCCTGTCACCTTTGATGTAGCCACCACATAGTTGAGCTATGCAAGCAGCATTGTCTTCGTACATGGTGGTTGGTCCAAGATCTCCCGTCTTCAGGCCGGTAGTCACTGTTCGATGAAATGCCAAATTAGCCGATCGCTCTCTCCTTAGTCGGAAGAGGGATCGTAGTGATTTGAATTGAAGTTATAAGCCCGACTACACCATGAAACCATGAACACTCACATTTCTCATCTTTGTTTGCTATCCTACATATTTCGTTGTTTGCATGCTTAAAGGTAGTGCGTTCTAAAAATTCACTCAACCAATCCTCACCCCAAAGGGTGGTATTTCTCACACCGCTTGAGCTAATTGTGTCCGTTGTTGATTGTAAGCAAGTTGTCCCCGTGTTCGACCCTAGGCTCACTAGGATTTTTACTACTTGGCGACCTCCTACACTTGGGAGTTAGCGTGCAATCTTTTGTTCACGCCAATTTTTTGGCGCCGTTGCCAAGTGTAGGAGGACGTCAAGTAATAAATTTATATCCAGTGAGACCGGGTCGGATCACGGGGACAAGTCGTTTTGCAATCGCAAGTTCAATTAATAAAGGAGAGATAAAGACGAAACTACAACCAACTACGCTAATGGTGGAAATGCGCGTGAAAATGTGGGTGAGACCATCTACCAAACCAACATCCTAGGGTTCGAGAATCGGAGAGGGAAATAGGCGAGGAAGCTTGTGTGGTGTGTGGGAATGAGGTTGCTAAGCATATGGGTTCAATCCGAGGATAACTCAGTTGTCTTTCCGGCTAAGGAAAGCGCAATCGGTGGATGTGGCATTTTAACAAACACTTGGTATGCAATGAAAGTAGGGTATGGAAAATCGAGATAACAAACAACCAAGCATATATGAATGGTACCACTAGGCAAACTCCACTCTAGGGATACCCACTAGGATCCCTAATTCAAAGTATATCCCAAAAAAATCCCACCACATAAACTTTTAAACTTGCAAGATTGAAATTCCATAGCCCAAGCAAGCAACATCACCACACAACCTCACACAATGAGATCTAGCTACTCATAGCAATAAAAGAGACATTTTCATCTCTAAAAACCATCATCCAATATCATTACAAATCACCAAATCAAAATACACAAAGAAAGTGAAAGAGTTCACCAAGATTTCTCTAAGAAAAACATAAACTTTCTCTTCCAAAGTGTTCCTCCAAGCTTTCTTGCTCCTCTCCAATGGCCTCTAACCCTAAGAATGAAGAAGAAGGAGAGTGGAATGAGGGAAAAAGAGGGTAGGAAAGCCCAAGAAATAGACTAAGAATTTTGGGTCTGAAAACAGACCAAACGGGTCGGATCCACGCCCAAACCCGCAACTAATGCCCAAATCTGCAGAAATTTTCAGCACCGCCACCCTGTCTTGCGAAAATTCTAGAAAAATCATCCGACCTCGGATTGACGTGTTCCAGGCTGCGATGGAACCGTAACAAAGTGTACTCTAATAGAAAAATATCATTAGGCCTAAAAATACACTGGAATGATAGCAGATTTCTTTACAAGAGGGGCAAATCTGCAGAAATTTTCAGCACCGACACCCTGTCTTGCAAAAATTCTAGAAAAATCATCCGACCTCGGAATGACGTGTTCCAGGCGGCGATGGAACTGTAACAAAGTATAGAATACCAGAAAAATATTATTATGTCGGAATATATACTGAAATGATAGCAGAATTCTGCACAAGAGGGGAAAAGCAGACTTTCTAGCCCAGAAATTTTCAGCACCGTCACATTGTCTTCCAAAAAGTACAGTAAATTGCTCCGACCTTCAAAAATTCTGGAAAAATATGCGTTGGAATCGGGACTTCACGAAATTCAACTGAAAAATAATAGAAGACCAAGATGAAGATGCTAATAAGCTGTAAAAATTATGTTTTAGGCATATAAAAACGGTAAGCTCCAATATTAAGTGATATCATCAAAATACGCGTATCGGAGCCAAAATGAATACAAATTATGCATAAAATGTCATCTAATGAGGGGTAAAATATACAATATTGAACCCTAATCAGTCACGAGGATGTGGTGGATGACTGATCGAAGTCAAAAGCATTCTCTGCTAGCTTCGTGGATCGCAATGAGCTCGGAGTGGTTGGATGAGGTCGCTGTTAAAGTCTGCTTCACAGATCTCCATGAGATGGCCGTCCCACCATATGTGAATACGAAACCGGTCTGGGACTTTGCAGTGTGTGGGTCAGACCTGTATCCTGCATCTGCATAACAGACTAAGTCAGAGGATACACCTTTCTTGAAGTATAGTCCCATGTCTACAGACCCTTAGAGATAGCCCAGGAGGTGCTTCACTCCGTTCCAGTGGCGCTTTGAGGGTGCTGAACTGTATCTGGCTAGTAGGTTAACTGCAAATGCTATATCGGGACACATGCAGTTTGCCAGGTATAAGAGTGCTCCAATTGCACTCAGATAGAGTACTTCAGGACCCAGTGCTTCCTCCCCCTCTTCCAGCGGCCGGAAGGGGTCCGTATTAACATCCAATGATCTGACAACCATTGGTGTACTAAGCGGATGACATTTGTCCATAATGAAGTTTTTCAGCAACTTCTTTGTGTATGTGGATTAGTATAACAGGATTCCTTCGCTTAGGTGTTCAATTTGTAAGCGTAGGCAGAACTTCGTTTTGCCAAGGTCTTTCATCTCAAAAGTCTGTGTGAGACTCTTGGATATCTCAGCTATCTCTTCAGGAAATCCGATGATGTTTAGGTTGTCTACGTAGACGGTAATGATTACGAATACTGTTCCCTTTGCTCTTATGAAGATGCAAGGGCAGACTTTATTAGTTGTAAATCCTTGTTGCACTAGGAATTCACTGAGTCTGTTGTACCACTTTCTCCCCGACTGTTTTAGAACATACAGTGATATTTGGAGTTTGACAGAATAGACGTCCTGAGGTCTTTCTGTCATTTTTGTCGGTAGTTTATATCCACCCGGGATTCTCATATAGATATCTTTATCTATATTTCCATATAGGTATGCAGTCACAACGTCCATGAGCTGCATATCCAGGCCTTCCTTAGTAGATAGGCCAATAATGAAACGGAAAGTGATCGCATCCATGACCGAAGAATATGTATCATCATAGTCTATTCCTGGTCGTTGGGAAAAGCCTTGTGCAATAAGGCGCGCTCTATATAAACTTCTCCAAGCCTTTTTGCCCAAGTAATGTGGGACTAAAGCTTTTGGATGGAAAACCAAAGAAAGTCCAAAATTTCTTTAGAAAAATTCAAAATCTCCAACAATCCCCCACTTGAATATTATTTTAAAACATAAAACTAAAATTCATTTTTCATCGAGCAGTATATTTTAATATAAGACTTGTGCATAAATAAAGTGTCAACCGACTTGAACCTTTACTTAGTGTTGATGATTTAGATTTAACTAGAGTAACTCATAGTTTTGAACTTTATATCTCTAACATCATCACACGCACAACCTTATCAAGGTGTTGTTCATAAGCTCGTGCTTTACGGCCATGCACGTGTATCCCAGTATAGTTAATTCACTAAAGAATTTACCCAAAATTCCATAGGAAGCGGCCACACTTCCACATTCACATAGGTAATTCTATCATGGGTACTCCTGTAGCTATGTACCCCACTCCACATAGAGTATAGAAATCATTAAGAGTTAATATTAACTCATCCTTTTATCGCTTCAGGATATCATGCTCAATATGATTCTACCGGAATAGGACTAATAATTATATTAGCATGATTCTTCACATATCACTTCATGATGTGTTATTACCCTTTGAACCTATTTCTCGGGATCTCCGTTCTATACTTTGGGTTTCCCTCATAAGTGAATCATCATTCTAACCGGCAGCCTCCCCTCGTGTCAGTTCTTCCTCCTCCTCCTTCCGCAAACAGCGTGCAAATACCAAAACACCCTACAAAAACTGTCAAACACCCTCCTCTTATAAATTTCGGCCAGCCCTTTTCAGGCCGTTGTCGGCCGTCCCCCACCACCGGTGAACTCCCCTCGACGTCCCCTATCCACCCATAGGCTCCCCTCGCGTCAACTCTCCCTCCTCCTTCTGCAAACAGCACGCAAACACCTGTATACACCAGAAAAACTGCTGTTTGCCTACCAAAACCCCACGGCCTGGGCTGTCCTGTCGCCACCAGCCACCCCGCTGCTGCCGGCTGCCCCTTAGGCCTTCCCCCTGTCCGTGCAGGTCCTTCCCTAGCCGCTACAACCCCTGGAGCTCTTCCCTTGCACGTGCAAACTTCATATTCGCGTGCAACTTCAGATCTGTGCTACCCGAAGCTGCGGACAGATCTGTCCGCCGTCTCTCTCGCGTTCCGTACTGCTATCCGTGCCTTCCCACCGTCATAGGATGTTGTGCTGCTGTCCATCCCCTTCGCGTCGCTGTTCGATGATCGTATCGCTACCCGGTTGATCGTCGTCCATCGTCACTGTCTGCCGTACCGTTCGCGCTATCGGAGTCCAACCATTGACGTCGCTACCCGACGTTAGTGTAGCTCTCGTGTCGTGCTAAGGGTAATCTCTGAACCGTAGGAACCCCCACATCGCATGATAATCAAGACTAAAATCCGTAACTTTACTGATTTGAGTAACTCACTGATCAAGATCTAAAAACTGGGACTGTATGCTGGATCGCGATCTGAACACCTAGGTAGTCATGGACTGGATTGAACGGGATCGCAACGTGATTGTCTTCAGGCAAGTGAAACTTGCACAGTAATTTGTTAGGCCATGTTTTAGGCCATTTTGTACGATTGTGTAAAAGAGACTAGGCGGTGAAATGATAGTCGCCTAGACGACCATATTTGATCTAGTTTGACAACGAAACTAGATCCAACACCCTACTTGATCTAACTTAACAACGAAGCTTGATCCGATAACTTTACTATGCTATCATTTCATGCTGTATGCCATGTTTACTTTCAAATTATCTGTACGCACATTTAATTTCTTATTGTCATGTTCATGCATCTTGCCATGCCATCTCATGCATCAACTTGTTCTATCATGATTGTGTAGCGCACGCTACTTTAAAAATGTAAGCTGCAGCGAGCAGGATCTTGACTCCTACATATTGATTGAGGCTGGTGCACCCCTATGTCATATTGAAAAACACTTTTTGGCTCGTGATCCAGAAGATATACACGTGGAGGGGTAGGGTTAAGCGACCACTCAGCGTAGAAGTGTGCCCGTACAGCCACATCAGCTGTAAGGCGTAAACTCTGGGATTGGGATATTAAGCGACCACTTAGTGTAGAAGTATGCCAGATCAGCAACTTCAGCTGTAAGGCATAAACCCTGTGCACAATGTGAATGCATGTTTTCATCGTGAAATCATGATTTCTTGTTTTGTAGATTTTTGCTACAACATGTCGTGCAAATGTTAACTTTCATATTCATCTTAAACTGTTACATTCATGCTCATGTTTAAACTGCTGCATTCATTAAATAACATGTCATGTCATCTTCATTATTTTAGAACTGCTAGTTGTACACTTTTGCTCTTATGTTTCCTTGCAAAAAGTCTCACTTCCTTTTAAAGATGTTTGCTGACATGTGCCCTTTTCTCGTTGGGGGTCACATATCAGGTTTTGAGCCTGAATTAGTTGCTGAGGACACAGTTTGCTGACGTCCAGTTCGAGGACACCGGAGTTCTACCCTTAGTCTCAGCAGGAGGTTTCCTCTTAGTTGTTGTTTACTTTTAGTAAATGTTATTAGGTTGTTCGGTGCGTAGCACCATTTCTTTTTGTAGTTTCGGCCATGCTTAGGCCTTTTTGCTTTCAGACTCTGTACTCCTTTTATGAATATTACTCTGTAATGTTTGGAATAAAAATCTGTGGATGTTGAATGTTGGATAATTTTATTTTTCTATCCCTCATTATTATTATTGTTGTTTTGTCGTAATGCAAAGAACCTGATAATGGATTAAATTACCAGACGCTTATCAGACTGTAGCTTCACAGCTCCAAGTTTGAGCGGATCTCTTCACGTCCCGCTTCCATACTTGGGAAGCAGGGCGTGACAGTGCAATAATTGTAGTACTATCACAATGGATCAAGATAGCTGGTATCGGTCTTTCCCATAAAGGATGTTCTGATAACATGTTTCTTAGCCAACATGCTTCTTCACTAGCTGAAGCTAGTGCAATCATCTCAGACTCCATGGTGGATTGAGCTAAGATAGTCTGTTTCTTGGATTTCCAAGATACAGCTCCACCAGCTATGCTAAAAATATAGCCACTAGTTGCCTTGGAGTCATCTAAATGGGTGTTCCCATCAGCATCGATATATCCTTCAAAGACAGCGGAAAACTTCTAATAATGTAATCCGAGATTCATGGTCCTCTTAAGGTACCTCATGACTCTCTCAATAGCATGCCAATGCTCAATACTAGGTCTTCTTGTAAACCTGTGTAGTAACCCTACAGCATAAGCTATATCAGGTCTACTGCAATCAGCAGCATATCTAAGACTGCCAATAATGCTCGCATACTCAGTTTGTAACCCTACAGCATAAGCTATATCAGGTCTACTGCAATCAGCAGCATATCTAAGACTGCCAATAATGCTCGCATACTCAGTTTGTCTAACACCGTCGCCGGTGTTCTTGAACAACTTAACACTAGGATTTTAAGGAGTACATGCTGGTTAACAATCAAAATAATTATATTTCTTTAGATTCTTATCAATGTAATGAGATTGATTCAAAGAAATTCCATGTTTGGACCTAGTTATTTTAATTCCAAGGATTACATTAGCTTCACCATTATCTTTCATGTCAAAGTTTGCACTTAACATGGATTTAACTTTGTTCACAACATGCATGTTTGAACCAAATATCAGCATATCATCAACATAAAGACATATAATGGTGCAAATACCATTTTCATATTTATAATATACGCATTTGTCACTTTCATTAACATTGAAACCATCAGATATAACAAGGTTATCAAATTTTTCATGCCATTGCTTAGGCGCTTGTTTCAATCCATAAAGTGACTAATCTAATTTGCCCACTTTATCTTCTTGACCAGGAACTACAAAACATTCAGGTTGATCCATTTAAAAAAGTTGTTTTAACATCCATTTGGTGTACTACTAAATTATGTATAGAAGCAATAACTAATAGTACACGTATGGATGTAATTCAAGATACATGTGAAAAATTGTCAAAGAAATCTATATTTTCTCTTTGTCTAAAACCTTTGGCTACTTGACGAGCTTTATATGTATCAATAGTTCCATCAAGTTTCAATTTCTTCTTAAGAATCCATGTAACGGTCGCGTTCCGACCTTATGAATTTCCGGCGTGCACGTGCTTTATCGTGCACGTATTTTATTTGGCTATTTCTGGATTCCAATATATGTTATGTGATATGTCGTTGTGATCGTTTGAGAGTGTAGAATTTTATAGTAATTTTTAGGAACGTCATTTCACGGCTCGTTTTCTCGCAAAACGACGTTGAATTGATAGGGGTGTTTTAGTCATTTGGCTCAAAACGCCGTTACGAATTTTACGTAAATTCTTGGTAGACGTTACGCACGATCGGGCTCTGTAGATCTGTGCGTCTCGTCTCCACGATCGCCCCGGTATTTTCGGATCATTTTTCCGACGCCCGGTTTGAGAGTTATCGCACGGATAAATCTGGACCGTTGATTTGCCCTGATCAATTTCGAAATTCAAATTGATTAGCCAAATCTGGCTATATCCCAAATTAATTGCACAAGGATCTTTCCTAAACTGCCTACTCTATTGACCCCTAGACTTTCCCCAAATTGTACTCCCTATCTCTCTCTATCTCCCCCACTTAACCTAAAATTCTCTTGTTAAATATCAAATTAAACTATTATTAAAAACCCAACCTCTTTCTCTATCACGTGAAGCATCAAAACCTAGGGTTAGTAAAAAATTTCAGCAGATGTTCTCTTTCTTTCAAAACCCACAGGCCATTACTCTCTCTCCCTCGCGTCCACCCTCCCTCTCGATCCGACCATGCCGGCGGCTAACTCCGACCGTCGCCTGCACGTCGGCCCCCTCGCACGACCCCGCCGGCGACCCCCGCAGCCCACGTCGCCGCCACAGTCCACCGTGAGCCTCGCACGACCCCCCCTCCCCCCTGATCACCGGTGAAGCCGCCGCAGCCCGCTGCCGCTTTCGATCGTCGGCGACCCGCAGCTCCGACACCCGCACCCTCCCTGTACTGCCCCGTGACACCGGCGCCTCCCCCGATGGCCTTCTCGCCGTCACACGAAGCCACGCGGCCGTTTCTCACTGCCGCAACAGCGCAGCCCGCGGCTGTGCCGTTTCTTCTGCCACCGCCGGCCAGCTAGCACCGCCGTGCTTCCCCGGAGTGCCTGCGGCATCCACCTAGGCCGGAGGCACCCCCCCGTGGCCTCCTACTAGGCTGGTCTACCTACGACTGCGTTCCGGTGTCGTCGTATCGACGTTCTCGCTTCGTTACTCGCTGTTTCGATGTTGATCATGCCGTTGCCACTGTCTCGCCTCTACTCGCTGCTCACGCACTTCGTCCGCTGTCCGGACGAGTCTCGCTACACTACCCGTAGCCGAGACGCCGTAGACGACGCAAATCTTCTACCGTTCAGACGCAACGCTCACCCTACATCAAACTCGGAGAGGTTGGTTTCCGAAACTCGTAGCGTAACCCACCCGTAGCCAAAACTGGAAACCTAACTAAAATCGGCAACTTAACACATTAAATTTACTTTCTGCTCTCTTAAAACGATGTGTAACCGTAGACCGACGATTGAACTTTTTGACTGTGCACATAGGATAGAATCGTCAGATAGGCTGAACGGACAACTTGACTCGTGACTGTTAGGGTAGCCACGTCCAACCTAGAAACAAACCCTAAATAGGTTTTACTGAAAACGCGACCTGACACCGTCACCGTGACACTGTTTCAGACGGACTACCGCGGACGCGACGACTGGACGAGACACCCCGGACGGACGACACACTCGCCATCACAGGCAAGTGTACCCACTTACGTTTCTGACCGTGTCTTGGTCTTAAATTGTTAGAACTGTTAGACTGTGAGTGTTTAGATCCGGACGTGAAATGATAGCGTCCGGGTCACCCTGACGACTTAGACTTGACGACGAAGTCTAAGTCCGATGAATAAGAACTTGTGACACCGTAGGATTATCTTGTGTGTGCGTGCGTGTGGACACCCTAGAATAACTCTCCCGTATACTGGTCGTGTCTTGTCCCTGTTACACAAAAGCCTTCGGGCGTTTCAGATGCTTCCCGAGCAGAAGTGATCTCCGTGATACAAAAAGCCTTCGGGCGTTTCAGATGCTTCCCGAGCGGAAGTGATCTCTGTGATACAAAAATCCTTCGGGTGTTTCAGATGCTTCCCGAGCGGAAGTGATCTCCGTGATACAAAAAGCATGCGGGCGTTTCAGGTGCTTCCCAAGAGGAAGTGATCTCTGTACTTTTTGTCATGAGTTCTGGGGTTTGGGGTAGGGTTGAGCGTGTGCACGGGGAGAGGGTCTGATCCCCCTCAACCTGTAAGGCGTGAACCCTTCGTGTCTCACGTGTCGTGTCCTGTCCATCTTGTCTTGTCTAGTTCCGTCTTGTCATGTCACCTTTAGGATGTCCCGTAGTCGGTAGCACATGCTACGACTACTACTTGTTACGCTTTACTTTCCTGCTACGTTACTTCTTTTGTTACTCAGTTATAACCCTAGCATGCTAATCAACCAGTAAATCGTTGTTTAAAATTTGATACACTTGCAGTAGAGTCTGACCACTTTTTGTAGACTTTACCTGACGTACAGTTTCCTTCTTTGGTGCTGTATGTCAGGTGTTGAGCCAGAGTACGTCGACGAGGCGGACTTGCCAGCCGACGTGGAGCCGGAGGACGCTGACCCGGAGTACGACCCAGAGGAGGACCAGAGTTAGAGGCCCCTTGTTGCTGTTCCAGAGTTATCCATTTCAGTTCTGTTGGGTGCGTAGCACTCTTCGTTTTCTTGTCTAGGTTGGGTGCTTGCACCAGTAGATTTCTTTTCTGCAGTTGTAGCCCTTCGGGCGCTTAGACTCTCAGTACTTTTGGATGATTATCTTTGGAATAAAATGATATGCTATTTCCTTTCAGTACTTTTATTGTTCCGTACTAACTTGCAGGGACATGTTCCTTCGTTTGGAATACCACAGACGCTTATTGGGTCTGAGCTCTCAGCTCCGGCCTAAGCGGGCCTTAGTCACGCTTCGCCCCCGTAGTTTTGGGAAGTGGGGCGTGACAATCCACTTACATCCTATTGATTTACAACCAAGAGGAAGATCTACTAGATGCCAAGTTCTATTTGACTCAAGAGAGTCTATCTCATCATTAATAGCCTCTTGCCACAAGTTGGCATCTACAGAGGACAAAGCTTCTTTAATAGTGCTAGGATCTTCTTCTAAGGTATAAGTATAGAAATCAGAACCAAAATCTTTAGATAATCTAGCATGTTTACTCCGCCTAGGTTCAGTTTCTAAATCCTTATCAGGCTCGTGAAAATTACTAACAGGCAAATAACTAGAACTTGAGCCCATACTATTCTTTGATTTAAAAGGATACATATCTTCATAAAAATCAGAATCATTAGATTCAATAACAACATGATCTTTCAAATCATAGAATCTAAAAGCTTTGCTATTAATAGCATAACCAATAAACACACATTCATATGCTCTACTAGCAAGTTTCATCCTCTTGTGGTCAGGAATTCTAACATAGGCTAAACAACCCCAAGTCTTAAAGTAAGACAGACTAGGTTTTTTATCCTTAAAAACTTCATATGTAGAAATTTTGCTCTTAGACTTAGGAACTCTATTAAGCACATAGCAAACAGTCAATAAAATTTCTCCCCACCAATGAGAAGCAGCACCAGAGCTAAGTAAAATGGCAACACCAGATTCAACAAAAGATCTATTTTTTTCTTTCAGCTTTACCATTCATTTCAAGTGAATATGAAGCAGTTTTCTCATGAATTATGCCATGTGAATTATAAAAATCAATAAAGATATCAGAGTCATATTCAGTTCATCTATCAGTCTGTAATCTCTTAATCTTCTTATTACATTGATTTTCAATTTCAGTCACAAATAACTTAAACATATTAAAAGCATCACTTTTGTTCTTCATGAGATAAACAAAAGTATAATCAGAGCAATCATCAATAAATGTGATAAAATAAAGTTTATTATTCCTAGTCAAAACACCATCAAATTCACATATATCAGAATGAATTAAATCAAGAGGTTCAGAATCTCTAACTACTGATTTTTGTGGGGTTTTGGTGATTTTGGCTTGACCACAGAATTCACATTTATTAGAATCATTTAATGACATTTTTGGAATAACTCCTAGGTTGCTCATATTGTAAATAATGTGTTTGTTAACATGACAGAGTCTAGCATGCCAAGTATTAAAAGAACACAGCATATAAGCAGAAGATAAAACTTTATTAGCATCAACATTCAATTTAAACATCCCATTAGTGGCATACCTTTCCCAACAAATACATTGTTTTTAGAAATAGTATACAAATCAGCCCCAATAGTTTGAGTGAACCCAGCCTTGTTGAGGAGATAGCCCGAAACAAGATTCTTCCTCATCTATGGAGTGTGCAGTACTTATTTGAGAGTAACTGTCTTTCCAGAGGTAAACTTTAATTCGGCATCGTCAACACCAGCTACTATAGTGGAGTAGGAATCTCCCAACAACACTTTCTTGTCCTTAGTTTCAGAATATAACTTAAATGATCCACGATCATAGTAGACATGGCATGAAGCACCAGTGTCTATCCACCACCCTTCGGATCCACTAATTACATTGACGTCAGAAATCATTGCAATCAGTTCTTCTTCGGTAAGATTTGCCTGCGGAGCAGGATGACGCTTATTTCGACAGTTCCTAGCCAAATGGCTAGGCTTGTTACAGTTGTAGCATACAAACTGTACCGAATCATTTCTTGAAGGGGGTTTAGCGCCTCTCTGATTATGAGACTGATTCTTAGACTGGTTGTAGCGATTACGATTCTGATTCTGATTCTAATTCTAATTCTTCATAGTTTTACCTTTTGGTTTCAGAATTACAGAAGCAGATTTTTTACTGCTTGAAACAGTATTAATTTCATCTTTCTTATCTTGCTTACGAGCCTCCTCCTCAATTGGAAGACGGGTTATCAAACTTTCTAAAGAAAATTCCTTAGTTTTGTGTCTAAGTGTATCCTTAAAATCTTTCCAACTAGGAGCAGTTTGTCTATCATAACAGCAGCTTGGAATTGTTCATCCAAAGACATACCTTCAAAAAAAATTTCATGAGCTATTTTTTGAAGCTCGTGAGATTGGACTCCATAGATTTATCGTCGGTCATCTGAAATTTGAGATAACGACTGACAGCATACTTCTTTGACCCAGCTTCCTTGGTGTCGTATTTCTTCTACAGAGCCTCCCAAACCTCCTTAGTTGTTTTGTGAGAACTGTAATAGTCATAAAGATCATCAGACAGTCCATTAAGTATATAATTCTTACACATGAAATCTGTTTCATCCCATATTCGAGATTCCTTGATATGTGCCTCAGTAGGGGTTTCGGGAAGGACAAAAGCAGGTTTATCAGAAGTACACGCTGAGGCAACCTTTTTCATTGTTAAGAAAAATAACATCTTTTGCCTCCAACGTTTAAAATGTGAGCCTTCAAAATGGAACGGTTTGTTAAGATCAGAGGTAATAACAACAACATCGGTCTCGGTTGTCATTGCAGAGAGAAATCGACTTAAAATTGTTGAAAATTGTTGTTGCAGAAACCGAAAGGAGACATGAACGAGTTTACCAAATGAAGAGGGCTAAGTCGCGGACTAGGTCGCTCTCTTTAAGACGTTTCGCGGCTCTGCCTAATGTTGTGCAAGCAGTGTACAGCTCTGTTGTCCCCTAGATAAAACAGCCCAGAAGAACCTCTGTGATCGATCAAATCTGCACTGGAAGATGATCGAAAAAGAACAACATCAAAACAACTATTTGTTACTGCTTGGGATAAAAACGATTCTTTAAGAGGAAGAATTTTTGCAGAATTGAGGAAGCGGAAGACAGAACTTTTCGCACTCTAAAAAAGTAAATAACGCACCTTTTTATAATGAAAATTATAACGGGAAGAATAAAACCGACTTAATTCTAGATCTGAAATTAATGTGTGTTAATTCTAGATCTGGGATTAATGATCGTTATAAATTCTGGATCTGAAAACGTTTAGATCTGAAAATGTTTGAATTTGAAACATTTGAAACTCTGTTTTTTCAAAATAATTTAATCCAAAAAATTATAACCGCGTGCACACACGACACGTCACGGCGGCGGTGGTGACGCACGCGTGTGTTGAACCCAAGTTCATGTAAGTCCTATCCCCTTCACAAAAGAGTCATACCCCTAGGGGCACACACCTAAGGCTCAACAAACTCTATATAAACTTCTCCAAGCCTTTTTGCCCAAGCAATGTGGGACTAAAGCTTTTGGAGGGAAAACCAAAGAGAGTCAAAATTTCTTTAGAAAAATTCAAAAGCTCCAACAATAACACCAACACTAAGTACTCTACACTTTCGAAATGATTGAAGGCTACGAATAATTCTTAAAAGAATTTTAAATGTAATGGACTTGATATAATTGGAAAAATAAATTCATGTAAATTTGATTGAATAAAAAATTCAGCGCTAATCAATTGACCAAGCCATCTATGTAAGGAGAGGGATGTTTTCCGAGACTAAAACACCAAGATCTCATTTCTTAATTACAGACCCTCTCAAAACATGCCTTTCTTAGACACTAGTATGAAAAGCAATATTTCAAACTCGATAAAATAAACAATCCTTTTGTAATTCCAACTAGATTTGGTTTACATTTACTAATTTGATTAATTAGGTTTTTCAAGGCACTATTCTTTCTTCATACGTCTATTTTGCGAAGGCCCAACAGCATAGGCCCAAAGGCACAGCCCACCAGACGAAGCCCGAAAGATACGAGCCTGGATGCCCGACCGCCGATCGGTAGCCCATCTGCGCGATCAGGCCCACCCGGCGAAGTCCCATAGAGGGCCCCCAAATATCAATCCGACCCAGCCCCGATAACGCATGAGTCACCCGCCCACTCCAGCGATAACCGTTCCCCTGATCCCGCTACCACTTAAGGGTCGTGATGGGGAGGTGCTGGCATGGCGCTGGGAGCGGCGACGGGGGGCGGATTGAGGGGGCACGATCGAAGGCGGACGAGCGACGTGGGCCGGGGGCAGTAACGGCGGGAGGTCTATAAAAGGGCTAGAAGGACGACTGGACAAAGGACCGGATCTCAGGTAACTAAAACCTAAGGTACTCCATCAACGACCTAGTTCCCCCATCCCAAACTCCTTCCTCCCCCGCTCGCGCCGGTAGACGCCGTTCCGATCTCCTCTCGAGTCGAACCATCTCCGCCGGGCCTCCTCTTTCAGATCACTATCTGACTTAGGCATCGGAGGGGATTTGGCCGGAACCAAGGTCCGGCCCCCCTGACGAGCGTTCTCATCTGCGCAGGAGGACGTCACATCCACGGGCCGAGGCTTCCCCTCCGCCCCGCGACCGGCAACGTAACCAGCAGGACGATCGAGGCTACCCCTCGTCGACCGACCGCCGAGGCCGAGCACGTCCGTCCGAGGCCGAGCGTCTCAACCTGGGACGATGCTTCCCCTCGCCCCCCTTGCGACCAAGGATCTCGATCTGGCCGAGCCGACGCGCTCCACGTCGTCCGCAACTCCGACTCACGCCTCGTCTGCAACGACTCGACCACCTAGGGACCCAAGCGGATCCCTTGACCACGTTGACCGGGTTATCCACGGTCAATGCTTTTGTAGTGAGAAAACACTCTGAAACATCTGGCGCCGTCTGTGGGAACCGAACCGTCCCACGAAGAAACAAACCACACCAGCAATGGCATGAGCCTGCAATGGAAAGAGACGCATGCCCCCCATCCCGGAAGAGGGGAATGGCGCACCCAACAGCAACCCTGAGGACGCACCCGACGACAATCGCCCCGCCCCCTCAACCGAAGAAGCTGGCGGGTCGGAACTAGCCACGCAGGGGCAACTCCGCGCCCTGGCCCAAGAGACCAACGCGAGCCTCCAGACGTTGGTCGCAACGGTACAGCAGCTCGTCGGCGCTGCGCTAGCCAACGGAGACGTGTTGGGCGACGGCCATCGTTGGGCGGGGGGCCCCCCGCTTTTACGGTCCGCTGTGGTCGATGACCACGGGAACCGAAGACCGAACACTGAGCGTCGGTCCGTGTGGTCCGGCTCCCGTCAGGCGAGATCACGCGCCTCCTCCCCTTATCGTGAAAGGAGTCGAAGAGAAACTGAGGGCACGGGGGACGAATCGGTGACCGCGTCGTCTCGTCGGCCGTGATCACCACACCGCAAAAGAAGCGATCGACACCACTCGAGAGACCGATCACGGCGAAGCGGGAGCTCCCGCCGAAGGAGCCGGGAACGCCGGGTCAGCCCGACCCCAAGTGTGGCGAGGGCTGCGGAGCCGGCCCCGCCGGCGATTGTGCCCCCACCACCACCAAACGAGCTGGAGGTAGGCGGATGTCGGACCCCCGGGGGCATCCACGGAGACCGGTGCCCTCTGTCACAGAGAATAACCGACGCGCGGGTCCCCTCTCGATTCAAGATCCCGGCACTGGGGAAGTACGACGGGATAGGAGACCTGGGGAACCACGTGATGGACTACGAGGGGGACATGTCCTTCCAAGGAGCCGACGATGACCTGCTCTGCCGGGTCTTCTATTCGACCCTCAGGGGAGCAGCGAGAACCTGGTACAGCAGCCTACCCAGCCGCTCCATCGACAGCTTCGAGGAGCTCACCCAGCTGTTCTGCAAACAGTTCATGGCAGGGTGACAGGTAATGCCTGATGCTGAACATCTGTTTAACATAGTGCAGGGCCCCACCGAGCCGCTCCGACAGTTCATGCGCCGCTTCAACGCGGAGCGGCTGAACGTGAACAGCCCCCCCGACCTTGTTGTCCAAACGGCCCTAAAGAAAGGGCTGCGCCATAGAGGCCAGAAGAAGTCTCTGTACAACGATCCCCCGAAGGACCTTCCTGGGATCATGGCGAGGGCCGAGCGCTTCATGTTGACCGAGGAGACCTTGGCCATTGAGGCGGGAAAGGCCAAACGAGGGACCAAACGCGGCGATAGCGAACGCCGCAGCCCCGAAGGGTACCGGACCGAGAAGAGGACGAGGAACAGGCAGCGGGGAGAGGGTACCAGGGACGCCACCCCAGACGCCGTCCTCGCTCAAGTTCAGAAGGAAGAACGCGCCGATCGCCCCCCGCCAAAGACAAAAAGAGGGGGGAAGAATGGGGAAAAGTACTGCAAATACCACAAGGATAATGGCCATGACACTGAAGACTGCTGGCACCTAAAGAAGGACATTGAGAAGCTGATGAGCCGAGGGCACGCAAGGAATTTCACCGATGAGCCGACCCACGGAGAAGGAACCTCCACGCAGCCGGACAAGGGGAAGAAGGTCAACACCGTCCAAGGACCCCTCCGCATCATAGAGTGAGCAGGCGAGGCCCCGGTCGCAGCCTAGTCCAGAGGAGATTATCTAGGTTTACATCCCTCCGTCTAGCTTTATTTCCTGTTTTCCTTCCTCCAAATGTACTAGTCCAATAGGACCCTTAAGAGTACAATCGCGTTCCCTTTTATCTTCTCTTTATCTTTGACGGAACCAACATGTCACCAAAGGTGCATAAGAGCAAAGACCGCCACCTCACCGGATGGGGGGGTCAGACAGAACCAGTCCCGAGACGAGGAGCTTCATCCCCGCCAACTGAATCCTTCGCCCGTAAGTCTGGGGGGCAATTCCCCAGCCAGCACAGACGCCGACCGGTCCTGAGCCGAGGAGCTTTGCCCTCGCCGACCGTCTCCTTCGCCCGTAAGACTGGGGGCAATTCCCCCAGCCAGCGCAAACGCCGACCGGTCCTAAGCCGAGGAGCTCTGCCCTCGCCGACCGTCTCCTTCGCTCGTAAGTCTGGGGGCAATTCCCCCAGCTAGCACAGACGCCGACCGGTCCTAAGCCGAGGAGCTTCGCCCTCGCCGACCGCCTCCATCACTCGTAAGTCTGGGGGCAATTCCCCCGGCCAGCGCAGACACCGACCGGTCCTAAGCCGAGGAGCTTTGCCCTCGCCGACCGTCTCCTTCGCTCGTAAGTCGGAGGGCAATTCCCCCAGCCAGCTCGGACGCCGACCGGTCCTAAGCCGGGGAGTTACACCCCCGCCAACCGACTTCACTGCTCATAAGACCAGGGGCAGCCCCCTAGTCATCAAGGACGCATACCGACTTGTTCGCTCGGAGGGCAAGGGACAACCTCCCGGAGAAAGGAGGCGAGTGACCATTGTCAGCAGGGGGCCGAGAATCACAACAACAAAGCAAAATGCACGGGAAACCCTTGTAAGTCAATTTCATTTCCAATAATTAACCAAGGTACAGAAGTGTGTCTTGTTTACAGGAAATTGAAGTGGAGAAACCTCCTTACAAATGACCCGCTCACGGCGGACAACAAAATTCATCACCTACGAAGACTAGGACAATGTCGGTGGAGCAAAACTTGTCGACCGAGAACCCCAAAATTGCTGGCCTAAGCGAACATCCATGCAACCAGCAATTATTGGCTGCGAGGTCAGGGATCCATTTCAAGTAGGCCGGGCCAAAGCGAAGCGGATGCTAAAAAATTTGAGGATAAAAACAAGGGTGGCAGGCCGGGAAAGACGACCTAGGGGGCCCGGGATCGGGAGGACGCATCCTCATGCACCTCGCCCTGCTCGGAACGAGGCGGATCGACAGGCGGAGGAGCCTGTCGGACGCGCTCCGCACAATCCCGGAAGGAAGACTGGACGACTTCGACGATCCGAGGGCCGATGAGGTCTTCATACGTACCGAAGGCCCCCCTAAGAACCTCGAAGATCCTCTCGCCCCTCTCCACCTCCTCCGCAAACCGCGCCACCTGACGCCGATCCGACAGTTCCCTCTGAAGCTCCTCCCTCTCCAGGCGGAACGACTCCGCCGCTTCCTCAGCTGACTGCCGAGCGTCCTCCAACTTTCCCTGGAGGTCACCCACTCGTCCCTCCAGCTCGGCAACCCGAAGCTTGAGATGCCGAGACTCCATTTGAGCCTCCGTCATAGCTACCTCCTCCGCCCCGGCCCGCTCGTGGGCCCTCACAGAGGACTCCTCCAGCTCCCTCAAACGGACGGCTCGACGCTGCAACTCAACAGCGAGCGTTGAACCCTGAAAGACGAGACATGAGCCAAGAGGAGAGTGAAAGGAAGGGAAGGACTGCAGAATAGCCGAGCCTGTTGGAGGGTCCAGACCAAGGAGTCCGACACCTTGTCGGCGGGGATCTTCTCGAGGAGACTGCGGTCCCAGGGAAGGACGGAGCCCTCAGCAACCTGCTGGGCCAAGGCTCGGTCGACAAACACCGAACACCCGGGGGTGACCTCGAGGGAAGCCAAGTTGCTCGCCAACAGGGTTTCGATCCCCGGTGATATAGGCGGGGACGCTGCGACGGGGGTGGTTGTCAGGGCCACCGGAAGATCCCCGGTGGTCGCCGTCGGAGGCGCGGAGCACACCGTACTGGAGGGATCCATATCTTCCTTCCTCCTTTTCCCTCCGCGAGGCTCGGCAGGCGCCGAAGGGGAACGTTTCCGCCTCGCACCATCTCCACCCTCGAGGACGAGAGGGGAGACGCCAAGTGCAGGAGGGACTGCTCCGAGCCCGTCGTTACCCCCCGCCACTTGGGCTGGAGGGACGGATCCGGCCCTCGCGACCCCCCCGGGGAGGAGATCGCCAGAAGAGGAGGCGGGAGGCACGGCCACCACCCTGCCCACGGAGGGCTCGGTTCGACGCACCTCCTCCTCAATGGTTCGCCGAGGCGCCCTTCCGGAGGTACTACCCCGGCTCCGAGCGGCTCCGTGACGGATCAGCTCATCAACATCGCGGGACCAGCCATTCCTGCAAAGGAAACCGAAATCAGGGTAAGCTGCGGGGCAACCCAGGACTAAAAAAGCGACCTACCCGGAGACCACAAGACGGCCTTCAAGAGTAGGTCGTCCAACAAAGACCAGATGGACTTCGCCTCCAAGGGGAGGGTCGACAGCAACGCGGCGGCCGCCTGATCCGCCTCGGAGAGGGCTAGCGTTGAGCAAGGCCGGACCGACCCGCCCCAGCCTGTCAGAATTTGGGCACCCTCCAGGAAGACCACGAAGACATAGTCCGAGCTCTAACCCCCCGACCAGCGGGGTAGCCCGATCAGGCATTCCCTCCTCGAGCGGGCTCGGAATTGCAACCATGACCCTGGGCCGACCGTCTGGATCTGATAAAAGTAGAAGAGAAGGGGGAGAGACGGCTCCAGACCACGGGTACAGCAGAGCATCACGAAGCCCGTCAGTACCGCAATCGAACAGGGGGTGAACTGGCAAAGGGGCACCATGAGATACTCCATGACCTGGATGAAGAAGGGATTGAGAGGGAAACGAAGACCCAGGCGGAACATCTCGACGTAGACGCCGACCTCATTGCTCCTCGGAAGGCAGATCCGCTCGTCGATGAATGGAACTCGAACATCGTACGGATAGCAGAGATACCTTTCCCGGATCTCCGTGGCCACTGAGGGAGGAGTCCCCGACGGCGTTCGGAGGATAACCGGGGGCACATTAAGCTGCACAGCGGCCGACGCCGCATCATCGCCGGCGTAGTCCGGGAAGAGCTTCCCCTTCCCCTTATCTCGAAGGGGGCGATTCCCAGAGGAGGAACCTGATCCCACAAGCCGGGGCCCGCCCCGCCTCGACTCAGGAGGATCCCTCGCCCCTTGGCCAGAACCACCTATCCTAAGAGCAGCCATAATATGAAAATAAGAAAGGAGTTACCTTTTTGTTAATTTGGAGAAGACAAGGAAACGAAGGCGGGGGAGACTCCGAGTTGCGAAAAGCCTAGAACAGAGGAAAGTGCAAGGAAGAAGTTGGGATCGACGCGGCCGGGGATCTTATATACCAGACCCAGGGACGAATTCGAAACGCTTGACAGGGACACGTGGCAGGCCTCAAGGAGCCGGCGGCGTTTCAAAATCGGCGCCAAGGGAAGTCCAATCGATCCGCCCCATCATGACCTCCATTTATGACGACGCCTCGATTGAAGCACCACACGGAACCCCAGGAGTCACATCGGTCGAACCGAGCTGGCCAAGGCCGATCGGCCCCACCGATGGGGGCAATTGATACGTCTATTTTGCGAAGGCCCAACAGCATAGGCCCAAAGGCACAGCCCACCAGACGAAGCCCGAAAGATACGAGCCTGGATGCCTGACCGCCGATCGGTAGCCCATCTGCGCGATCAGGCCCACCCGGTGAAGTCCCATAGAGGGCCCCCAAATATCAATCCGACCCAGCCCCGATAACGCATGAGTCACCCGCCCACTCCAGCGATAATCGTTCCCCTGATCCCGCTACCACTTAAGGGTCGTGATGGGGAGGTGCTGGCATGGCGCTGGGAGCGGCGACGGGGGGCGGATTGAGGGGGCACGATCGAAGGCGGACGAGCGACGTGGGCCGGGGGCAGTAACGGCGGGAGGTCTATAAAAGGGCTAGAAGGACGACTGGACAAAGGACCGGATCTCAGGTAACTAAAACCTAAGGTACTCCATCAACGACCTAGTTCCCCCATCCCAAACTCCTTCCTCCCCCGCTCGCGCCGGTAGACGCCGTTCCGATCTCCTCTCGAGTCGAACCGTCTCCGTCGGGCCTCCTCTTTCAGATCACTATCTGACTTAGGCATCGGAGGGGATTTGGCCGGAACCAAGGTCCGGTCCCCCTGACGAGCGTTCTCATCTGCGCAGGAGGACGTCACATCCACGGGCCGAGGCTTCCCCTCCGCCCCGCGACCGGCAACGTAACCAGCAGGACGATTGAGGCTACCCCTCGTCGACCGACCGCCGAGGCCGAGCACGTCCGTCCGAGGCCTAGCGTCTCAACCCGGGACGAGGCTTCCCCTCGCCCCCCTTGCGACCAAGGATCTCGATCTGGCCGAGCCGACGCGCTCCACGTCGTCCGCAACTCCGACTCACGCCTCGTCTGCAACGACTCGACACACCCGAGGGACCCAAGCGGATCCCTTGACCACGTTGACCGGGTTATCCACGGTCAACGCTTTTGTAGTGAGAAAACAATCTGAAACATTTCTCAATCAATTTATGCAGGTGATATATTTTGTAAGCAATATTGTATTTAATCATATTAAATAATGAATGCTTAATAATTATTTGGATCATGAGGCAATGTCATACACTGTTAGGTTAGATTACTAATGGTAGAGCGATCATATGATCCTCATAATAATTATTTAACCAATAATCTTAATATTAAGCTAAGTATGATCACATCATGAAAAAAATCTAAACACATCTTTTTAAATTTTATCCAACGAAATTTACTGAAAAAAAATTATCGCAAACCAATTTAACCAAGAATTAATTTTAATTAACCAATTTCGTAACAAAAACCATGAAAACAATTCTTAAAACAAAACCAAAATTGATAAACATCACAAATTTTCACAGGTTACACAAATTGCAAAGATGTTAGGTTTAATCAACTAATAGTCACATATTAGTCGACTAACATAGCATTAGTCGACTAATCGTCAAACGTTATTCAACCATTCTATAAACAAAAAAAGTTACACAAATTTTTGTTTGGTGTTTTAGTCGACTAGCAGTCGCCTACTAGTCGACTAATCAACCTTCAGTCAACTAAAGGTTACCCATTAGTCAACTAACTTGACAAACTGGATATTTACGCAAATCAAGTTTGTGACACATAAAACTATTTGATTTTTATTTATTTAAAAATCCTTAAATAAGCATAAAACTAATTTTGTTGTATGGCTCTAATACCAAAGTAAGGAAATATTGCTAAAAATCTAAACAGTAGAAGAGTTGAAAGATCAATTTTTTTTGTCAAGCAACGTACAAGCCAATATCATGTTACAAAACCAAAAAGTAATGTTGAAAATTTCCTTTGCACCGATATTCTTAGGTGATACCCGCAGATCAGAAAACTTTCTCGGTTAAGAACCCAAGCTCTTCCACTAACCAACACAATAGAAGATTCACGACGATGATGCACCCCTTCACGATTCACCAACTCTTTAAAAACTCGAACTGGCTCCCATGCTTTGCTAGAACGAGGAAGGAAAAGAGGAAAAAACTTTACTTTTAAAAGTGAGAGATTCTCCCGCAAAGAATTTTGAATTTCTTTGCTCAAGAGATCTCCGATCTTGATCTTTGATCTCTCTTGTTGGGATGTTGTGGTGTGTTAAGAGAAAAGGATAAGATCCCCTTTTAAAATGCTAGGAGTCATCCAAAGGCTACCCGCATTCGGAATTTAAGTTGGATCACAACTCTATCCCTAAATGTGGATCTAGAAAAAAGCATGTTCATAAGGAATTCTAATCTAATTAGAACTCTTGATTTGATTCTAAATCTTATTCTACAACAAGGTAGGTTTGTTAGAATCAAACTTTGAAATTTTGATTTGGATTAGATTCAACTTTTGAATCAAATTCCATATCAAATCACAAACCCTAATCAGTATTGTCAGCTATTAGTCGACTAGCAAAATCATGCTAGTTGACTAATGACTGGCAGAAGAAGCTCACGCATCCTGTGTCGAACTAGTCGACTAAAAGTTCAGTACTTAAGCACGACAAATAAAAACACAAAGATAAAACATAAACACCAAGGTGACACAAGAAACTTGGTAACGCAGTTCGGTGCGCACACCTACATCTGCGGGGCCACGCCCAAAAAATCAGAATACTCCACTAAAATAATCAATGAGTACAATCACTAATTATCACGATTCTATTAGGAGGAACAACCTCCCCCTCAATACAAACCGTGATGGGTGGTCTCTACCAACCCATGGAGTATTCTCGGCAAGCTCCCCTTGCCCGCAAGCTCCCCTTGCCCGCAAGCTCCCCTTGCACAACCGACTAGATCAACTCCCTTGATCCTATGTGTGTAGCCGTCGGCCTCCTCCCGGAGTTCTTCAAAAAAAACTTTCGTAAAAGCCGTCACCTTGCCGCAGAACCGCACGCCACTCTCTCTACTTCGCTCTCCCTCAATTGCCGAATAGATATAGAAGAAAAACTTGAACCAACGGTGCAGATGCGGCAACTATCAAAAATCCAAACCAATTGGGCAATTGGTTCCGCAAAATCCTCTAGCATTAAACTAATTTGCGGGCGAGATTCTCTCCAACCGAATCAACAATAAAACCGATAGAATAATAGCTTCCAAATATATTTCCAATAGAATATACCAGAATAGGTTGAAGATACCAGAATAGATCTGCAGCAATCAATCTTCCCAACTAACAAATCTGCGAGATATACACTTTCTATTTCAACCCAACAACCCTTCAATTTAGCAACCGATTTAGGAAGGGCTTTCCAAATATCTCTCATGCAGGTATACCACAACCATATACAGGAATCCCCGATATTCTAGGTAGCAAATCAGATCTGAATCCGCAAGATAGTTCTGCAGACCAAAGCAGCGTTTCTGCATACGAACAGAATTCCAGATCCCGAATGTTGAACATTTTGTTGAACGACATTATGTTCAACAATACTGCTCAATCTGCTCAAAAACACTTCTGATTCCTCAAACAGAAACCTCCAGATGTAGTGCCACTAATGCCAACAAATATCAGCAGAAATTCAACCCTAACAATCTCCCCCTTTGGCATTATGTGGCACAACCCAAGCAAGCACCAACCAAAGCACACATTCTCCCCCTTTGAGCCACAATAATCCAAACCACATTCTCCCCCTTGCTAGAACATATCGAGCAGTGACTCTAATACTTATCAGCTAGACTCGCATCTTAAAAAAATTATTCTCCCCCTTTCAGGCTCTCTTATTAAAAAAATCCTCAGGCACAGCGGAATAAGAGGAAGAACACTATACCTCACGTCAGACAGCAGGGTGACGAATGGAATGATGTCCAGGGTAGAAGTCGAGCTCTGAGGGGCCGAAAAGTAGTTTGAGAGTTGAATACATCGGCGGTGTTAACAGAGGATACATACAAAGATCCATTGGCACCGGCGGAGGAAGAACAGTGAGCAGAGCGGCGAGATAGCACTCTGATAATTCTGGAGGAAGATTCATGAGACGTTGGCACAGATTGCTCACAGTGATTATCGAGGGGAGATGTCGAGTCTGCTGTCATAACATCTGCAGCAACATTGTTCTGTGTTGTATCTAATGTTACAACATTAGTCACAACATGAAGTGTTTTCTCTGAAGATGTAGTGTTCTTGTTGTATAATTCAGACTTTCTGACCCATTGCTTCTTCATCTTCATATCAGGGTGTCTAACATTTCTTCCTTCTGACCAATGTCGCATGCGACTGAAGCAGTTTCTCTCAGTATGGCCTATGAACTTGCAGTAAGCACATGCAGGACGGCCACCTTTTACGCATCTAGTCTGCTTCTTCTTCTGATCATGCCCATTGTGCTGACCCATTCTTTCAAGTTCTTTGGTAACTTGACTTCTTCTTTCAGCAGACACATTATTGAAGGCTCTTCTATTGTATCCCACTCCGGTGCGATCTCCAGAAATCTTACCCATATTTAAGATATCATCCAACTTTGCTTTTCCAGAATTCCACTTGTCCAATGTGCTTTCAGCCTTCTCTGCCCTGAGAAGAACATTTCTGAAGTTGCTTTCTAATTCTCTACAAGTTTCCTCAACTTTCAAACATTTGATTTTGACCTCCTCCTTCTCTTCCTTTAGTCTTTCATTCTCCTCCTTCAGGACATTGTTGATATTGCAGATTTGCATCCACTTCTCAAACATCATCTGATATGCTTTTCGAATATCATCGTCACTAACTGACTCATCGCTATCAACTTCAGACTTAGATTCAGTTATAGAAGTTGTGGAAGATGTTGAACCTGATGTTGCAACACTGGATCTGACACTGTTTGATTTGTTGGCTGATGTTGTATGTAATGTTGTAACATCAGATTCAACATGGCTGCTAGTGTTGTAATCAGGTCGCTTCCTCTGAGAGGCAGCGAGGGCAATGTAATTTCTGGCGATTTTCGCATCTTCAGCACTCCTATCAGACTCATCTTCACTCCAGGTACTGGTCGAGGACTTCCATTTTTTCTTCTTCAGAGTGTTTGCACATTCAGCATGTATATGCCCAAATCCTTTACATACTCTACACTGCATCCCTTTTCCTTTCTTTTTCCCTTTACTACTGATCTTCTTCAGCATTCTACTGATGTTTTTAGTCAACACGGCAATATCTGCATCTACACCCGATTCATCATCTTCTTTAGAGACATCTCTAGCTTCAACTTTTAGGGCCATTACTTTGTCCAGTGCCATTACTTTGTCCACGTTCTTCTACTGCAGATTTATTTCATAGGTCTGAAGTGACCCCATAAGTTCATACAGCCTCATGGTGGACGTATTTCTGGCCTCCTCAATGGCTGCAACTTTGGCCGAAAATTTGTGTGGAAGAGATCTCAAGGTTTTCTCAACTAACTTCTTTTGAGAATATTTCTTCCCAAGCTGGAAGGCCTGATTGGCTATATATCTCAACCTCCCATTGAATTCGGCAACAGTCTCGTTGTCATACATCTTTAGATTTTCAAACTGAGAAGCTAGCATCTGGAGTTTGGAAGCTTTTACGGTACTTGTTCCTTCATGAACATTCTGGAGAATATCCCATCCTTCTTTGGCATACTCACATGTGGAGATCAGCTTGAACTGATCTTCATCTACAGCCGAAAAAATAGCATTAGTTGCTTTAGAATTGCACAAGGCCTCATGTTCTTCAATCCGACTCCAGTCTCTTGCTGGCTTGAGGTGTTCTTTGCCATCTTTGTCAATTTCGATCGGCGGTGTCCATCCTTCAACAACAGTGATCCAGGCCTTCTCATCAATGGACTTGATGAATACACGCATCCTAGACTTCCAGTAAGTGTAGTTTGTACCCGTGAGCAGTGGAGGACGAACAACGGAGACACCTTCTCGTGTAGCCATGATTCAAGTACTGAAATCCAAGATCACACCTTCTTTGTTAACAAAGATACACGGGTGACCTGCTCTGATACCAACTAAAAGTTCAGTACTTAAGCACGACAAATAAAAACACAAAGATAAAACATAAACACCAAGGTGACACAAGAAACTTGGTAACGCAGTTCGGTGCGCACACCTACATCTGCGGGGCCACGCCCAGAAAATCAGAATACTCCACTAAAATAATCAATGAGTACAATCACTAATTATCACGATTCTATTAGGAGGAACAACCTCCCCCTCAATACAAACCGTGATGGGTGGTCTCTACCAACCCATGGAGTATTCTCGGCAAGCTCCCCTTGCCCGCAAGCTCCCCTTGCACAACCGACTAGATCAACTCACTTGATCCTATGTGTGTAGCCGTCGGCCTCCTCCCGGAGTTCTTCAAAAAAAAAACTTTCGTAAAAGTCGTCACCTTGCCGCAGAACCGCACGCCACTCTCTCTACTTCGCTCTCCCTCAATTGTCGAATAGATAGAGAAGAAAAACTTGAACCAACGGTGCAGATGCGGCAACTATCAAAAATCCAAACCAATTGGGCAATTGGTTCCGTAAAATCCTCTAGCATTAAACTAATTTGCGGGCGAGATTCTCTCCAACCGAATCAACAATAAAACCGATAGAATAATAGCTTCCAAATATATTTCCAATAGAATATACCAGAATAGGTTGAAGATACCAGAATAGATCTGCAGCAATCAACAGCAATCAATCTTCCCAACTAATAAATCTGCGAGATATACACTTTCTATTTCAACCCAACAACCCTTCAATTTAGCAAACGATTTAGGAAGGGCTTTCCAAATATCTCTCATGCAGGTATACCACAACCATATACAGGAATCCCCGATATTCTAGGTAGCAAATCAGATCTGAATCCGCAAGATAGTTCTGCAGACCAAAGCAGCATTTCTGCATACGAACAGAATTCCAGATCCCGAATGTTGAACATTTTGTTGAACGACATTATGTTCAACAATACTGCTCAATCTGCTCAAAAACACTTCTGATTCCTCAAACAGAAACCTCCAAATGTAGTGCCACTAATGCCAACAAATATCAGCAGAAATTCAACCCTAACAATCTCCCCCTTTTGCATTATGTGGCACAACCCAAGCAAGCACCAACCAAACCACGCATTTGGTATCAGAGCATAAAATAATAATGGCTAATTATTAATCGAATAATCTGCATTAGTTGAATAATGATCCTTCATAATTAGTCGACTAATCAAATGCAGAAGTTGGTTTTAGGATTTATAGCCTTTCTTCTTTAGCTTTAGCTGAAATGTTTGTAACTCTTTATAATCATTTTGTACATGCATTCGTAACTTCTTACAGGCATTGTTCCCTCTCAAATGAGTTTGATCAACACTTGAGATTATTCTCGTATATGTGATATACATAGAGTTTATCCTTCGCTTTTTAGAAGAGCCAACATTGTTGGATATTGAGGCACCACTAGAGTGATTTTGATGAAGAGAAAACAATGTAGTGTGCTAAACAAGTTTGTGAGTGTGTAGGTAATAAAGATTTATTGCAAAGTATGTTGAGTTCAAAGCTAGGATGATGCTCTACTTCAAAGACTTATAGAGCTCATATTGCACGGCGCAAAAAAATCCCCACGAACAGGATGTGGTGAACACGCGCAACCGAAAAGTAGTGAGAAGTGTGGGTGTGGGTGTCGGTATTGTCAGGGTGTAAAAGGTGCACATAAACCGGATCGAATGGAAAGAGTGGGTGTGAGTGTGGGTATCGTTCAGGGTGGTTTGGGGATTTTTTTGAGTGGTGGGTGGGAGGTTGGGTTCTTGTTTTTGGGTGGGAGTGTGTATTCGTTGGGTTTTTTTGGGTGGACTTTGGGCCATTGGGGTAAGGTGGAGTCTCATGTGGCTCCCATACAAAACATGACCGGGACAAAGGCGCCATGTAGGACAACATTATCATTTGTATAATAGATT
Organism: Scilla litardierei; assembly: GCA_030789695.1. Lineage (NCBI taxonomy): Eukaryota > Viridiplantae > Streptophyta > Magnoliopsida > Asparagales > Asparagaceae > Scilla > Scilla litardierei. The sequence goes on along the minus strand of JAULAV010007621.1, from coordinate 87,455 downwards.
GCAAAGGATGTTAAGTTCAAAGCTAGGATGATGTTCTACTTCAAAGACTTATGGAGCTCATCAAAAGATTCATGAAGAAATTCAAGCTGGAGAGCTCATAGTCAAGTAGATGATGAAGTTCAATCAAGGCATCCAAGGTTCAAGAATCAAAGATATGGAGTTGGTCTTTAACACTAGAACAAAGTTCTAGAGATAGGTAATTTTGATGTAAATTTGCATGTATCTTTAGATTCAATGTCAATGCCTATGACTGAAGCTATCCACACTTAGGAATACACTCTAAATGATTTGAAAATATTTGAAAATTATTTTTAAAGAGTTTTTCCAAGTTTTTCTAGGCCATGTCTATGATTTCAGACAAACTAGTCTACCAGTATGATACTCTTGTCGGCTAGTTGTTGTATTTGTTCTAGGCTAAGACAGTGTCAGAAAAGTAGTCGACCAGAGTTATGGAGCTAGTTGACTAGTGGTTACACTTTGGTTGACTAGTCCCTAAACTATGGTCGACCAATAAATACAGATAGCAACATCTTTTCTAACAGTACCAAACTAGTCGACCATAGTTCACCAAGTAGTCAACTAGTGCCTTGCTAATAGACTAGTGAATGAACTATGGTCGACTATTACCTACCCATTGACCTATAACGGTAACATTTGACTAGTCATTTTAAGAGCCGTTGGAGTGCATTTTTGTCAATATGTTTTGGACAATTTTGAGGCTTATAAATAGAGGGTTGTTGGGAGAATTTATCATGCAATTATTGAGAAATTTCTGTGATAAAAATCAAAGTTTTATATGCCCTCTTAAGCAATCTAAAAGTTTTTCTAAGGCCAAAAGTTTTCAAGTGTTTCAAAAGATTTTAAGTAAATTGGTATTGGCCTTCTTGTTGTGATCTCCTCAAGGTTTTATCTTGATATACTTGAGATCACAACTTGAGCTTTTCCTTAGCCACTCTTACACTTCAAGCTTCAATATTGGCTATATGAAAGTTGTAACAACTCCACCAAGGCAAAGATTTGTGAAATCCTCAATTACGAGGTGGTGAGTTTTGATTGTATTTGGAAAATCTACACTTGATGTGATAAGTTGAGAAGTCCTCAAAGTGTGAGGCAAGTGGTGAAGTCCTCAAGTTTGTGAGACAAGTTGTACTCTACTCCTTTGGGAGTTTGGTTAGTGGAAATCCAAGCATTGCTTTGTACTGGACATAGCCCAAGGGTTGGGTAAACATGTATACTTCTTTGTGTTTGCGTGTCTCCAACTCTCTATCTCTCCATTTGGCATAACTGTGCTTATATTTCCGTTGCGTATCTTTCTTGTAAATACTTGATATTTAGTGATTAAGAATCAAGTTGGGTAACTCCAATTGATTTCTTAGATAAACTTTGAGAGTGTAATTTTTACATTAGTATTTTTATTGGATAACAGTATTCACCCCACCTCTAGTGTCTACTCGCCATATCATGATCCCCAATAATCATATGTTTAAGACTCTAAGAGCCCGATTCCTACTTTAGTAGTGACTCGATCATATCGAGTCACATGTATGGTAACCGCACATACGACCACCTGTTTCAGAATCGTCATTATCTGGCTGATTGAGACTAGAGTCTCCTCCCACCAAATCTGGGCCTGTTAGTAACAGCTACCATGTAGTTTTGTCTCTTCGTCAAGACTATGTCACTAAGGTGTCTATGACATGAAAATAGTCAAACCCAGTTACGCCTTAAAGCCCTGAGTCAAATGTGATCTCATAGTTAGAAGTTGGATGACACTTTTTACTCTTAACAAGTTCATTCCTTCCACCCTAGCAAGTGATTTAATTTAGATACAATTACTCCTTGCGATATTAACCTCCCTTAACAGATAAGAAAAATCATGTCTTGACAACCACTCCATTCGCATGCTTCGGACTCTACACAGTGAGTACCTACATACCGGGCATAAAATTGATCTTTGCTAAAAGCCAAAGTATATCCTTCCATATGCAAGGTCCTTTAGTATCTTTAGTCAGAAAGACTATGTTGTACCAGCTGCCACTCGATAGCTTTAATTAACGTATCGAGTATGATATCAGTATAAAAACATCTTGGCATGTCATTCTGTGAACTTATACTCTAACAAGCACATGTGCATTGTATCATGATGTCTCCACATCAAGTGGTTGTATGACTAATCACTACCATCACTATGATAGAGATCAACACATACTGGTCTATCTGAAATATCAATGTGTTGTCTTGATATTTCCTTGATTAGGAACATGTTTAGGATATATGCTTAAGAGAAACCATTATGTCTCACTATCATAATCTCGTCATGATCCCAACATTACTCACATATGTTCAATGACTTTATCCATGCAAAATAACCTCAGGAATACTCAACAGCATAAAAGATTACATATATAAAGAATACCAACTAGAATACTATCATTTTGAACAAGATATATTTGCAAATACAATAATTGTCTGAATGGCATATATTTCCCAACAGTATGTGCTTCTTTGCTCAGGTGATGGTTAGAGAATTAACAACACCTAAGGTCAAAACCTCAAGCCAGTGCATCTGCTATGATCTCTGAAAGGGGTGCACCCAAAGATGTGAAACATATAGGATGATTGTCACACAAAGTGTATGCCAACCTTTATTCCCTTCTTGGTTTGCATTTGCCCTATGTTTGTCTGCCCTCTCTCTTAACCTTCTAATAAATGCTTTCTCTAAGGGCGTCTCATTTGACGTATTCCTTGCAGTAATATCTTTATAAGCATTTATATTGTATAGAGCTCTACATCAGGTTGGCCACATCAGCGAATCCATTTTTTAAAAAGATCTCAACTAAGTGTTCCACTTAGCAAAGTAATCAACATTGGAACAATAATAAAGTTGTTAGGTACATTTTGATGGTTAGCCTTTCTTCCTTGAATCAGTGGATAAAGTCTCTCAATGGTCCTTGATAGACATCAGGTGAGCTGGAGTCTTCTTTGTCTTTTTGTTTATGGCAAATTGCTAGGTGTACTCATTGGTTGAAATTAGAAAATTTATTGAAGAAAGAGGTATTGGTTCTTGAGTTCAAGACCAACACTGTTGTGATGATGATCAACATTAAGTTGTGTGCTAATCACTTATGTTTTAGTCTCAGCTTAATTTCATGTTTTATCTTGATGGAGACAAAGCATATTGGTGATGGGATGATGGTTTCAAGGCTTGGTGAGAAGAGTGCTTGAAGAAATATTGGACTTCAATGTAATACTTTTGTATTTCTTCATTTCTTTTCATAAATTTGATGTAGCCTTGAATATACGACACACGCTCTATGCATCATTTCCCTCTTAGATGTCATAGGATATCTCTAGAACCCATCCCTATAGGTTCCTTGGCCAAAACACTCTTACTTATGTTTTTGGACCATGACCAGACGTCTGGTGACGGACTTCCAGACGTTTGGTGTGTCAGTTCCTTATTTAGACAGACACGACCTATTTTAGCCATCTGAAATTCTTTGGTCGGACGTCTAAATAGTGTTCATGCCATTTAAGTAATGAACTCCATATGTCTGTATTGGGATATTGAGACCCACCTTAGTGGTGTTTTGATGATGTTCACAAATGATATAGGTACTAATGATTTAATTCAAGTGTGTAGGTTGAAAACAATGTGATAAACAATATGTTGATGCCATGGAGAAACTAAAATGTGGAGTAGCTCAAAATGAAGACTTAGACGCCATGGTCAGGGAGTCAACTTTAGAGTCAAGACTTGGAGCAAATAAAGACTTAATCAAAGACTTAAAATCAAGACTATATGGCCCAAGACAAGAAAACAAGACTCAAGAACTCATGAGTGTGTATATTGTAAGTTAGAAGTCTTATTTAGTTAAAATCAATATCATGGAGCTACACACTCACAAAAATCTTTGAAAAAATGTTTTAAAAATATTTTAAACTAGTATATAATTATTTTTAAATAATTTCAAAGTGATTTGAATGTAGAAAAACTCATGTATCCACACCCTGATGCCGACTATCTGGATGCAGATTTTGAACTAGAAATCTCGGGACTGTAGTAGTCGACTATCACCCTGTAGTAGTTGACTATCTGAAAAAAATATAACCGACTATCTCCTGGAGATAGCTGACTATCTGGATCAAACATCGGCTTTTTAAGGAAAACATGATTCACGTGTATTAGCCATCGCTAGCCGTTGGAGGAGTGATTTTTAGCACGATTTGAAATGTTTTATTCCTCTATAAATACTAAAGACCTCATATCTTTTTCATATCAATATTTGAGTAATTTTCTATTATTTTCAAGCTAATTCTTAAAGCTCTCTTCTTTCAAAATGCTTTCATTTTGGCCATTATTTTCAATTCTTTTATGCAAATTTTTTCTCATATTTTTATATTCATTTTGGCCCCGTTGAATCTTGGTTTTGATCTCTAAAGCTCAGAGCTTTTATTTTTGGGAGATTCATTTTCAAGTTGCTTTTGATCTTTTTGAGCTTATGTTATATTCTTTCTTGATCAAAAGGATTTAATTTTTATACAGCAACACGAAATATGCAAAGCTCCATATATATTGGCTAAGAGTATCGTCAAACGTTTTGGAAGCCTTTGGAGAAGGCATTGGTAAGGTGTTCCATAGTGATAGAGAGTGTTTTTTGTAATTGATTGAAATTCCTAGTTGGGTTGTAACTAGGTGTTTGTAAATCCTAGCAAATGAAGCTAGGTACTTATATTGCATTTGACAATAGTGGCTTAAACCCCGTGGGAGATCGGTGACTGGACGTACCCAGATTGTGGTGAACCAGGATAAAGATATTGGTGTTTGCGTTGTGCTTACTTTTCTTTATCGTTTTTATCTTGTGCATCTTAATTTCCATTGCACTCTAACTATCTCTTATTTGCAAGATCTATCATTATTTTTTGTTGATTAAGTACCAAGCGAGATAACTCTCATTGGAGACTTGGGTAACAAATAGAAGGGTTTATTTATGCAAAAAAAAATGATTACTTTATATACAACACTAGTCAGCCTCCCTTCTTGTGGTGTCTGTCATCCACAGGATTCCACAGTATGCTTGTCGAGAGATGGACAATTCATTCATTCTGCCTAGTCTCTGCCTCAGACGTCAATGTATGATTCTCAGACCCCTGAGTGATGGAACTCTAGACGTCTGGTTGTCTTGTGTTGGATTTTCTGCATTATGTTTCAGTCTTCGAACCTTTACCAGTTTTTCTATGATTGGAATTTCTCATCCATTCCTGACTCATTGGACTGCTCTCTTCTCTAACTTTCCAACAATCACCTCAATCAGAGTTCGTTTGTGTCTGTTATGATTGTTTTTGGGATCCGTTGGCTTTCTGGATAGAGTCTGTCAGATGCTGCATCAGATGTCTAACTAGTCTTCATCAGTCGTCTAGAAGCCTTCATCAGACGTCTGATTGTGTCAAAAAATCTAGTAGTTAGGTTTTAAGTAGCCGTTTATAACCTTATTCTTATCTTCTAGTGGGCTATTTTGGGTTGTTTTGAGAGGCTATTTAAGCTAGTTTGAGAGGTATTTTTGGGGATGACTCCACAAATATTAAGATCATTTTGAGAGTGATTTTGTGAGGGTAGTTCATGAGGTGATTTTCTTTCCCTCATTATCTCATTCATTCATTCACTTAATAAAAGTGTTAGGATTTAACTCCTAGATCAAGTGAGATTTCTTCCAAGTGCTCCAAGCTTACATCTTGCACTTGGTGTTCCAACCTTACATGCCTTCACACACACATCGGTAAGATCTATTCAAGGCATATGTAAGATTATATTTGTTTACATTTTGTTTCATCTAACACTCGGGTTGTGAGAGCATATTGGAGAGTTACTCGAGCTGTAGGGTTACTTCATCTTTATGAGGGTTACTCCTTGGTGTCTCGGTTAGGGATTGTACTCTTATATGAGTCTTGGTGCCCCAGTTAGTGAGCATAAGTGAAAATCGACAGCTCGGGTTACGAGTGTGGGACTGGAGTAGGATCGCCTGGGTAAGGGATCTGAACCAGGATACGCCTATCATGTTTGTGTTTCCATTGGCATATTTCTCTTTGTCGTTGTTGTTGTTGAGCGTATTATTTTTATTTCCGATGCGTTGTGCATTAAATTATTATAACTTTTTAATTAAGCATATTTGCTTGCCATTATACTATTTACGCCCTGTTTTGTGTATGTTGTGTAACCATAGGTCCCAACAAGCGGTGGTACTACTAATGCTAAGTAGTATCCTTTGAAGTCATCTAAAAGGTTCTTTGGAGGATGCGTTTGATGTTCTATACAACGTCATCTTTGACAGGATGTTGCTATGGTCTTTTGTCTATTATACTTGCTTAGTTTTGAAAACTTATGTGGGAAGAGGTTCTTCCAGAATCTTTTCACGTAGATGGATCTTGTACTGATGGCATCATACATATGATGCCCTAATTATGAGGTAGACATTGTGTGTTGATCTTATAGGTGACATGGTGATTTTTCCTATCTTCTTATTGATGTAAATGATCTTGTTATGTTGATTGACCTGACCTCTTATTAGTTTCTTTTAAGGTTTGTTGCTTAATATTTCTGTTTATTCTTTGTTATTTCGGTCATTAAATTCACCTCTTCTAGTTTTACTCTCTCTTTGCTCATCATTATTCTATGCATTCATTCAACATGGTTGTTGTTCTTGGGAAAATGGAGCTTGTTATGTATGGGTATTCTATCGACTTGAAGATGCTTTGTGCCTTTGCTGAGACGATGGTATTCACATGCCATTCTTTTCCCTCATGTCTGTTAGTAGGGTTCGGTTGGATCTTGTGGATGACAAACAACACTAGAAGGGAGGTTGAATAGTGTTGTATGAATTAAACTTTTTCGACAATAATTAATACACAACAAATTTCTCTTCCAATGCTGCCTAATGAACCAAGTAGGGTGATCTACGGTTGGTCCTTAATCAACACGATGATCTTAAAAAGAATACACGATGAGATACAAATATCAATGATAATGAAAAGAGAGATCTCACAGCGGAATAAAAATACAATCTTTGCAATAACAATTTTATTAACAAGGAATTATAAATGACATATATTATAAACAATGAACAAGTTAGTACAAAATAAATAATAAAAGACAATGTCATAGCAATTAAGGCAATGTAGGAGCATTGTATCAACATATTACATACCAAGTGTTGATACCAAATTGTTTAAAAACATCGCACAACCACAACCACAAAGTATACGAAAATATTACAACTCATAGTTTTGAGAGCATTGTATTAATCATGCAATCAAGTAAGCAAGTTTAAGAGGAACCACCGTTCTTCTTTTCCTTCTTTAACTCCTTGATCTCATCAAGGATCTTGCCAAGAGTCTTCTCAGTCATTTGGTTGTTGCTAATCACAAGGTCCTTCAGATTCTCCACCTTTTTGGAGAGATCATCAAAGCCCTTTGCTTGAGAGATCTTCAACCGATCAATTTTCTTCAGGAGCATATCCTGAAGCTCAAGAATATATGTGGGAACATCGTCAGGAGGTGCAAGGTCTTCTTCTTCATCTTCACTTCCTTCTTCTTCTTCAACAATTTTCTTACCTTTCCTCCTTTCTGAGGTGGATTTAGTGTCACCTACTAGCTTCTCTTCTGGAACATTCTCATTTAGGTCTTGGTGAAGTCCCATACAAGCAAGAGTACAGACATAAAAACAAGAGCAGGTTCCAAGACCTCAGATTCATTATCCAAAGGAATGTCATATGCATTGAAGAGGATGGAAAGAAAATGGTCGTGGGCTAAGGGAGTGGCGACTCTATCAGATAAAGCAGAATGAATAATAGAGTCCATGATGATCCTAGTCCAATTGACTTTGATATTTCCAAGCATGGAATAAATAAACCTAGCTTGGCGTTCAGAGAGGACATCATGGCTACCAGATTTTTGGGTGATGTTATTTGACAGGATGTTTGCTAAAATTCTAGGAGGATTTCAGATATCACTACTAGGCAATTTGGTTAGGAAGAATTTTCCTGGCAAGTACATATTGTTTAACACATTATATTCAACCATTTATATTTCATCTAGTAGTTTCCCGGTGAAAGGAATTCCTAAGGCTTGTCCTAAGGATTTCATAGTTATATAAAGTTGAGTATCAAGCATTTTGGTTCGAAAATGGGATTTGTTCATATCAGCATCCATGTTTGCATAAAAGAGATGAACAAGTCCAGGGTAGTACAAATAAGAGTTGTTCTTAGAAAAGAGGTTCAACAAGTTCTGAAATTCAAAGATGTTGCCTATGTCATAGTTTTCAACATCTTCAATGGTGACAAATCTTTCATGGAGGATTTACCTTTTTAAGATGCTTAAAAATTTAGCATAGCTAGTGAAATTCGCAAGGTATGGTTGAATTACTTCCTTCTCAGTGAGAGCATGTGAAGTTTCATCAAATTTCCTCTTCTTGATAGCAACAACCTTCCTAGGCATGATTTCTAAGAAGAAGATATGCAATATAGAAAATAGAGGAAGGATATTACCTTATTGAATGAGAACTCCATGAGGAAATGAAAGATATTGGATGAATATGAGCTCCAAAGAGAAGAGATATGCAAGAGGAAAAAAATTTCAAGATGAAAACACAAGAGAGGTAGTCTGCTACCTTAGGGTTTTTGGGAGATGGGGTTTTGTGTTTTCTTGATGAAGAAAGGGATGAATGAGGTTCATTGATCAAAGAGAGCAATGGTTGAGATCAATTCTCTTAATGGGCATAAGTTACCTAGTGGGTATGAATCCAATAGGCTTTGAAAACCCGCTTAGAGTTAGTCAAAATGAGCACAAAATTTTGGCAGACAACACTCTAGGAGTCGACTACCTCCCTTGGTAGTCGACTCCATCCTGGGTTTGAGAGTTTTCTCATCCCAAGGAGATTTGACATGCAAGTTTGAGTGTTTTGCCAAAAGTTTTAAAAAATAAGTGTGATGAACCATAAAAACGCATATATAGAGTCACAACAAAAAAAATATAACAATAATTTTTAATTATTTGCGAAGCGACGAGTTTTTAAGCGTTCTTCCGCAAAGTGCTGATTTTTTGTTCAACGTATTTGAGCAGATGTTTATATCTTCCTCCTTTGCTTAGAGTACCTGAAAAGATATAAAAATTGTGGCACTCTTATAATTTTGAGTCCAGATGATTAGTTTTTAGGAAGCCAAACCCAATACGGTTTAGTTCCTTCAATAGAAACATATTTATAATTCTTATTTAAATGAACACTTTGAATAAAATCGAGTGTGTACCTTTGTTTCTTTTGATGAATCTCATGCTTGGGAATCCATACGCTCAAAAATTTGGTGTTAGTATGATTCATCCTAGTATGATTATTCCTTTTCTTGGCATGAGTGGAGCCATAACCAAATCTGGTTATACTAGATGATGCTTTTTGACTATCAATTAAACTATCTAGTTTCCCTTTTTCTTTATTGAAGTTTTCGACAATCTTTATAGTAGAATCATATTTGTCTTTAATAGACACAAGAAGATTATCCAACCCTTCAATCTTTTTCTTCATGGAATGCATGTCCTTTTCAAGTAATTCATTTTCTCTTTTAATGCAATGTTCTCCTTGAGTAATTCTTTTTTATCTTTTGCATCCTTTTTAACCAATCTCAAATTTTTTGTATGTTCTCTAATGAGTTTTTCATGCAGTGAGCAAAGCTCTTCATATGTACCCCAATAATCCATATCTTCATCATCACTAGACAATGTATCATCTTTGCTAAATGATGAATTATGAAGTGAGTTTACCTGAGAGAATATGGAAGCTAAGAAGCAGGTATGAGCTGACTCTCTTCTATCTCATTTGTTGTCGGATGACGATTCGTCAGAGGTTGAATCATCACTTTGGTCGAAAGCTGCATATGATTCCTTTCTTGGTCGTCGAAGCTTGTTTCTTCTATCGTTCTTTCTCTCATTGTTTTCTCTGCTTTTGCCATGGTCTTTGGTATCTCTGTTGTTCTTCTCTAGTGGACAGTCTCTTTTTACGTGTCCTGGTTTGTTTCAGCCAAAACAAATAATATTGTTAGTAGAATGAAAAGATTGTTTACCGTACTTACTTGACATGAAGTCCTTGAAATTTTTCGAGATGAAAGTAATATGATCTTCTCGGTCAGTGAAGTCGGAGTCTTCTTCGTTAAAGTTGAATGCTAGGTTCTTTTTCTTTGGCTTCTTTTATATCTTATTGTCTTCTTCGAGTTCAATCTCATATGCCATGAGATTTCCCATTAACTCTTCAACGGTGAGGTCACTTATGTTGTGAGCTTCTCGAATGGCTGTCGTCTATTCTTTCCATTAGGGTCAGAATGATCTTAAGATCTTCATTACCTGACCATACTCAGATACCTTTTTACCTAACCCTGCAAGCTCATTTGTTATATTAGTAAAACGAGTATTCACTTCGTTAATACTATCTCCTTCTTCCATTTTGAAAGTTTCAATTTTTGAATGTAGTACATTTATACGAGATTCTTTTACCTTTTCCGTTCCTTCGTGACTTACCAGAAGAGTGTGCCAAATCTGGTGTGCAGTCTCACATTTAGACACGCGCATTACTACATAACCGGCTTTTAGCCACGGAAAAATCCGTGGCTGAAACGTTACGGCCACGGAAAAAAATTCTGTGGCCGAAAATCCGTTGTCGATACCGTAGTCGCTAATACCCCCTTTGCCCATGGAATTTTCCGTGGCCGATAATCTGCCACGGGTTATCGCCTACGGATGTCCGTGGCCGGTAATCCGAATAAAAAACAATATAAAAGTATCCTCCATGGACAAATCTGTGGCTGAGACCTATTTAAGGCCACGACAAAGTCCGTGGGCGATATGTATATACCACGATATTGTGCACGAAGCTGACGTAATCCGTCCACACAAACCATGGGCAAACCCTATCTGGCACAGACTTAGTCGTGGCCTTAAATAGGTATCAGCCACGGATTTGTCCGTGACCATTAGATATTGGCCACGAATTTAGTGCACGAAATTGTCAATTTCGTGCACTAAATCCATGGCCAATATGTAATGGCCACGGACTTTTACGTGGCCATATCGTGCTATCAGCCACGGATTTGTCCGTGGCTGATAGTATAAATTGTTTTTAAAAAAATTGCAGTATTATCTGTATGTAATATACAATATTTTATAACAAACAAATATATACCAGTATATACAACAAAATAAAGCAAATAAATATTAAAAAGGAAATGCAAACATTTAATGTAAAAAATGTATCAATATATTATTATACATATCCAACGGCCGCAGTTTAAAAGTAAGTTTATGGCAATATTAAAAAATAAATTATACATATACATCGCCATCGCCGCATCCCCATCCCCATGCGCGCACCATCGCCATCGATCGCCTTGCCATCACCATCGCCGCCATCGCCACTGCCGCTATCGATCGTCACCGCCATCGCCCACAATCCCTCTCCCATTGCCATCGCCATCGCCATCGCCACCCTCAGGTCCTGAAGGACCGTCATCACCATTCCCGCACTCGCCAGATTGACCCTACCAAAAAATATTAAGTTAGAATGTAAAACAAATAAAATAATAAATGAGAATAAAAAACACTTATAAAATTTAAGTTTGACAAGAAATGCTCCATAATTTGAGTTGCCCATAAACCAAGCGTGCAATTGAGTGCACGTGTGACCCGGCCGAAAGCGAAGGTCACGCGTGCGCTTTGGGCATATTCTGCCCAGAGCTCAGGGCAGACTCCCCAGAAAACTGGGCAAAATTCTGCCCAGATTATGGGCAAAGTATGCCCAGAAAACTGGGCTGAAAGTGTGCCCAGTTCTGGGTAGACTTTGTCCAGTTTTCTCAGTTTTCTGGGCAGAAGTCTGCCCAATTCACTCCCTACATTGCTCACCATCCCTCCCTCTATCCCGTCCTCTCACGCTCTCTCAAACCCTAACCCTAGGGTTCAAAACGATCAGAGGAGACGAAACCCTAACCCTAATTTCCTAAAGTTTACAAGTTGGAATTGTATTATAGCATCTCCAACCCTCCCCTTCAATAAAAGCCCCTTCAAAATGGAATATTCCTCAAAAATTCCATTTTGAAGAATGAGCAACTGCAACCATCCCCCTTCAAATCCTATTTTATCATATTTAGTTATCTTTACATAATAATAAAATATAACTTTTGAAAATGAGTTAATCTAATAAATTATTTATTTATTAAAGAAATTTATAAATAATATAAAATTATTGTTATTTTATAACTATAATAATTTTAGTGAAAAATATTAAATATTAATATTTGTCCGTAAAAATAATATTAATTTTTATATAGATGATCTCTTTATCAACAAAACAACTGAATACTTGAAAAATATTCAATATTGGTCGCATATTATATGTATTATGACGATCTTTCCAATGGTACTAAAATTATTAAATTTGGTTATATGAAATGAAAGATATTAAACGTTTAACTAATCATTCTCAATTAAATAGAGGGGCAAAGTTGTAATTTGGGGTGGGAATCTCAAATGAATGGGTGAACAGTGCCCCTTCATATTTGATATGTGTGATATATATATATATATATATATATATATATATATATATATATCTCTCTCTCTCTCTCTCTCTCTCTCTCTCTCTCTCTCTCTCTCTCTCTCCCTCCCCTATAACCATATGTATGGTTATGGGTGATATGCTATATGGTTATAGGGGAGGGAGAGAGAGAGAGAGAGAGAGAGAGAGAGAGAGAGAGATATATATATATATATATATATATATATATATATATATATATATATATATATGACAGGTAATAGTTATTCTTTATTGAAAATCATATTTTACAACATACCTAACAAGTTAGAGGTAGATATTATAAAAGGAGGGGGGATAGGGCACAAGCGCCGTCACCCTCTACCGAATTACAATAACCACATCAACTTGTTAGAGAAAGAAACTCAAAACCTATACATGTTTGATACATCAACAGCTCCTAAGGAATTACAAGACCCCAGTTATCAAAAGGGGATTTGTCAGATACATCATCAATGTCTAATCCGCATATATATATATATATATATATATATCATATATATGATGGAAAAAGGGGATCTAAGGTGCCTCCTTAGATGGAAATCTAAGGAGGCGCCCCCATTTCCCCCCATCTCCTACAAGTTTTTTTGAAATGTTTTTTATGTGGTGGTTGTTCACATCATGGATGTTCAACATACCAAATTTCAAGGGATTCCAATACTTTTTGAGCCCCCATCTACCCATTACAACTTCAACGGTCTGAAAACGTGCTAAAAACCCACGAAGTTGCAAGGAGTAGATGGAGGCTCAAAAAGTATTGGAATCCCTTGAAATTTGGTATGTTGATCATCCATGAGGTGAACAACAAACCCATGAAAAAAACATTTCAAAAAAAATGTGAGATGGGGGAAAATGGGGGCGCCTCCTTAGATTGAATCTAAGGAGGCACCTTAGGATCCCTTTACCCATATATGATATATGTGTGTGTGGGGGGAAGGGGTGAGTAAAGATAGATAATGTCATATATATGATATATGTGTGTGTGTGAGGGGAAGGGGTGAGTAAAGATAGATAATGTCATATATATATATATATATATATATATATATATATATATATATATATATATATATATATATATATATATATATATATATATATATATATATACTATAAAATAGGGATGTTATCATGGGTTTTTGGATAAGAGTTTTTGATAAGATATGAGAAATTGGATATATATGAGGGATGTTAGTTATTGGATAAGAGTTGTTGTTTAAGATAAATTGGTTATGAGAAAATGGATAAGAGAAAATGGATAAGAGAATCTGGATATGTTTGTCAATACATATGTTTGTTAATAGATTTTGTATTTGAGAAATTGCATAGGAGAAATTGATATGAGATATTGGTTAAGGTTTGTATGTTGGGGGGAAATTTTGTTTGGGAAACTCAAATTTTGAAAACCAATGCATGTTTAAATTGGTTGGGGGGAAACCAATGGATGTTTAAATTTTCAGTTTCGGTTTCAAAAACCCATCCAAACAAAAACCCCACTCAGTTTCAGTTTGAAAACGTTTGAATTTGGGAATTTACTCAGATCTCTCTCCATCGCTCTTCTCAATTTGAAAACCTCATCAGCCATTGCTCCCACTGTCCTTCCCCAAAAACCACAGCGAAGGAGACCATGGGGATTCGCCGGCCTCGACGTGGTCCCCAACGCTCGAGAGCTTCACCATGACCACGAGGGCCGCCGGAAGGCCGTCGAGAGCTTCACCAACCTCCGCATTAGCGTCTACCAGGAGGAACGTGATTGGGAGCAGATCGAGAAGCGGATCGAATGCGGGCAAGTCGAGGAGTTGATCGAGGAGGCTCATGATAGGTTCGTGCTTCTGACTTTCTGTATTTTTTGGATTAAGTTGCGATATTGAGCCTTGCCCATTTCCTAGGGTTGTATCGGAAACCCTTTTGTGAGATTAAGAAATTATGGATTTGTTTGCTTTTTGGTTGCAATTTTGGGAATTTTTTGTAACGGAGTTGAAATTACGAAATCATTCCTTATATATGGAAGATGCTGAAGGGGGGTTTAGCCCTTTATGAAAAATGCTTTCGTAATTTCAACTCCGTTACAAAAAATTACAGGGGTTGACACCACAAAAAATGATGCTGCCTGTAAGTTCAACTCAGATCTGAGTAAAAGTTACGAAAAATTACAGGGTTGAAATTGAGATCTGAGTAAAAATTAGTAAAAAAAATTATGCAATCAGGAAGATGATGCCTGTATCATTAAATTTCAGGGGTTGACACCATGAAACAAAGTTTCTGTAGGGGGCGAGAATGTTTTGATATTTTCTTACTTTTATGACTCAAAATTTGAATTGCATCCTTGCCCTTTGTAGTATTTTATCATCTCATTTTGTTTATTGCTATCATTATTTTTTCTCAGTTATTTATCATAAGAAAAGCATGTAAGGGCATGTATGCAGGCAAACTGTATTTTCTCAGTTGATTGCATTATATACATTTTTTACATCTTAAACGTAAGAAGTACAAAAACAAATAAGCTTCATGTTTTGTGAGCAAGTCCATAGCCTCTATAAGAAATTAAATCACCAGAACCAATATGATCACATTTAATTGGGTTTTGTGCATTCAATATGATCACATTTAATTGGTTTTTGTTAGTCTAGCCCCGTTTTGTTTGTTGTCATGTTTTACATACAAAGTTTCTAATGAATGTGCAGTTCCTTTCAGATTTGAGACACTTTCTCCAGATGATATTGTTTCATTTGCAAGGAATTCTTCAAAGATATACTCAAAAGGTAAGTTATGTAACTCAAATGTACTTATTAAAGGGAGCTTGTGATTATGGGGTTTAAGTAGTATCTTGACTGTGATTTGTAATAATTAGATGTTTTAAGAAGTATCTTGACTAAGTAACTCTCTCTTATGTGTGTGTGCGCACACACACATGCAGTCAAGAGCTTACAACCACACACTGTGATTGATTTGTATCTCATTTGATATTCATAGCATTCATTTAGGATTTATTGATATTCAACAGTTTAGATAAACCTATCCATTTCATTTGTAAAGCCACCAATGAAAATCCTCACAGTTTTTATCAAACACCAATTGCAATTTTATGTAATACGATTACATAACATGAAATGGGATTATAATTATATTTAGAATGTTTAAAGATGATATTGAATCCGTCTAAAAAGGGCAATTATACTGAATGTTCTAAATATTAAACTGAAATGCCAGCATGTTCTGATGTTCTGCATGTTCAATTAGGGGATATCTCAAAAAAGTTGATGACAGATTAGGGGATATCTCAAATATTTTTGTTGTTTTATCAATTAAACTGATGTTCTGCATATAAACTCATGTGTATGGGATTCACTTTGGCATATGAGGTCGGTTTGAGTCAGGATGAGCTTGCCAGGCTGCACCATGGCCGTCTTGCCCAGTTTGACCACGACATCAATGGAAATGCAGCAATTTAAGGATCTCATATGTAGGCAAGAAGCTAAAACAACAAGTAAATTTAGCAACAAATTTTATTTGAAGACACCTTCTACCAATTGAATTTTTGTGTGTGGGGAATGAATCAGTATATGCAACGTTGATATTTGCTAGAAAACATTGTCGAAAGGTGCTAACACTAACAACTGCAACAAGCAATAAAGATGATGGTATAGATTAAGAAACATATACAGAAATTAAGTTTCAGATAAAGTATGGAACATATATATATATTTTTTCCGTACAGAGAATCCAAGAAGCGAATAGACTGCTTAAATCCTTGACAGGATCAAGGGGATGTTATTCTGGAGATAAGCATTTTCTTATTTATATGGCCGTCATTCAAGATGAGAGGGGGAATGTGTTATTAATACTCATACCCCCATTTTAAAGCTTTTCCAATCCAAAACGAGCAGATGAGCTCATTTCCATAATTTAGCACGATTGAAAATGGTTATTTTATTTTTTTTAATGTTGATTTGGAATCGATTTTATTTTGAAGGTGAGAGAACCACTACTTGGTGGCAGTATCTGTTGAAGATTCAAATTTTCTTATTTTTTGAGATGCCATCGCCTTCGACCTCAAGAGGCGTGAACGGGAATGAGAAGGATCGCCCGCCCACATCAGTGGGGAAGCAGCCGGATCATTAATCTATTTCCCTTGCAAAGAATGATGGTAACCTTTTTGGCTTGATTTTGTTTCTTGAAATTTCAGTAATTTATGTAATAAGCGAATGTGTTTTTGTGACTGATCTGATTTATTTGTTGGAATCATTTCAAATTTTATGCATGTCAGTAGTTTAGAGTCTACTTGAAGTTTGGATTTTTAAACGGATACATAATTGAATTTTCACTAAGAGTGATTATAATATATGATTAAATTGTATTATATTCTTTGCAAGTAGTATTCTGGAAAAACATGATTGTTTCTGAGTGTTATAAGATTATAACTCGATTTTACTGTCATTGTTACAGTTAATACAATAGTGAAGAGAAGAAGAATTGGGGGGGATGTGAATTTCTGAATGTGCTTTATGATGAGTATTTTTGGTGGGTTGGTTCAAATTTTAAGTGTAATCAGCCAAATGGTAATTATATTAGTTGATTTTAAGTTCTGCGGCATGCCTCCGTGGTCATACCACGTCTGATTAGAAACCACACAAGTAATGCATGAAAGTGACCATATGAATGGAGAATGACAACATTCAGTGTATCGAACGGTCTTCTCTCTTATTTCTATCTTATTCTCAGCTCACTCCCTCTCTCACTCCATCAAATCTGAGCAACTCTTTTTTGTATCAATCTGACTTCAAATTTTACAAGTTTATTTTTATAGTCATTTGTGAAATTAGTACAGATACGTTTCTTAATCTTAATTTAATTTATTCTACACCAATTCGGCCTTGGACGAGAGATCACCTTCTTATATCATTTTGGCATTGACGACAACAGAGGTAATTAATTCATCCACTCATGTTTTCATATTTTATTTCAGTTCATTTAAGAAAAAAAGTATTAGTAGACCCTAATTATCCATGTTGATAGATTCATGTTGATAGTCCCTTAACACTCTTTTCAATAACAATGCAGAAGAATTTGCTTAAATCAGAATGTACATATGTTCTTTAATTTTATTCTGCTGTAAAGAAAATTAAACATAATTATTGTGATGGCAATGCTAATTTTGAAGAACAATATGTATAAGATTGTGAGAGATGTAGAAATTTTGTGCAAAAACAAGAGTTGATAGAAGAGTGACGGGTTGAGGAGAGATATTTGACTTAGTCCAGATAAAATTCAATATTAGTAGATGAGGTGCTAAGGGGAAGTCATCTCCCATGTCTTTTGAACGAAAACTCAATGTTGAATTTGGTAAGTGTTTCAGAGTGTTTTCTCACTACAGAAGCGTTGACCGTGGACTGTCCGGTCAACGTGGTCAAGGGGCCGATTTGGGTCCCTTGGGTGCGTCGAGCACGTGTAGACGCGACGCGAATCGGATATGCAGACGACGTGGAACATGTCAGCTGGGCTGGGTCTGGATCCTCGGCCTCAAGGGGGCTGAGGGGAAGCCTCGGCCCGGTGTGAGATGCTCGGCCTCGAACGGTCGGACGACGAGGGGAAGCCTCGGCGCCTTGTCTTGATGCACGGCCGACGCGGAGCGGAGGGGGAGCCTCGGCTCGGATGGATGCGCTCGTCCTCGGTCGGTCGGACGACAAGGGGAAGCCTCGGTCGTCTCGCTTGATGCGCGGCCGGCGTGGAGCGGAGGGGAAGCCTCGGCTCGTGGATCTGACGTCCTCGTGAACAGACGAGAACACACGTCAGGGAGATCCAGCCATGAAGATGGTGGGGTCGGCCGATGGCGCGTTCACTCGAGCGGGAAGGCGCGGCTCTGTTCTTTGGCGGGCCGAGGGGTAGCCTCGGCGAGACGATGTCCTCCGGGATCGGTTGAAGGCGGAGTCGCTCATCGCGGGACGCGCGGATCCTCGCGTCGGCTCGGCGAGGGGTGGCCTCGGTAGAGCGACATCCTCGTGGTGGAGGAGACGAACGGGCTCAGGGACGTGGGCGCTCGGCTCCGGTTGGAAGGACGCTGGGGGGTAGCCTCGGCGTCGCTGGACCTCCTGGACCTGAATAGACGAGGGAGCTCGTCAGGGGGGTCGGACCTTGGTTCCGACCAATTCCCCTCCGATGCCTAAGTCAGAACGGATCTGTGTAGGAGCTCGGTGGGATCGAGTATGGCTCGCGGAGAGACCGATACCTGAGTCCTCAAGCCGAGCTTTGGAGGAAGAATATTATAGGTGGAAGAAGGAGTAATAGTGATAGTATACGATACCATGGTTGTAGATCGCAAAGATCCGGCCCCTTTCAAATGACGCCTGCCCTCTCCTCATATAGACGAATCATGCTCATAATGTGCCATGACGTGACATCATGGCCGCCATTCATGGGGTCGTGCAAATGGGGAAGTGTTGACCCCCTCTAATTGCGCCCACTTGATGACGCCATGAAGGTGGAGTCATGGCCATGAGTGATTGCCATAATTGGTGGGCCATGAAGGCTGGAGTAATGGGCATTGTGGTTGCCATAACTGGCGGGCCATAATGGCGGGGGAGTGATGGCCATTAAGTCTGGCCATGAAGTCGAGCCTTGATGGCTAGATGGCCATTTAAGTCGGACCCTCATTGGCAAGTTATGGCCATGAAGATGGTTGCCATGACTTACGAGCCATGATGGCTAAAATGATGGCCGTTAAGTTGGGCCATCATTTCATCCACTATGAAAGTGGGTAATCTTTTTGGGCCTTCGTATTGGGGGGAGAAGTGCGGCCCGCCCGTAGGACCCTTGGGCCGGGACCCCTAGGCCGTAGTAGACACGGCCCGTTCAGGCCCGGTCAAAATAGCCCGATCAATTGCCCCCGTCTTCTGAGCTCTACCATTGTTAAGGTGGAGGTCGGGAGATGTAGTATAAGGGGGGAGAAGATGCTCCTTTTGTAAAATCGGTCCGGCTTGCTGAGCCGACTAGTGACAATAAGTTGTTGCGATTTGTTCGGTGGCGAGGTGAGTTGCCCCTCGGCTTACGGCCGACGGAGGAGATTCGTTCGGTGGCGAGGGGAGTTGCCCCTCGGCTTACGGCCGACGAAGGAGATCCGCTCGGTGGCGAGGTGAGTTGCCCCTCGGCTTACGGCCGGCGAAGGAGATCCGCTCGGTGGCGAGGGGAGTTGCCCCTCGGCTTACGGCCGACGAAGGAGATCCGCTCGGTGGCGAGGGGAGTTGCCCCTCGGCTTACGGTCGACGAAGGAGATCCGCTCGGTGGCGAGGGGAGTTGCCCCTCGGCTTACGGCCGGCGAAGGAGATCCGCTCGGTGGCGAGGGGAGTTGCCCCTCGGCTTACGGCCGGCGAAGGAGTGATCGGCCTGCTGGGGGGTTGCCCCCAGCCCTTTGACCGATCTGTTCGTTCGGTTGCGAAGGGAGTTGCCCCTCAACTTATGGCCGACGTAGGAGTGATCGGCCTGCTGGGGGGTTGCCCCCAGCCCTTTGACCGATCTGTTCGTTCGGTTGCGAAGGGAGTTGTTCAGTAAGCGGGGACCCAGCAGCACGGTCGAAGGAGCGATCTGGGTGCTTGAACTTGGACGGGGGTGCTTCGGCCAAATCGGCTTGGCCCGGATGAGGATGACTTTGAGACAAGGTGGCTCGAAGGCTTGGAAGGGTGGTCCGAGTCGTCTGGCCAGACCGGTCGGCCTCCTCTGGGGTCGGCCTCGGTCTCGGCCTGAACTGGTCGGCCTCGATCGGAGGAGCTGCTTGGTTGCTCGAACTCAGACGGTGGTGCTTCGGCCAGATGGCTCGGCCATGGTCGGAGGAGCGGTCTGGATGCTCGACTGGTTCAACAGCTCCGTCGCAGTGGGGATAACTTTGTAAACTCGACAAGGTGGCTTGGCGTTGAGACTCAGATACTTGGCAAGGTGGTCGGACTCGTCTGGTCGGCCTCCTCCTGGGTCGGTTGAACTGGTGTGGTCGGCCTCCTCTTGGATGGGGCGGCCTCGTCTAGACACAGTTCCATTTCCATTTCCAGCTTCTGTCTGGATCGTATCTCCAGCTCCAGCTCCAGCTTTTGTCTGGATCCTATCTCCGGCTCCAGCTCCAGCTCCAGCTCCAGCTTTTGTTTGGATCCTGGCTCCGGCTCTAGCTCCAGCTTTTTTCTGGATCCTAGCTCCGGCTCCAGCTCTAGCTCCAGCTTTTGTCTGGATCGTATCTCCCGCTCCCGCTCCCGCTCCAGCTTTTGTCTGGATCCTAGCTCCGGCTCCAGCTCCCGCCTGGCTAGTTTGGCCTGGTTGGTCTCTGTGTGTCATCCTAGCCCCCTCCATGTCTTGGGTTCGCCTAAGAAGATGGCGAACTCAAGTCGATGGAAATCATGTCGGTGCTAGTTAGTTGGATGGGTGCTCAGTCTCGGCTGACCCCGTCTGGTCGGCCTCCTCCTTGAGGGGTCGGCATCGCCTGGCCAGCCTGAGGCCTCTTCCTCGGTGAACGATGGAATTCAGGTGTCCCCTTTTCATCCTTCTTCGTCTCCTCCTCCTGATCCCACAGATCCTTCTGGTTCGAGGTCCCAGTATTGATTGTGGCTTTTGGGGCACGAAAGTCCTCCCCCCCTAAGACACGGCCTTCTCAGCAATCGTCATAGGGGACGAGGACGGCAAGGGCTACCCAATCTTACGGGTAGCCGACAGCATGTAGCTTCTGCTGTCTAATTTGCCCATTGGCAGGGGTGCTGCCTTGGGCGGAAGGGCTGGGGCAGGCTTGGCAAGTCTGTCGGGGCCACTCGGAGGTCCGGGCTCTCGACGGTGAGGGCCAGTGCGGGATCGACCTGAGGGTGTGCACCACAAGGTGGGAGGACCTGACGCTGTATCGCCCGAGAACCGACCCTCCCCAGATCAGAAGGCACGGTTCGACTAAATTTGTTGCCTTCAAGTTCCACCAGTTCAGTTGCATTTGGAAGTGAACTTGGAATCGCTGAAATCTTGTTTATAGACACCTGAAAGATTTCTAACTTCTCGAGCTTGCAAAGGCTGTCTGGGATGCTCCCTATGTACACATGCTCCTTGAGCGTGTACAATGAGTCTGTCGACCTCGGGCTCCCGCTGGACCGCAACAGGTCGATCGCCAGGAGCCGCTGCCCGGATCTCGTCGCGTCTGAGAAGCTTGGGAACACCGTTTCTGTTCAGAACATCGACGACGATATGGGCTTACGAAAGAACAGCGTCCCCTTCTTCGCCACTGATCCATCTCCGGGCCCTTGGGCCGTTGGTGGAGATGCTGGGTAGGAGTGGGCATCGATGTAGCTGTTTGTGTTAAACATCGCCAGGCCACGGTCTGAGACAGGTCGGGCTCGGACGGGGACTGTTCAGCGAGGCTTTACTTTGCTCCGACAAGGTGGCCCCGTAGCGAGTTCCACATCGGCGTCCCTTTGCCAGAAGTATGGACCGGATTGGCTCTGTCGAGATCGAACTTCACCGAGTTCGCGTGGGTACTTGAGTCATCAGTGGTGGAATGGGGATCCCGACGGGGTCTTTGATGGGAGCCGCAAGGTTGAAGAAGATGCGTCAAAGTTGAATTGCCTCGAACTCGGGAGAGATTGGAGAAAGAGCGATCATTAGGAAGAGTTTACAGTTAGGAGATAAAACCTTGATTAATTACCAAAGAGTGAAGGGATGGATCGACCTCGCTGGTGGAAATTGAGCATCCAATGGCAACTCTGAGATGGGGGCTCGATTTGGGGAATGGCGTGAAACAGAACGCCAGCGCAGCGTCAGCTCGGGGACTGATCCTTGCTGGAGACGATGCCACCACCCACGCCGGGTCTGGTGGGCTTAACTCGCATGGATCTGGAGGGCAACACGGATGGCGTACGGCCTGAACGACGATCGGCGTCCTCCCGCGACTGGACCACCGACTGGATCTGGGTTAGCGACCACCAGCAAAACTTGCGATCAGATCCGTGATCGGTGCCGGACGACCGTGACCTTCGCCCGAGATCCGCGACCCCGCTCGAGATTCGTTGGACAATGACGTGCTTGGAGGAGCTTCGAACCCAGGGCTCGAAGATGGAGATCCAAGATCCGGGGCTTCGCCTGAGATCACCAAGAGGAGCGAATCCTGGAGGCGATCGACGTGGTCGATGCCGCGTCGCTTCCAAAAGATGTCAGTCTCTTGTTCCCCTCGTTGGCAACGTCCACGTCGACTATCTCCGATGATCCATCTCCTTCGTTCGTTGCTGGAGGAGTCGATGGAGACAAGGCCAGGGGAGTCTTCCCCAACATCGCCCACATTGCCCTTGGGGGCATCATCTCAGGCCTCTCCAAGCACTAGGACAGATCCTCAACATGAGATCACCAGATTCTTTGCTATCGGTGTCTTTGTTGGGTTCGTCCGAGGTCTTACATCACTCATCGACCGGAGTCCTGAATAATTTCAAGGAGGTCGTAAGGTCGAAGATCGAGCCGCCAGCTGGAGAGCTTGGGGTTGATGACGGCGTGCTTCTCAAATGGAAGGCTGAATTTGGATCTACGCTCGACAGGTGTGCTATTCTTGGCGCATCGTCCTCCTTCAGCTGATTATGGGGCCTAAGATCCGTTCAGATCCTGGCCCTGGCGGGGGATCGGGCGATCGAGTTCCACGACGATGAGATCTACAGTCGGTGCCGGACAACCGCAAATTGAGCCCTCAAATTAAAGAGGAAACAATTGGGGATTGGGCCCATTATCTCAGGTCTGGTTGAGATAGAGTGGTCTTAGTGCCTGGAGCTTGTGTAGGATTCGCCAGAGGAAAAGCGGAGTGATATGATAAGGGCTCGGCCAGTCTCCTTGCATCGAGTCGAACTCACTGCAGGCCTTTGATTTATGGAACAAGTCGTTGTCGATGTGGTTGATGACATGGGTGTCGACTCGTTCCCACAGACGACGCCAGATGTTTCAGAGTGTTTTCTCACTACAGAAGTGTTGACCGTGGACTGCCCGGTCAACGTGGTCAAGGGGCCGATTTGGGTCCCTTGGGTGCATCGAGCACGTGTAGACGCGACGCGAATCGGAGATGCAGACGACGTGGAACATGTCAGCTGGGCTGGGTCTGGATCCTCGGCCTCAAGGGGGCTAAGGGGAAGCCTCAGCCCGGTGTGAGATGCCCGGCCTCGAACGGTCGGACGACGAGGGGAAGCCTCGGCGCCTTGTCTTGATGCACGGCCGACGCGGAGCGGAGGGGGAGCCTCGGCTCGGATGGATGCACTCGTCCTCGGTCGGTCAGACGACGAGGGGTAGCCTCGGTCGTCTCGCTTGATGCGCGGCCGGTGTGGAGCGGAGGGGAAGCCTCGGCTCGTGGATCTGACGTCCTCGTGAACAGACGAGAACACACGTCAGGGAGATCCAGCCATGAAGATGGTGGGGTCGGCCGATGGCGCGTTCACTCGAGCGGGAAGGCGCGGCTCCGTTCTTTGGCGGGCCGAGGGGTAGCCTCGGCGAGACGATGTCCTCCGGGATCGGTTGAAGGCGGAGTCGCTCATCGCGGGACGCGCGGATCCTCGCATCGGCTCGGCGAGTGGTGGCCTCGGCAGAGCGACATCCTCGTGGTGGAGGAGACGAACGGGCTCGGGGACGTGGGCGCTCGGCTCCGGTTGGAAGGACGCTGGGGGGTAGCCTCGGCGTCGCTGGATCTCCTGGACCTGAATAGACGAGGGAGCTCGTCAGGGGGGTCGGACCTTGGTTCCGACCAATTCCCCTCCGATGCCTAAGTCAGAACGGATCTGTGTAGGAGCTCGGTGGGATCGAGTATGGCTCGCGGAGAGACCGATACCCGAGTCCTCAGGCCGAGCTTTGGAGGAAGAATATTATAGGTGGAAGAAGGAGTAATAGTGATAGTATACGATACCATGGTTGTAGATCGCAAAGATCCGGCCCCTTTCAAATGACGCCCGCCCTCTCCTCATATAGACGAATCATGCTCATAATGTGCCATGACGTGACATCATGGCCTTCATTCATGGGGTCGTGCAAATGGGGAAGTGTTGACCCCCTCTAATTGCGCCCACTTGATGACGCCATGAAGGTGGAGTCATGGCCATGAGTGATTGCCATAATTGGCGGGCCATGAAGGCTGGAGTAATGGGCATTGTGGTTGCCATAACTGGCGGGCCATAATGGCGGGGGAGTGATGGCCATTAAGTCTGGCCATGAAGTCGAGCCTTGATGGCTAGATGGCCATTTAAGTCGGACCCTCATTGGCAAGTTATGGCCATGAAGATGGTTGCCATGACTTACGAGCCATGATGGCTAAAATGATGGCCGTTAAGTTGGGCCATCATTTCATCCACTATGAAAGTGGGTAATCTTTTTGGGCCTTCGTATTGGGGGGAGAAGTGCGGCCCGCCCGTAGGACCCTTGGGCCGGGACCCCTAGGCCGTAGTAGACCCGGCCCGTTCAGGCCCGGTCAAAATAGCCCGATCAGTAAGCAAATTAGATTTATGAGTATTTAATTCAATTCAGTTTTAATGAAATTGTTTATTAAACCCGCATTTAGTAATCTTTAATGCCCATGGCAATGATGGCATGTTCAATAAGTAACTAATACATATTTGGGGAGAACTAAATTGAATCTTAAGGACAAAAATGTTGATAGAAAGAAACTAAATCTTAATGAATCAATGGGTAAGATGAGAGTTTATGAAAATTTGTGGAGAAAACTTAAAATTTTTGCGGGAAACAAATCTGGAATGAACTAAATTTTGGAGGGACTAAATTTTTTGGGGAGAACTAAATTCTCTGTGGAGAACTAAATTTTGGGTGGGAACTAAAATTTTTAGAAAATTTAAATTTTGCGGGGAGCTGAATATGTGGAAACTAAATTTTAGGAGTAATAAAAATTTTGAGGGGAACTACATAACCATTATTGTGTTTTAATTATTAATATTCTGTTGTAAACGTGGCGACTACGGAACCCCGTAGCCCTGTATTTATAGAAGTAGGGTTACATAATGGGTGGATACCCAATAACGGGTTGGGCCTCCAAAAGCCCGTTTATAACACTTCCCCTTATCCATTCATTGTTGTAAGCCGTAATGAACGCTTCAGGCTTCATAGAGCTTATCAGATCATGGGTCTATGGATACTTTTGGATCCTAAGTTTAAGAGTACTTGCCTCGTTAAAACCTTCGCCATGGAAAACCCAGTGGGATAAACCCGTGGCTAAGGGAAAAAGAGTACAAGTCTCTGTAACTTCCCCTGATCGATGGATATCACTAGAGGTGGATACTCCTGGATCCTAAGTTAGGGATAACTGCCTCGTTAAAACCTTTAGCTATGGAAAACCCAGTGGGAAAAACCAATAGCCAAGGAAAAGAGTACAGTTTCCGTAACTTCCCCTGATTAGTGGAAGTATTTAGGGGGGTGGATACTTCTGGATCCAGAGTCAATGAGGTTGCCTCGTTAAAACCTTTAGCTATGGAAAACCCAGTGGGAAAAACCAATAGCCAAAGGAAAAGAGTACAACACTACATTTGACTCCCCCTGATCTGTACAAGCTGCAGGCTTGCAGATCTCCTAGGCAACTATACATCAATCTCTTACAGTGTTCCGATAATAAGTACAAAGTACAAGGCATCGCTCACCTATACAAGACATCGCTCATCTATACAAGTATCGCTCATCTATGGCAACTACTGAATCTGAGGGAGCTCTTCTGAAGAGGAGTGGTCTGCAGACTCGGTAGGTAGCACCACGTCTCTGACCCAGTCGTCACTGTGTCTGCGAGGTACTGCAGGACTTGGTTGTGCGTACTTATGATTTGTTTCTTGGATTGATGAGCCTCTCAGGATGGTGGGATTGATGTTGCCTTGGAAGCATGCTTTGCTGGTCTCCAGGAGTTGGTCGCTTCTTTGTTGCAGTCATCGCGATGATCTGTAACCTGTATCTGCAAATACATTTAACATGTTGGATGATCCTTGACCCTTGGAGGTAGCGCAGAAGCTACATATCTCTGGTCCAGTGGTGCGCTGCAGGCGCTGCACTGTATCTGATTAAAGGGTTTACTACCAGATAAAGGAGTGTACAAAATACATTTGAGTAAGGCACTTCAGGACCTAGGATATCCTTCCCCTCTTCCAACGAACGGAAGGGGTCTTAATGTGCATCCATACAACCAGTTGGTGTATTATTGGATTGCAATTATACATGTTTCTTCATCAACTGGATGATTATTCATCTTCGGGATGATTATTCATCTGCTGGATGATTATTCATCTTCTGGATGATGGTTTCATCTTCGGGATGACTGTTCATCTTCGGGATGATGGTTTCATCTTTGGGATGATAATTCATCATCAGGATGATTATTCATCTTTAGGATGCTGGTTTCATCTTCAGGATGATAATTCATCTTCAGGATGATGGTTTCATCTTCAGGATGATGGTTTCATCTTCTGGATGATAATTCATCTTCAGGATGATTATTCATCTTCAGGATGATGGTTTCATCTTCGGGATGATTGTTCATCTTCAGGATGATGGTTTCATCTTCGGGATGATTATTCATAAGGGTATGTTATCACATCATCCATAGCAACATAGCCTAAAATTATCTTTGCCAATCGCATGGGTTTCGCAATCATGACCAGGGAGCCTGATGCATCAGTTTAATTAATTTTGTAAGTGAGTTAATCTCTTCTTACATGGTTACTTCCTGGTTTCTGCGAAATAAACCTCTAAGCTATAGCTTTTTTGCTTATAGCATACGATTTTATTTATTTATACAATACTCGGTAACCCACAGGTTTGATATCTTTTGATATCAGGAATTCAGGTCCAAACACTTCACATTTCATAAGTGAGTCCAGCTCAACTTATTATTGCCTCGTTCCACATAATCTGGCCAAATTTCTGCGTTTGCTTCAGGAAACGGAGATTGGGAGCGATATCAATGGCAAAATGAAATGTGAGTAATTTTCAACAAGTGTGTTTTATCCAAATACCTCTCCGTGTACGTACATTATTCAATTTATTCCAGATTTATCTCTTCTGGAGGTTCTGGAAAGGGAGATGATATGGAGATGAGCTCACTTTCCTGTGGTGGTATTGTTTTAGGGTCTCGTGGTATGTCCTCTCATCCATTGAGGATATCCACTTCTGCTACTAGTAGATTGCATCCATTATAGTTGGTATGTCAATCCTAGCTGGATTTTTAGTAGCAGGGATGTGTGAATTTGACAAAATTTATATTGTCAGTAGCTATGTCTGATAACTGTTTAACAGTTTCATAAGTGTGGATCTTCAGGATCTCATCACTATTCATGATAATCAGATCATAGGTATTAATGTTTTAAATGGTCCATAGTGGTGATATGGGGATGTATACTCATCATGGCTCCATCGATAAGATGTGCACTAAACGCTTCCCCCGTTAGGGGTTCTCGGAAACTGTTTATATGAGGTGATCATGCTCATATAAATAGTTTCTAAGGAGGCGTTCTGATGGTTTGCATGTTCCCACATGGTCACCTACAAATGGATTTTTAATGGATAAGTAATCCGTTTAAATCATTTTAATGATTTACATATAACCCATTTCTGTGTGTGAACACAAAACTTCAGGGTGTTCAATTTTCTTCTAGTTGTTAAATATAATTGATTTCCCAGTGTTATCCAAAAATCCGCAATAAGTTTGTCTTCAATGAAGTTGTGCATAGAACTGTGGATAGGAACCCGTCAAGGCTCCATCTATAAGATGTGCTCTAATGCCTCCCCCGTTTGGGGATCTCGGAACATATTCATCTAGGATGGTTAATCCCGATGAATAGGTTCCACTGCGGCATTTTTGAGGGTGGTATGAGGGTAAGTAAAAGCCCAACCAATATCCCAGTAAGGTAATATGTCCGTTGTGATTAATAATAATCTGGACTGCGGTTGGATAACAAGGTTTTGATTATGACCCTTTTAAGAGGATAAATAGATGAGTACTCTAAGGTACATCATCAGCCATATGTAGGGAGTGTGTGAGTCCACTTTTATCCCTCAAATACTCTCAAGAGTCCTAAAGGTCTCATTCTTCTAATGATAGTTTATCATCTTAAATTCGTTTGAGGAAGTGAGGAGAGTCAATGTCCACGTGAATGGAGATGATCTCGTAATCATTTTTCCCTTTTGAATGGGATAATGAGAGTTTCACCCTTTTTTGAAGAATCTTCGGGTTCGTCTGGTTAATGATGTCTTGCATCATCAATCCAGGGTGACATCGGTCCAAAGTTGGTCGATTCTGGACACTGCTGGTGTTCCAAATTAATTCCTCTGTTCGAATTTATGTGGGACTTTGGAACTTCCATTAAAATGCTCAAGTTAATTTTGTCCGGTAATAGGTGAACTCTGTTCAAACTGTGAAGGATTACATCTTCACAATGACTATTATGCGGATCATAGTTGGATAAAGCTTCAGGCTTTATTGGTTTCTTGAGTCATTAGGGATTTCATTTTGACGAATATCCTTTGAAACTTTATAAGTTTCAGAGAGTACATGGCATCCTCATTTTAGGAGTATTCAGGATGACAAATCATTTACAGTAAAATAAAATGCGTAAAAAGCACATATATACTGCAAGAGAATACTACTAATAATTATGTTAGAGCAACAAGTTTCATAGTATGATGTGTGCTCCAGAAAGAAAACGTACAACAATAATCATGCTCATTAAGACTTATGTTATGACAACATATTAAATTTGATTTCAAAGTTTATTCATCCTCGGGGAGTAGCTAAATATACAAAAGGTCAATTAGACTTTCATCGTTTTGACTAGATATGTATGTATTTTTATATGGCATAAGTTAATGCCCATTTATGTTGCAAAAAGCATTATGGGTCTTGTCAGAACTTCTAGTCTGATATTGGTTTGCCATTGCATACTCTATATCGAGGTACATCATATCTTCACTTTCTCATTTTTATTCAAGACTTCCCCTGTTTTCAGTCTTCCTTATTGTCGTTTATAAGGAAGAATGAGTATTGGTCTTACGAAGTAGACATTTACAAGGGAAATGAGTTAGTTTCTATATTTCCACTTTTCTAGTTTATGAGAGACTTTTAAAAGTCTATTTGAAAACTCAAGTATGGTCTTCAGGCCATTTTGATTGAGTCATTCAAGTATTATGTGGATATAGAATCATGCTCAAGGGGAAACAAGTACGTGGCTACGAAGTTTATAATTTCTCACTATCTATTAAGACACGACTTCGGGCGTACGCTTAAAATTAAGGTTAGATTCAAGAAGCATACCTTGTAAAGTGAGATTACTCAAAAGGGTTTGACGGTGTTATGACAACTGCTGGTGTCAATATTGGTTTATACATACCATAGATCTGAGAGATCTATTTACCGCGAAATGCGTATTTCTAAAAGAAATCGCATAACTATTTTTCGTATAATCCATCGTACTTGTTAATTTAGGGTGAAAGGGTGTTGACTTTTGATTTGATTTTGAACTTCAAGTTCATTTGGATTTTGAACTCCAGGTTCATTTTGTCAAATATGATATGATGTTAAACTTTTTTGAAACCATTATTGGTTTGTTGTCATAAAATATCGTCATATCAAGGGCATGAGTATGAGCAAGCGATGATCATATAAGAGTGCAAAAAGCAACAATTAATGATTTATCATACACATAAAATGAAGCTTGTATGCTAAAAGATATGCTCAATAAAATAGTTGAAAGAAACTAAATTATCATAGCAAATAAATCAAGCATGTGGGCTTAAGAATATATGCTCGGCTAACATGAATTGAAACATATACACATGTTATTTATATTCTGCAGGTATATAAATAATTTTATCTAAGACATATATTTATGCTACATGCATTAAAAATATATTATAGAGATTTTAGCATGCTAAAGAAAATGTTCATCACAGAACATTAAATATGCGACAGGCATATAATTATCTACGCATGCATTTATAGTGTTTAAGCGAGGATTCATGCTAGAGGCAATAAAAATATACGACATCACATCTCAGAGAAATGCAGCAGGCATTTAATTGCAGATATATAATCATCACAAGCAGTTTTATTCATCACAAGTATTCTTATGGGGGAAATGAAAATATTTTTGTTTAATAATTATTGGACCACTGGGCAACGTCATACACCGTTAGGTTAGTTGACTAGCAGAGTGGTCGCATGATGTTTCTAATTATTAAACGAATGATAATCAGATAATCCCATCAAAAAATGCGATGAATTAAAAACGTGTAATTTATCCAGATTTTTAACTAAAAAGAAATCGTGATTAAATCTGAAAAAAGTTTTGAAAAATAGAAAATTTTTGGGGTTAAACCCTAATTAGGGTTTTTGGTCGCGTGAACTGTCGCTTCTGGCGGCTAGGGTATCTGGACACGCGCGCGCATAGGGGGCACACCGCTGCGGGCAGTTGGGCCCGTCCGTCGCTACTGGCGGCGACAGGGGGTCTGCCGCTGCGGGCGGCAGAGACAGCCCGCCACTGCGGGCGGCAGGGGGAGCCCCGCTGCTGCCGGCGGCAGTTTTTGCCCGCCGTCTGCAGGCGGCGGGTGGGAGCCCCGCCGCTGCCGACGGCGGGTTTTGCCCGCCGTCGCAGCAGCGGCGTGGTCGCCCGCCGTGGCAGGCGGCGGGGCGAGCCCGCCGTCTCTGCGGCGGGGGTCGCCCGCCGCTGCAGGCGGCGGGTTCTGCCCGCCGCGTGCAGCGGCGACAGCGGCGGGGGTTGCCCACCAGCAGCAGCGGCGGGTTCTGCCCGCCGCGTGTAGCGGCGAGGCGGGCCCGCCGTCGCAGCGGCGAGGGCGCCCGCCGCCAGCTGGCGACGGGGCGGGCCCGCCGTCTCAGCGACGAGGGTCGCCTGCCGCCAGCTGGCGGCGGGTTCTGCCCGTCGCGTGCTGGCAGCGGGGTCGCCCGCCGCTGCGGGCGATGGCGGGGTCGCCCGTCGCTGCGGGCGGCGGCTGGGGCCGCACGTCGCAAAGAGCGGCGGTGGCGGTTGCGCGGGTTTAGGGGGGTTCGCTCGACGGCGAAGAGATCCCCTAGGGTTTAATGATTTTGGGGAGAAAAAATATGATAAAAATCCAATTTTTGGTGGAAAAAATTCATTTTTAATCTCCAAAAAGTCGTTTTTATTAAAAAGTCAGATTTTTATCAATAAAAACGATAAAAATTTCATTAAACAATTGATCCAAGAGATTGGATTTAAACATATGCGCACATGGAATTTTAGATCTAGGGGAGAGAGTTACCTCTAGATCCTACCCGCCGGATCTAACGACGTTCGGTGAAGGAAGCCCGTTCGCGTCGCATCCATCCGTCGGCAGAAGTTCGGCTCAGCCTTGAGCGTGCTGATAACGTGTTGTAAACGTGGCGGCTACGGAACCCCGCAGCCCTGTATTTATATAAGTAGGGTTACATAATGGGTGGATACCCAATAACGAGTTGGGCCTCCAAAAGCCCGTTTATAACATATTCGTCTAAAATTTGGGAATCAAGATTTTTAGGAGGAAATATTTTAAATAGTGTGACCTTAGGGCATAGTTTAAATATGTAGGGAACTAAAATTTATGGAGGAATTAAATTCTCCGGGATCTATTTTTTGGGGGAGCTAAATAATAAGTATGATCTAAATAACAATTATTGCAATTTAATTATTGATGTTTATTTAAAATTAGGGGCAAATGAACAGTGCCCGTAGTGCACATGTTAAATATGTAGAGAACTAAATTTGTGTGGAACTAAAATTTTTGGGGAGACTCTAAATTTTCGAGAAAGAACTAAATTTTGGGTGAAATTTTTTTTGACAAACTAAATAGCAATTATTGTACATTAATTATTTCTATTTATTTAAAATTATGGCATCTAAAATTTTGAGGGGTGAATATTTAAAATGAGCAGTTCCCTAATGCACAGTTTAAACATAGATGGAACTAAAATTCTTGGTCGTGCTAAAATTATTTGGGGTGCTAAATTCATTGGTGGAATTAAATTTTTAGGGGTAGTAAATAACAATTATTGTGATTTACTTATGGTTATTCGTTTAAAATTAGGGGATTAAATATTTTGAGGGGTAAATATTTTAAATGAACCGTGCCTATAGGGCACGGGTTATGACTAGTATATATATATATATATATATCATAATCTTAATTTATCCAAACACATCAAAGTGTGGATATAATTAAGTTGTAGAATGGTATCATACTTGAAATCCATGGACAAATAAATGAAGTCAAACTCAAAGAGTTGTTGAACGGATGTTCTCCGTAGTGCAGTGCTGATCCAACAAAGTAATCAACAAATCTAGAATACTACAAAAATCTAGATCTAAATTAGATAGATGTGCATGCATTAAGTAAGATATATTGGTTAAAGACTACACAGGGTTACAAATCAGAATATGGGCTTGTTGGTTATGATATTAGTCAAGACAGTTGTACGAAGCATAAAGCTATGGCAACAACTACTGATACCAAGCCCACCCCCCTCAGTAGAATGTTGGATTGCGGTTGTAGGTACACTAGCAATAACTTTGGGGTCATAAACAGGTAGTAGGTGGAGGAGGTGGGTGATCACTCCATATTTTACACCTTTTTTCTGCTTGTTTGTATGCCGTTTTGATCGCTCATATCGCGTTTTTCACGATTATTTGACAATATTACGATGCTTGTCACTATTTCTAGTTTTTGTCGTATTTCAGGAGATATGAAGCGATTTGGAGTGATTTTGAGATCAAGAGGATTTGCACCCACTCCGGAGTGTCGCCCATAGCTCTTTTGAGGGCCATTCAACGATGGAAGATGAGTGGAAGAAGAAGGAACTTCGTAGGAGCGACGAGGAGGAGAAACGAAGAAGATTGGGCATCTACAGCATGCCACTCGACCGAGTGAAGCACTCACTCGGCCGAGCAGAGAAGCTCGCTCGGCCGACCAGACCGGACACGCACAACAGAAGAATATCGGCGTGCCCTCGGCCGAGTGACGATAGACCACTCGGCCGATTATGGAGATCCCCTCGCCCGAGTGGCACGGGAAAGTCCATCCAAAAAGAGGCCGACTTACTGGAAATCTACATTCGACCTGAGAGTTCCGAATCGGCCAAGCATGGAATGCCCCTCGGCCGAGTGAGTAAAGCCACTCGGCCGAGTCACCTCCAAAGACAGACCCCCGAAAACCCCCGACTTACTGGAAATCCACCGCCTGCTGCGTAAGTTGCGATTTCTGGGCTGCGCAGGAGCATTTTGGTCACGATTTTCTGGGCGATTTTGAAGGGTATTTAAACCCAGTTTTTGCCTTAGTTTAGGAGGACTTTTTAGAGCTTTTTGGCAGCATTTTTGAGAGCTTTTTAGATCATTAGATTTAGCTTTTCTTTTGGAGATTAAAAGGCTACTTTTGTTGGATGCTATTGGATTCTCATTGGTTTGTCTATTCTCTTATCAAAAACAATATTTTTGTTAACAATTTCTCTATTGCAATGAATTGTGATGATTTTATTATTGATTTTCCTAAGTATTGCATGATGATTAGTGAGTAGTGCCTTCGTCTTAGGGCGTAGGGATGAACCATATAGACCCTATTTCTAAATTGTGATGAATTGGTGAAATTCTTGCTAGAATTGATTAGGGTTAGGTTGGGATTGATTAATTACGGATAGCTAGGGATTCATATCGATTGGGATTTGCAAGAGATTGGGTCCCAATTGATAGAAAGCCCTAGAAATTCGATTTAGATTTACGATTGGACTTCTCTAGAATTGGTTTGTAAGAGATTGGACCAAAGCCAGGATTTTTAATCGTGTTTCTATACCAATATCCGTTTGCAAGAGATTGGACGGGTAGGAACTATCTCAACCTAGGTCGTAGCTCGAGTTTGCACGAGAGTGGGCTCGAGATACGATTGAACGATGATGTCGTTCTTCACGCTAGGTTAGGGTTTGTAAGAGATTGGGCCCTACCCTAGGTTTGCTATAGACCGGCAATAGCGCGAGAGCGTGAGCTTGGTTCTACATTTAGTTGCGACTAGTTCACCTAAAATTCAAGTCTAGCAATGATGAAACCTATGAATCACAACGATGAGATACGGTCAGTAGCGGGGATTCCCTATCCCTAGGCGCTTTATTTTATTGATATTTCTATCGACATTTGAACGATTGTGACCATTTTACCCCAAATTATTCTCGACCATTTTGATAGCTAGGTGATTGGAAGGAGACACGGTTATTAGTCCTCCCTGAGTTCGATACCCGCTCGCCGCTACACCGTGCGCTTACGGTAAGACTACGAGTCGCTTGTCCCGGGTGTGTACCTGGGGCGTGATCAAGTTTTTGGCGCCGTTACCGGGGAGGCGACAGTGTTTTATTCTCTTTACTTGGTATCTTCTTTTTTTTGTTTTATTATTCTTACCTTTTTACTCCTTTTTAGTGCTAACAATTCCTTTGAAACTCTGTTTCTATTTGCATGAACACGAGATCGACGGC
Organism: Scilla litardierei; assembly: GCA_030789695.1. Classification (NCBI taxonomy): domain Eukaryota; kingdom Viridiplantae; phylum Streptophyta; class Magnoliopsida; order Asparagales; family Asparagaceae; genus Scilla; species Scilla litardierei. The sequence continues at coordinate 52,356 of JAULAV010007621.1, read as the reverse complement.
GGATCTAGAGGATATTATATTTGTTCCGGTGATCGAACGTACCGAGAGGAGGATCAGAGCCGAGAGAAGGCACGCTACGGAGGATAATTGTATGAACCGCACAGAGACACCGGAGGAACTAGCAGCACGTATGGTTAGGATCATATCCATCAAAGATAGGCTTAGGCCTAAGACTTCCTCCACTACCTCTTCCATCGCTATGTCGGAGTTGGCGGCGGACAAGAATTTTGAGCTAAAGACGAGATTGGTAGTATTGATGCAACAAGACCCGTTTCATGGGAACTCCCATGAGAATCCACATTATCACATCCAGCTTTTCTTGTCCAAGTACGCCACCTTCCAAATGCCGGGCGTTTCCGTTGATGCAATTCGACTGCGGCTCTTCCCCTGTACACTCAAAGACAAAGCTTTATATTGGTTGAGGACACAGGCGGAAGGTATATTCACTACTTGGGATGAGTTGGCTAGCGCCTTCGTTGATAAATTCTACCCGACATCCAAGACGGTGAAGATACGGAGTGCTCTCAAGTCCTTTAAGTAAGGACTGCAGGAGACCCTATACGAGGCATGGGAGCGCTTCAAGGATTTAAAGCATCAGTGCCCCCATCACAGTATAGAAGATTGGGATCTTGTTCACAGTTTTTATAATGGACTCCAACCGGGCACGAAGCAAATTATAGACGCAACCGCCAATGGAGCCATACTATCGAAGACCCCGGATGAAGCTACGGCCTTATTAGAGGAGATGGCCTCTAATAACCAACAATAGGGCGACGAGCGAGGTCATTCTTCTTTCTCCTTGAAGCCCACTAGCATATATGAGGCCAAGGCAGTAGCAGAGCTTTTGAACAAATTTTACTCTCTCCACAAGGTAGTGGAGAGATTGGAGAAGTATATCACCGAGCCACATGGAGCACCCTCTACATCTACGCTGATAAGCAATATGAGTGATTGGCAAGACCAATCTCAAGTCATGTATGTGGGAGGAGAGCATGGAGAGGGGGCCTTGGAACAAGTGCAATATGTTGCGGGAAACTCCGGATATTGGGCCAACCCGGCCGCAAGAAACCATCCGGGCTTTTCGTATGCAAACAATGATGGTGATTTAAACCCGCCGCCACAACAACCTCCTCAAGCTCGGCCTCCACTACCACAACCTCAGTATCAACCGAGGGGGCCACCGCAACAAAATTACCCGCCTAGGCAACAAGCGGGACCGTATAGACCGCCCGGTTACAACCAAGGTTGGAGAGCTCCCAACCCACCTCAAGCTCAACCACGATCGGACCACGAAGCTAGGGTGGAGGAATTCATGGTAGAGCAAAGAAAGATCAATGCTAGGTTGACGGCGGGACAAGATTCACTAAATACCGTCGTCGCTCAACTTGGAGAGCAACTTGCGTTGCTAAATAAGAACGCCCAACAATTGCCGGCTCAACCCGAGCCCAATCTATGGAGCAACACCAGACACATCAATGCGATGGTGGTGGTTACAACAAGGGGCAGGAAGGATACCACTCCTACTATGACCCAAAACAAGCAACCCGTGGTGGAGATTTTGGAAGAAAAAGAGCCGGCAATTGAGGAGGAGAGCCAAAAGGAGCCGATAGGAGGAGGAAATTCTGAAGTGGCGAAGCCTAATGACGAGCGTCGCTACATGCCACCGGTGCCATTTCCACAACGGCTAGCTAGAGCCAAGATAGAGAAAAGGCTCGCCAAGTTCCTTGAATATTTGAGGGGAGTAAGCCTCAATATTCCTTTCCTAGATGCTATAGTGGAGATCCTATCGTATGCTAAGTTCTTGAAGGACTTGATATCGGGAAAGAAAAGGAAGGAGAAAATCATGCTTGCCGAACAAGGAACTTGGTTTACCCGGAAGGAAAAGGAGCCCGCGAAATTCAAGGATCCCGGGAGTTTCCGCATCCCTTGCACACTTGGAGGCGTCCCGTTGTAAAAAGCTTTAGTTGACTTGGGCACAAGTGTGAGCCTAATGCCCCTTAGCATGTTCCGGAAATTGAACACGGGCACCAACTTGAAGCCGACCGACATGAGAATTCAACTTGCGGATGGTCGGATTACTAAGCCGGTAGGGATTGCGGAGAACATTCCACTTCAAGTTCCGGGAGGAATATGCTTACCTTGCGATTTCGTTATCATAAACATCAAGGAAGAGGGCGACACTTCACTTATACTTGGACGCCCGTTCCTCGCCACCGCCGGTGTTATAGTTGACATGCGGGAAGGAACTCTATCCTTGAATGTCGGGAACATCAAGGTCGCGTTTTACATATCCAAGGTCATGAATCATATGCCCTATCACGAGGAGTTGGACTATGTGGATCTCCTCGACGAGGTGATTGAAGAGGCTATCCCCCACTCTATTGGCGCTCTCCATGATGATGGCTTTGAGGAAGGCCAACCTTCTAGCGAAGAAGAGAAGTTGGAGGACCCTCCAGATAGCTCCACGGCCGATGATGAAGGCGACGCTGATGTCGTGAGAATACGGGAGCTTTGCAAGCTCTCAACGGCCAAGAACCCAAAGAAAGCTCCACCGAATAGAAGATCGGTGTCACCGGCCAAGAAGAAGATAGGAACGAGCTCTAGCTTGGGGGGACTTATCCCCCAACATTACCCATGATGAGGGGGCACCGAGGAAGACCAATGATCATCACGACCCAAATCCAAGTGGCCTTCCCGGCAAATTTGACGGGCGTATCTCATATGCGCCCAACATCACGAGCTAAACGAATATCTAAAGGGGTCGAGCTCATGACCTTAAACGAGCGCTTGTCGGGAGACAACCCAACGGTTTTTGCATTGTTTTTATTTGATTTTCATTTTTGGTTTAGATTTTTATTAGTGTTTAGAGTCTAGTGTCTATGAAAATCGTGACAACGGGTCCTAATTTTCATGACAGGAGATGGAGAAAGAGAGATCACTCGTATGGAGGATGACCGAGGCAAGGGAGAGCGCTCCAGGAATGCGCTCAGGCCTTAGGAAGAGGAAGAAACTGACTGAAGAAAGAAAAACAGAGACTGGAGCAAAAACGGAGAGCCATTACAGAAAACAACACGTCACTCGACCGAGTAGTATCTGCCACTCGGCCGAGCAAAGACTCCACTCGGCCGAGTGGAGCACCAATCAGGGAAGTTTTTGCAGACCAACTCTCTGTCACTTTCTGTAAGTTTTAGTCTTAATTGCCACTCGGGCGAGTGACTTGTCACTCGACCGAGTGAAACAGATACCCTCCCAGTTCTATAAAAATGGTGAGTGGCAGAGCCACTCGGCCGAGTGGAGTTTTTCCATTCGACCGAGTAAAGCAAAACCACTCGACCGAGTCGTAAGTGGCAAGGATATTTTCAAATTTTTTTAGTTCACACCACTCGGCCGAGTGACGTTGTCACTCGGTCGAGTCGTAACAATCTTAAATAAGTAGCAGCGGCAGCGACGCGGTTTTCGAAACGCAAAATCCCCAAAACCACGCCCAAGCCGCTGCCGCTTCGTCTCCCCTCAGCCGCTGCGATCGTCACTCCCTCGCCCGAATCGACACCGACGCCGCCGACCCACCATCATCGACGATCGCCGCCGCTGCCTGGCAGCCGCCGGCCTCCCTAGCCGCCGACCACCCCTTTTTCGCCCCGAAATCCCCATTTCTCCTCGTTTCCCTTGATTTGTATGCCCATTGCGCCCCAAATTCAAATTAATTTCCATATCTATCTATTATCCCTTATCTCCCCCATACGCATTGATTATTATTCACTGATTTTATCGTTTTCGTTTCAGGCTAGCTTGGGGGAGCTTTGGGGAGTTTCAGGACGCGTACGGAGCTTCGCGGAGGAGGCATCTCTTTGCACACACTGCTGATTGCTCTCACGGCATGTTCAGGTATACTCGTTCCATTATTTTGCACGTCGCATTACTTATTTGGGTGGGCACGCTTCGCGGTACACATGCCGCCACGCACTAGGTCACGTACACGGGGAGCCGCTTCGAAGCGAAAGAGGACCGATGATCCTGGTCCCTCTTCCACTAGGGAGGACTCCCCTCCACCTAGCCCACCACCACCTACACAGCCGCCTCCTGTCGATCCTGTTCCACCACCCACTCCCGCCGTCGGGCCGATGGGGATTACGTTTCGAAATGACGCACACCGCGCCAGATTCGAGCGTATCTGCCATCGCTCGATAGTACCCTCTAGGTTTGCATACCTAGCCGACCTAGACCGCCTAGGGGTACTTGAGGGGCTTCTCACGTTGTACGACAACGTGAGATGGCGTGATTTTCTGTCGGTGTCGGTGGATACTTACATCCGTCCGACACTAGAGGTCCTTAGTTCCATTGACCGGACCCCTGGAGGATGCTCCTTTCGTTTGATGGATCGAGAGTGCGAGATCACTCTCGACATGCTTAGAGCATTTTTCCAGTGGCCCGCCGTCCTTGACCCAGACCGCGCCTACGCTCCCACGCACATCCCACCCCTGTCGTTCGATACCCACACCTTCTGGACACAGATCACGGGATCCCCACTCGCCTTTGACCATAGTAGGGCCAAGGCCTCAGCTATCCTCCACCCCTGCCTCTGCATTGCACAGTACCTTATGACGACTACTTTTCGCGCGAGGTACGAGCCCGGGACGCTATCTACGCCAGAGCTCTACATGCTCTATGCGATGACACGCCCTAGGGTTCTAGATAGGGGTAGTGACGATATGGTCCCCGTCGTTGAGATCGACATTGCCAGTTGATTTTGGACCGCATTATCATTTCTGTCGGTGCTCGTATGCCTATCTGTTGCGGCGGTCTGATCACCCTCTTGGCCCTTATGACCGGCGTGGACCTACCTGACGACTTGCGTCGACCTCCGGGCCCCACTACACTTTCTATAGATGTTATGGCCCGGATGAAGATGCTTCGTCCCCACGGTCGTCAGCACTGGGTGTGGTTGCACAGCGCTGATTACATGGTTCTCCTGAGCCCCGCTCGGACACATATTGGACCGGCTCATGGGGACTGGATTCCAGCGATGGATCTCCTTATCCCCGCCGCCTACGTGCTTGAGCCCAAGGATGCTGAGCAGGCACCCCCTGCACCACCTGTCGACCACGTGATCCCTCAGCCTGCACCTGCACTGTCTGCACCTCCCGACACCTCTGTCCACACGTCTGTTAGTGTCGGGAGCACTTTAGCTGAGTCGTCCACCACCACCACCACTGTGCCTATTTCCGTCGAGCACATTACCACACTAAGCCCTGAGCGTCCACCCACCATTCTTGAGAGCGGCGAGTCTTCCTTTACAGCTGCCGTGGAGACCCTCTCCCGATTGCAGTTCTCGACTCCTGGGGAGTCATCTTTTGTGCCCTTCACGGCCTCCCCAGTTGTCGACCTTTCGGTATCCACCGCCACTGTCTTTACCGAAAGCGTCGTGACATATGTCCCCACGTCTGCGTCACTGACCTCTCCCGCCGCCTAGTCGTCTGTTTTCACTTCCACTTCCGCTGCTGCTTCCACTTCGTTCTTTCCTGTGTCCCAGCCTCTCACAGAGGCTGGGCATCACGTAATGAGCACAGCACCACTACCCCACTTCCCTGCTGGACCCATCCTCTACACTGCCCACGTGAGACAGCCCCGCACTTCACCTGTTAGACCTGTGCGTCCCTCTGCTCCACCACCCCCCGACACTCTTGTTCAGAGCATTCGTGCTCTTGAGGGGGCTGTTAGTGGATTTAGAGGGGACTTTAGGGCTCTCTCCGCCACAGTCAGCGCCGTGCAGACTCGCGTCGCCATTCTCCCCAGTATTCAGGCTTGCCTGAACCAGATTCTGGCGCGTCTGCCTCCACCACTGACACCCACCCTGCAGCTACCACGCCCACCACCTCCACCACCACCTCCGCCACAGGACGGTGCTGGTGCACCACCACCAGCCTAGGCACACACTGGATGCCTTCTATATTTCTGCTGTTTTGCTGGTCGTTTTTGGAGCCTGATGATTTTTGATCCCCTCCTCCACACTGTTTTGGTACCTTTTTGATCATATCTGTTTATATCTCTTTGGGAGTGAGGGAGCTTCTTTTTGGGGACACTGATATTTTGCACCATTTTGATCTCTGCATGCATCACCTACATTACCATATCATTTCTTTTTCTTTTATTTTCATCATGCATGCATCCTCACCCACCCCACCTATTTCACGTCTCTCGGTGTGCCACACTTTGCACATTGAGGACACTGTGCACTTTAGCTTGGGGGAGTGAGTTCTCACACTTTTTTCTTTGTCACCTTTTATTTTTATTTTTTCCACCTTTTCTTTGTTTTTACTCCATTTTCATCCACTTTTTCGTTTTTTATCATGCATCACGTTGTCTTACCTTTTGAGTATGTTGTATTTCATAGTAGTTTCTATTTTCTTTTATCCTTATTTCTGTCATCTTTTGCTAAAGATGACTTTTCTATGATGATGATGACGTGGTGATTGGCTTATCTCTGTTTGCATGCTATTTTGTCACGCCGTAGTTTTTTATTTTCAGATATCATATGCTTTGTCATGCTATGCATTTGAGATAGTAACCCACCTTTTCGTATATGAATATGGATGAAATTTTGTTATTAGCTGAAGTCTAATAATTCATATGTATGCTTTTCGTAGAAAACACACCAAGCTTCACGCATTGATTGCTTATATCTGCAGTACTGCTTTCCTTTCTTATATCACTTCTTATTGCATGAAAAATGTACGCCTCACTTTCAGGTTGAATGAATGAATGTTAGGTTGATATAACTAGACTAGTTTACTTTCTGAGATTAAACTGAGTAGATTACATTACTCTGCTGAAGTTGTTGTGCACGTCTTATAGAGTGAACCGAGTGTTACATTTATTCCTTTCTCCACATATCTTGAGCATTAATTCTCTACTTATATTCATTGGTGAATCTCCCTTTAGCGGATCCTATATTGGCAATTCCCTCACTTTATAAAGTTCATGCTCCGCTACCCCCAAAATCAAAAAGAAATATATATATATACATGTATATCTCTCTATCTTTTGATTTGGGATCACAGTTGTATATAGATATCAAAAAAAGAGAAAAATGAAAAAAAAAGAAGTTTGTACATGATCCCATCTCACATTCTTTCTCTCTTTCTTCCCTCTTTTGTTTTTTTATCATGGAGCTTCAAAAATGGGGAATATATTTATTGATTTGTCTTACGCCACCACGCTTATAGATAAGCTTGGGAGAGAGGATCCAATGATGTGTGAGAGAGTGACTACCTGACTGTGCATGACAACCTAAGCTAGGTAATTTTCTATACTTGGTAAGATCACTAAAAGTTTTACGAAATCCAGGAATTGACACTTAGCATACATTTCATGAAAACCATGCTTTTCTATTCTTACTACTCCATATTGTGTGATATCTCTTATACTCCAAATAGAAAGCATTCAATTCAAAAGTGTGTGGTCTATGATTATGTATACCGCTTTAGATGCTTCAGACGATGTTAATTCTAGAATGATTTCGTATCTCATATTATTTTTCTATTATCAGGTTTTCTATTTTGAATGCATCCATATACTATGGTATCGAGATAAAAATCTTTGGCGTGAGTTTTACATTCGTCGTGTGCTACATGAGTAAGCAAAACCCATGTCCTGAGAAAATGATCTAACACCTCTCTCTTTGCTTGCTTTCGTTATTTTCTATCTCTTCCATCTTCTCTTTTTATTTTTATTATTTTTTTCCCCGTCGGGTTTGCTTTTTACTCATCTTCCTCGAGGACGAGTAAGAGGTAAGCTTGGGGGATTTTGATCACTCCATATTTTACACCTTTTTTCTGCATGTCTATTTAAATGAGTGATCACCCACCTCCTCCACCTACTACCCACGTATTTGAGTGATCACCCACCTCCTCCACCTACTACATGTCTATTTAATAATTTGATCGTTCTGATTTTCTAACTGATTGAAACGGTGTCGAAAAAGGTTCTAAATTTTTCTATAGACTAGATATGATGAAAATAATTTTACTGTGGGAGGAAATATTTTTCTGAAGCTTATTGTAATTTTTATAATTTTTAAAATCTCAAAAACTATTTAAAAACTATTTTTCAATTAGTAACGTATTTATTCAAACATTTATTCTGAATGCAATCTGCATCGGAATGGTTAAAGCGAGCTGTCAAAATGACCATATATTTTTCTCACATATCAGTGTACGTGAAAATATCAAGTTACGGATTTTTGAACGAAAATAACATATTTAACTTTTAGGCTTAAAAATTAATTCTGTAAAAAGTAAACGTCAAATTGAAGTGAAACTAGCGCCATTGGGTCCGTTTCGATGTTTCTGATTTTCTGGGACTGGCCTCACATTTTTCTGATATCTATATTATTTATTATCAATTTAACACCAATAATATCATTTATAAATATATATATACGCGTATTTATACGCGTATATACGGGTTCGTATACGTTCACAGCCTCACCTTCGTTCTTCTTACGTTCGCGTGCAGCGGAGGGGGGTCTGCTCAAACGGTGGCGGGGTAAGGCGACGCTGGAGGCGGGGGTGGCAGCGGGTGCGGAGGGGCGGCGACGACGACAGGAGGGCGGCGACGTCGAGCGGCAGTCTGAGAATGGCGGAGAGCTCCGGACCCGTGGCGATGGCGGTGTTCTTATGGAGCTCGCGACGTCGAGGCTTGACTTCGGGCGACGGGGCTTCGTCGGAGACGCCGTGGAGGAGCTGCTGCTTGGGGCGGCGACTGTTGTGGGGGTCGGAATACGGCGGTGAAGCGATGGGGTTCGGAGCATGGTCTCATGCAAGGCAGAGAGGGCGGAGGAAAGCGGCGCTCGGAGGCGATGCTCGATGCGGGCTTGGGTCGGGGGTGAGGGCGTTCGGACTTCGGAGGATGGCGGAGGAGGCGCTCGGGGTGGTGGTGCTCGGAGAGGGAGGCTGAGCTCTCGGCGGCGATAGCTTGGGACTTCAGCGAGGGGCTGCTGCAGTTTTGCAGCGTTGGCGAGGCGTTGGGTGCTTTGGGGTGATGCGAGGAGAGGGAGGCGGGCTCGTCAGACTTCGGGAGGGGCGGCGCTGCTCCGAGGTGGTGTCGACACGGTGGGGCGAGGCTGAGGGCATGGTGGCGGTAGTTGAAGGTGGCAGAAGGCGAGGTGGGTCGCCTCGTCGGACTAAGGCGGAGCGGGGAAGTGGTTGGCGGTTGTCGGAGGCCGCACTCATGGCGGAGGCGACGGGTCGGGGGCTCTCTGAGCAGCTGAGGTGGTGAGAGAGCGGGGGTACGCCGCTCGGTGCATGAGAGATAGAGTGAAAGAGAGTGAGAGAGTTGAGATGGAGAGAGGGTTGTGTGGGTTTCAACGGGGGGAGAGAGAGAGAGAGAGAGAGAAGCTGTGTGCGTGAGTTGGGTTATACGAAGAGGCTTGGGCTGGGCTTGCATGGGTTAGGGGCTAATTATATAGGGTATTAGGATTAATTTAATACTAACACATTAAATACTTAGTCAATAAAAATTAAATAAGGTAGGTGGCAATTAGGTATTTGTCTCTGACTAAACGTAGAAAAACTTTGAAACGTGTTAATCGTTTAAGGGTTAAAGTAATTAGGGGTTAAATGTAATTAGTAATAAGTAAAACTCCATTAGTGAAAGTAATTAGTAAAATACAAAAACGAAATTGCGATTTTGCCCCTACTAGTAAACGTGTCCGAAAAATTACGAAAACATACCCACGGGATTGTGTCGTCACGAGAATCGCGAATACGAGATCCAATTTGGGATTTGAGCTACGGAGATACTAGTTTTAAGCCAAAACGTTTAGGAAACGGGTTTGCGGGTTCTAAGTCGAAACGATTTCAGAAAATTACGAAATTAATGTGGGGAGCCCTAAATGATCATAGAATGTTACCGTAGAAGTTTGAAAACGTTTTGATGTTATTTGTATAGAAAATAAATTCATTAAGCCAAAACGGTAATAATTAAAAATGAATTTTTTATTAAATTATTAGAGGTATTTGATCAAACCCGAACTTACTAAAATACTTCATAACTAGCCTTACTTCAAAATATTTTTATAAGAAATTTTTGAAATCGTAAAACTCCTGACGAACCATTACAAAATAGCTTTAAAAAAATTGAAAATACGTGAATAGTTGCATTGAAAAAATACGGACCGTTACAGAGAACAAAATCAAAAGGGGTCTTTACCATGGGACCACAATATTGGATCGGGATCTAAGCCTAAAGGTGAGGTGAATATGCTTATAAAAATTCTCGCACAACCCACGAGAAATCACACGCAGTTAAAATTACAGGCATGGTAAATAATAGACAATCACATATGCACAACAGCTGCAAGTTTCACCAACGTTGTTTATGGCCTTCAGGAGAGCTCTGTCGTTGCTAGGCCATGCAGCGAGAACTTCGACGGTTTGACTTGTGGAGTCCACGGCAACAGCTTGGTCGATGGCAGCAATGGTGGTCTCACCGGCGGTCTGATTTCGACAGCAGAAAGAGCTTCGACGGCCAGAGGAGATGACAAAATAACATGGCGGCGATGTGTTCCTCTGGCGCTTCGAAGATGATCGGCATAGGGTTTTGTGTTGCTGGCCATGGTAAGGATGTCGACGTGGGCTTCAGGCGCTTGGATGAGCAACGATCGACAAGGCTGATGGCTCAAGGAAAGCATCGGTCAGCAAGCGGCTAGCGGCACGTTGATGATGCGGCTGAGCTTTAGGATTCATGGGTTGATGACGAATCTTCTCCTTTGTTTGAGGATCTCCTTGAAGATGATGAAGGCGACGTTGCGGCAATGGTGAAGGAGATCTTTGGCTTTGGAGAAGATCTTGCGTGAGGAAGATGATGTGAGTTTTTTTGGCCTTTACGCAAGAACTTTGGCAATTGGAATTGCGGCGTGAGGCTTTGGCTTAAGATCATTTTGGCCGGCCCCTTTTGCTAGGGTTTGAATGATTGCTTTTATAAGATCCTAGCTAGGGCTATAGGATGCGGCAAGGAGGGTATCCCCATAGGATTAGGTCGGCTAGGGTATATGGAGATTGACTTGGTCCAAGCCCAAGTTTGGCTAGGAGACATCTCTTTAATTGACTTGCTCAAGTCCAATGAGATACTCTTTAACTCATCCCATATTGGACTAAGTCTGCTCCATTTCTCTTCACATTGACCAAGTCCTCTTTGCTAAGTATATAGCTCGTTGACCAAGTCCAAATTTCTCCAACACTATTTATTCATCTCTTTGAAGAACTACGAATTTGCCATTCCTGAAACACACTTAGCACACACGTTAAAGACTTCAAATATGTTTGTCATCATCAAACTAGAATCCTAGATCGTTGCTTCCAACAATCTCCCCCTTTGATGATGACAAACCAATACAATATTTGCAATACACGTATGTGTGTGTGAAGTGTGATGGAGAATGTATGCATCGATTAGTAACAATTATATGCAACATACAAGCATGTAATAATGATATGTAAACATACAAACATGCTGCCCCTATTTTGATGCTCCCCCTTGAACCAATAAACACGTATTTCTATGAGCACAAAATACCAAATAGCACATACACATACACATAATATATCAACAACACAAATCTTGCCCCAATATTTCTCCCCCTTTGTTATTATCAAAAGCGGATTAATGAAGTTAATCAAGTATCACATAAAAAATAGAGTATTATTGATTATACCTAGCACTTGCATGTATTCTCATAAAGTAAGCAATTCAAGTTCAATGAAAAATGATAATTAAGACTTCTCCACCATTGTGTAAGTGTGATAATATAGACATTGAAGTACAAAGAAAGATTCAATTTAGAACATCCACCAAAACCAATCCACATTTTCCATTTAACATGAATATTGCTAGGATTGATTTTTCCCACCTCATTATAAATGAGTTCAAGTTACCAAACCCCAAAACATAGCCTATAAGGACTCTTGATTTTTCCCACCTCATTATAAATGAGTTCAAGTTACCAAACCCCAAAACATAGCCTATAAGGACTCTTAAATGTGGGGTTGGCATTGCTTGACGAGTAAAATACATCAACACTAAAGATTGCCCATAAAGCATATGTTGGATACTCGTGGATAGTGTACTTGCCATGAATTGTATCCATTTTTCATACGGAGCAATATTTGTAATTATTTTTCAGTTCGGTACTATTGTGCTCAATTTTTATTCATGGCGTTACACATCATATCCCTTAGATAATTCAGTTATTATCAACCTACATTCACATTCCAATGTTCATAGAAAGAATCTCCAAATGTGCAACAAGTTCAATATTCGTGGAAGTGAGCATGTCGGTGTAGAAATCAAATTATTCATTTCAAGAAACATGTCATGACTACTAAATAAAGTCTAACATGTGCATGTAGCTATAACGATAATATAGTGATTTCTATAAGGACATGAATGAGCAAACAATAATACTACTTATAAAGATTCATAAGGAGGTATTCATTAAGCACCAATTTTTTTTAATTTTTTTTAAAATGACCTAATGCAACGACCCGGTCCCCGGGATACCGGATAAGTACGAATCCGTATCAGGTATTCCCGAATAGGCGAGTGTTACGTAGAAAGAAAGAAAAGAAGAGAGTAGGAAGAACACTGCAGGTACTACGCACGTGCTGGGAAGTACAAGTAAAACTCCGTCACAGATAAAAACACTGAGAAAATAACAAAAGTACAATATTCCATTTTATTGATACATGGATACATCTTATACATACACCAACATCTTCATATTCACAACTCTAAGTACAAAGGTCCACCCGAAAAGAAACACCAAAAAGTACAGGTCTCTCATCATACCCCTCACCACCCAATACTACAACTGATCACCAACTCCGAAGCTCCAGCCGCTATCACCAACCTCCAACTCACATGACCTGAAAGTCAACGGGGACACGTCAACGCGTGACCCAGTAGAGACTCCTAACACTCTAGCAGAACCCAATTTTAGAACTAGTCTGTCTATCTAGGGAGGGTAGTCTAACAAGTAAGGTTCATGGTGCGTAAAAGTAATCACATTCCAACATGCGAACCTAGTTATGAGAACGTGCAAAAACATGCATATGAAACCATATTATGAAATGCAGCTATTGAAAGGAAGCGTAAGAACATGTTACCATGGGACAATAGCATTAAAGTACACAAAAATAAGGAGACATGAGATAACAACATTTATAAATTAAATACAACTACTATAAGTTGTTGATTCACATATTTGGAACCCGTGTAAACCGTAGAACGCTAAGGAGGCGGACTTCACCCAAGGTGGGTGAAAAAGTGGTACCACAACCAGCGACACGAGCACTGGAGGGGCCTCTCGTAACTCTCCGTACCCGAACGGAACAAGGTATGGGAGTGAGACAAACTCGGTTTTTCTGTCGGACAAACGGAGCAAACCATCAATTACCGTCATGATGCATCACGAGTACACCAACGGCCTCTCCAACCCTTTCAGCTCGCCCTTCTGGGAGTGATACAACGGGTGAGAATTCATATCATATGTCCGCTCCTTAACTCCTAAAGTTTACCCGTTTTCCCCCAAACCCGTGTCACCCTCCTTTAGGAGGACTGATACATTCCTCATTCTCACTCTCAGTTTTCAAGATATTACTTCGTTTGTCAACGAATCAAGCGGACTTGAATACCGCTTTAACCAACTTTTAACAATATCATCATCATCATCATCATCATCATCATCTCAATTAAAGAATTGCATGGAATATCATCACAAACTCATCGTTATGAACATACTAATGTGAAAGCATAAACAAATTGAACTTAAATATTATTGACATAACGAATATTTCATGAACCATCTGCATAACTACATGTATCAAGAGCATGTCATTGAGAACATGATTAGCACAAACAAACTTAACTTCAAACAAAACTACACCATGATAAGTACTAAGCAAAATTAGCATATGAATCTGTCAAAACCGTTACAACAGAAAGAATATCACTTTTAGCCTATCTACAGTCAGAATTGGTGTCTGGTCCCTTCACGAAAGTTGTAGATATGAGTGTTTTCCTTTCACTGACCACTTTTCATAAGCTCAGTTCACATATGTGATTTATGGTGGGTTTTCTCCTAACAGGTATAATTTCAGCATTCTGAAGCAGAAACTGAGTTCAGTTCAAGTCCATTTTTCTACAAGTTACAGACAGAATTAAAATCTAAAAAAATTATGGGTTGAATATCTTTAAGTCAGATTTCCAACGACATCAAGATCATAATATTTTATAAAGTGTGCATGGAGTTCTACTCGTTTTACTGAAAGATGTCAAAACTGTCTAAAAGCAGACCAGTTTTAGAAACTGAGTTTTTACCCTAGCTTTCAGTCCGAATTTGCAAAACTTGTAAACGTGAAAGTTATTAAGGACTACAATATGAATAACATATATTTTTTTCATATATTTTTTTCATCTACGTTGGGAGATATTCTCAGTTTAACAGAGAATAAAAATACTGGAATTTCAGAACAGTTTTGATTGAAACACCAGTTTGCATATCCGAATTTTTATAAAATCATATGGCTAGAATTTGGAAAAATGATCTAAATGAAAGTTGTTCATAACAATGAGATACCCAACATATAAAATTTCCAAAGTATTCCCATTAGCCAATTAACCCCAGCACTTAGTCAAAGTTTCGGTTTTTCTAGATCAAATTTCAGCATGAAGAACAAAGGTGTTTCATGAAAGTTAATTCAATTCTCCTTGTCCTAAAACTAAATTCTATCTAGGTGAAAGGAATTTCTACCTTGCAAAAGTCCTCCAAAATATTTCTTTGGCCCTTCTTAGTCCTTGATGGAGAGCCACATATCCTCCTTCTCCAAGCTCCAATTGATTTCCAAAAAGTAGGGTTTTGGGGCTGATTTGGACTAATTTTAGATGTTGGAATGATGAGGGGTCATTGGTGGTGGAAGGGGAGGAGAAATCGGTGGTGATGGAGGAGGAAGGGGTGGTGCAAGAGGGGAGAAAGGGGAGGAGGAATTTTGACCAGAATTTTGGGGGGTGAGGGAGAGAAAAATGAGGGTTTTCTTGAATTTTTTTGTATTTTGTTTCCATGCCTAGTTTTTAGGAATCCCTAAAATCCTCTCCACCATCCATTTAGTCAAGATTTTTGCCATGTGTTCTCTAATTAACTAACAATATGACACATAATAGGATGTGTTGTCATGGTAAGAAAAATGTGTATTTTGTATTTTAAGAAATTAAAAATACATGAAGAAATACTTCATACACTCCAAATACATGTATTTCTCCAAATACTCTCATATACTAAATTCAAGTAATGAGTTTAAAATATTTTAAAATAAATTCCTACACCAAAATAATTAAAGGAAAATACGGGCATACTCCCCAAAAATCATACGCACTTATCTACGCCCAAAAATACCTACATATATACGTATATTGGGATACGGGGTATTACATTCTACCCACCTTAAAAACAAAGTCCGCCCTCGGACTTTTCATGGTAATGGTCTGACCTGAGATTAAATAGTAGAAGGGTCTCCCTGCCCACGACATACAAACAACGCTATATGTATATACAATACACTCATGTATACATGCAATATATCGTAGATTATACACATATATATATGGATATTCTTATCCAAGAATATAGGTATACACACAGACAAATCATCACAACACCTACATAGTACTATACATTCAATATTCATCCATGTACTCATCTATATTGCATGAGAACACTCGCATATATATACAGACTAATATGTACACACATGCTAGTACACCTATACACATGGACACATGTATCAATGTCGTACATAGCAATAAGTAGAAATGTGTATAGATACACCCAATGCATTAATATACATACCAATATTTATACCCTTATTATACCCACTATATATACACTCACATATAGATACACACAAATACATGTCCAAAGACATATGCTATATCATGGATACATATAGATATATCTAAATACATACACCTTTATATGTAATCACACACTCCTTGTATTTGTATATCTACATACATGCATGTTCACATGATATTTAAACACACCCTACTCATAAGTCACAAAGCTAGCATACTTACACATACACATACCTATGGGTATACCTAGATACATCAGAGTATAATTCAAGTATACATCCATATGTATTCATATCCAATATTTACTCACATAAGTCTAATGTATCCACCTATTCACGGTACAAATATACTTACATACAAGCCGTCCGCATAACATATATTCAATGCAGTATATATATACACACAACACTATGTATAAATAATAGCATAAGAATCTTATCAATACATTATATGTATCTATATACACACACACTTGTACAAACAAGACATGTCCATATATAATTCTCATTCACTTGTTACACTCACATATCATCACATAATATATAAGTACACACCAATATTGTATAACTTGGCATACCTACTTATGCATATCTATACACACCATTTAGTAAGCCAATATATTTCACACACTACTTATGATACGCCTCCAATAGTATCTATACTCATATATACATATCTTATTATATCAATTTACACTACCACATTCCTAGTATGCATACACATACGTCATCACATAGATTCTCATATAACAATACCAATACACACAGATATTCACATAATGATATATCTATCCAACATCGGTGTAAGCGTATCCGCTTACAGTCAGACAGGCAACCATATACATATTTCATATATGTATCAAACACACAACTCTAGTACACCTAGGGCATGCCCATCCGCACATGGATTTACACAATCATCATGTACATATACACCACATATTACCAATACATACGGTATACCATATCTATACATCGCATAGAGCTCAATCAACTATATATGTCCTTGATACACACTTCTTATAGGTTACCATATGTTAACATATATACGTATGCACCTCTATACTCAGACATACAATCATGTACGTCTCCTAGTACCCATTCAACATTCACAGATGTATCATTGCACAAGATTTAGCATATCAATATCAATACACATAGATAACCATACAAAATTATATTCATCTATATACAGGCGTAAGCGTGCCAGCTTCAACCATATATATAACTATATACATATCACGTATATCACCACGTATGCAAATACAACATAATAGACAACCATAATATACTCACATTTCGAGAGTATGCCAGCTCATACATGAGTGGGACACATGGATCCCTGGATCCACACATACATGGGTGTATACACTACACTTTATATATATATACACACACACTTACGACATACATCTCAACCAATACAATCACTCTATTGCACCTACCTCTTAAAGTGCAACCACTTACGAACACATGTACTTATAATTTCACATACCAACATATAGCCACACCAGTAGCTAAGGTAGTAGCATATACATATAATCATTCCATGTATACCATCATACACTCTATACATTCAAATATACTTCCAGTTAGACTTACCAACAAACATCCATATACTAACACATAGACCATAAATTTATTTACACGCCATTACGTATTCACACAGATACTCCGCATATCTATACACTTTTCCATTAGACACCCATATACAAATATATCTTCTAACCTCACATAAATGCATCATACTTTAGTATCTATACATACAGCTCTATATACATCCATATAGTCATACATATACACCTCCAAATATAATCGAAGTATATATTACCATATAGATAATACATAACACTCTATTGCATAGATAATATGTCTTACACATAATTTCACTCATCAAATACTACATTCACCTCAATCCATACAAACAACATTACTATACACACACCTATACTATGAATTACAAGAATACACATAAGTAGTTATACACGTATCTATAGTGTATCTTATTTACAGATATAGCTATAGACACATATCTATAGAATTACACGCGAAGACATTACAATACTTTTATATCCATGCAAACACATACCCACCCGTACATATATGTATATATACAAACAACTACTCATACTTAAACTCAGGGAGCTCTTTATATTGGGTTCCTAATACCAGGGTTTTACCCTAAGGCTGATCACCTACCCACCTTAGGATACATCTACCCCTATGGAGCATTACCCGTACTATCCTTACGCACGCCGCAGTGCGGAGACCTGCATGGGCCACCACCTGCAACGACCCGGTCCCCGGGATACCGGATAAGTACGAATCCGTATCAGGTATTCCCGAAGAGGCGAGTGTTACGTAGAAAGAAAGAAAAGAAGAGAGTAGGAAGAACACTGCAGGTACTACACACGTGCTGGGAAGTACAAGTAAAACTCCGTCACAGATAAAAACACTGAGAAAATAACAAAAGTACAATATTCCATTTTATTGATACATGGATACATCTTATACATACACCAACATCTTCATATTCACAACTCTAAGTACAAAGGTCCACCCGAAAAGAAACACCAAAAAGTACAAGTCTCTCATCATACCCCTCACCACCCAATACTACAACTGATCACCAACTCCGAAGCTCCAGCCGCTATCACCAACCTCCAACTCACATGACCTGAAAGTCAACGGGGACACGTCAACGCATGACCCAGTAGAAACTCCTAACACTCTAGCAGAACCCTGCAACGACCCGATCCCCGGAATACCGGATAAGTACGAATCCGTATCAGGTATTCCCGAAGAGGCGAGTGTTACGTAGAAAGAAAGAAAAGAAGAGAGTAGGAAGAACACTGCAGGTACTACGCACGTGCTGGGAAGTACAAGTAAAACTCCGTCACAGATAAAAACACTGAGAAAATAACAAAAGTACAATATTCCATTTTATTGATACATGGATACATCTTATACATACACCAACATCTTCATATTCACAACTCTAAGTACAAAGGTCCACCCGAAAAGAAACACCAAAAAGTACAAGTCTCTCATCATACCCCTCACCACCCAATACTACAACTGATCACCAACTCCGAAGCTCCAGCCGCTATCACCAACCTCCAACTCACATGACCTGAAAGTCAACGGGGACACGTCAACGCGTGACCCAGTAGAAACTCCTAACACTCTAGCAGAACCCAGTTTTAGAACTAGTCTGTCTATCTAGGGAGGGTAGTCTAACAAGTAAGGTTCATGGTGCGTAAAAGTAATCACATTCCAACATGCGAACCTAGTTATGAGAACGTGCAAAAACATGCATATGAAACCATATTATGAAATGCAGCTATTGAAAGGAAGCGTAAGAACATGTTACCATGGGACAATAGCATTAAAGTACACAAAAATAAGGAGACATGAGATAACAACATTTATAAATTAAATACAACTACTATAAGTTGTTGATTCACATATTTGGAACCCGTGTAAACCGTAGAACGCTAAGGAGGCGGACTTCACCCAAGGTGGGTGAAAAAGTGGTACCACAACCAGCGACACGAGCACTGGAGGGGCCTCTCGTAACTCTCCGTACCCGAACGGAACAAGGTATGGGAGTGAGAAAAACTCGGTTTTTCTGTCGGACAAACGGAGCAAACCATCAATTACCGTCATGATGCATCACGAGTACACCAGCGGCCTCTCCAACCCTTTCAGCTCGCCCTTCTGGGAGTGATACAACGGGTGAGAATTCATATCATATGTCCGCTCCTTAACTCCTAAAGTTTACCCGTTTTCCCCCAAACCCGTGTCACCCTCCTTTAGGAGGACTGATACATTCCTCATTCTCACTCTCAGTTTTCAAGATATTACTTCGTTTGTCAACGAATCAAGCGGACTTGAATACCGCTTTAACCAACTTTTAACAATATCATCATCATCATCATCATCATCATCATCATCTCAATTAAAGAATTGCATGGAATATCATCACAAACTCATCGTTATGAACATACTAATGTGAAAGCATAAACAAATTGAACTTAAATATTATTGACATAACGAATATTTCATGAACCATCTGCATAACTACATGTATCAAGAGCATGTCATTGAGAACATGATTAGCACAAACAAACTTAACTTCAAACAAAACTACACCATGATAAGTACTAAGCAAAATTAGCATATGAATCTGTCAAAACCGTTACAGCAGAAAGAATATCACTTTTAGCCTATCTACGGTCAGAATTGGTGTCTGGTCCCTTCACGAAAGTTGTAGATATGAGTGTTTTCCTTTCACTGATCACTTTTCATAAGCTCAGTTCACATATGTGATTTATGGTGGGTTTTCTCCTAACAGGTATAATTTCAGCATTCTGAACCAGAAACTGAGTTCAGTTCAAGTCCATTTTTCTACAAGTTACAGACAGAATTAAAATCTAAAAAAATTATGAGTTGAATATCTTGAAGTCAGCTTTCCAACGACATCAAGATCATAATATTTTATAAAGTGTGCATGGAGTTCTACTCGTTTTACTGAAAGATGTCAAAACTGTCTAAAAACAGACCAGTTTTAGAAACTGAGTTTTTACCCTAGCTTTCAGTCCGAATTTGCAAAACTTGTAAACGTGAAAGTTATTAAGGACTACAATATGAATAACATATATTTTTTTTCATATTTTTCTTTCATCTACGTTGGGAGATATTCTCAGTTTAACAGAGAATAAAAATACTGGAATTTCAGAACAGTTTTGATTGAAACACCAGTTTGCATATCCGAATTTTTATAAAATCATATGGCAAGAATTTGGAAAAATTATCTAAATGAAAGTTGTTCATAATAATGAGATACCCAACATATAAAATTTCCAAAGCATTCCCATTAGCCAATTAACCCCAGAACTTAGTCAAAGTTTCGGTTTTTCTAGATCAAATTTCAGCATGAAGAACAAAGGTGTTTCATGAAAGTTAATTCAATTCTCCTTGTCCTAAAACTAAATTCTACCTAGGTGAAAGGAATTTCTACCTTGCAAAAGTCCTCCAAAATATTTCTTTGGCCCTTCTTAGTCCTTGATGGAGAGCCACATATCCTCCTTCTCCAAGCTCCAATTGATTTCCAAAAAGTAGGGTTTTGGGGCTAACTTGGACTAATTTTAGATGTTGGAATGATGAGGGGTCATTGGTGGTGGAAGGGGAGGAGTAATTGGTGGTGATGGAGGAGGAAGGGGTGGTGCAAGATGGGAGAAAGGGGAGGAGGAATTTTGACCAGAATTTTGGGGGGTGAGGGAGAGAAAAATGAGGGTTTTCTTGAATTTTTTTGTATTTTGTTTCCATGCCTAGTTTTTAGGAATCCCTAAAATCCTCTCCACCATCCATTTAGTCAAGATTTTTGCCATGTGTTCTCTAATTAACTAACAATATGACACATAATAGGATGTGTTGTCATGGTAAGAAAAATGTGTATTTTGTATTTTTAAGAAATTAAAAATACATGAAGAAATACTTCATACACTCCAAATACATGTATTTCTCCAAATACTCTCATATACTAAATTCAAGTAATGAGTTTAAAATATTTTAAAATAAATTCCTACATCAAAATAATTAAAGGAAAATACGGGCATACTCCCCAAAAATCATACGCACTTATCTACGCCCAAAAATACCTACATATATACGTATATAAGGATACGGGGTATTACACCTAAAGCAAACTAGAATCAAGCAAACATGCACACAAACAAGAAATAAATCATGCATGCAAAAATAAAACAAAAGGATGCTATGAAGGTATGCATTAGGATCAAAGAATAAAAACCATATCTTCGCGTCGTTATTTGACTAAGGAGCTAAAATAATGAAACTTTCAATTCATCGCTCCTCGCCAAATCTCCATCTCGCCCACATGAAAGGTGTTATGTGTGACCTTGGAATCCAACAAGGTCCACAAGTGTTAGTCATCAAAGTTTTAGGAACCCACACTTATTTGGACTTTATGTTCGTGTTTCTAATCTTACAATAATAGGATGTGTGACCAACACTATCATAAGTAAAGCACTTTGCATGCATATTTTTGGCAATAGAAGCACATTGTGGAATTTCTTAAAAATAGGGTTTTCAGCAGGTTTAGAACCGAATCCAAGTCCTCGTCTATTATTGCCATATAATTGATTCTTTAAAATAGTATCCAATGATTGTTTTCCTGTAGAGAATTTCTTAATGGACAATTCAAGACTAGTGACTTTGGATTTTAAAAATGCATTTTCGTCCACAAGCAAAGTACATTTACTTAAAAAAGCTTTCTTGTTTTCCTCTTCGGTCTTTTCAAACTCAATCATTTTTCTTTTAAAATCATTATTCAACATGCTGAATTTATCATTAAGCTCTCTAATCACATAATCTTTTTCAGTTTCGAGCTTAATTAAATCTTGCTTAAGTTTGCTAATATCATTCAATGAGGTAGGACAAGAAAGACAAGTAGCTTTTTCATGCAACCTAGATTTTTCATTCTCCAACAAGGAAATGGTAGAATTACAAGCAAGAAGTTTTCTTTTAAATCATT
The DNA here is from genome assembly GCA_030789695.1 of Scilla litardierei. Classification (NCBI taxonomy): domain Eukaryota; kingdom Viridiplantae; phylum Streptophyta; class Magnoliopsida; order Asparagales; family Asparagaceae; genus Scilla; species Scilla litardierei. The sequence goes on along the minus strand of JAULAV010007621.1, from coordinate 29,892 downwards.
TGTTTCATTAAACATGTCACAATTTTCTTATTGTAATTCACCATTAGACTTTTTATAACCTTCTAAAGCAGATTCTAGGTTCTCAATAACATCTTGCATATCATCAGTAATACATCGTTGCCTATCTAGTTCAATTTGCATTTCTTTACACAAATTTCTAATATCAACTCTATTGGTGCAAGATGTTACATCATCCAATTCTTCCATCAAGCAGAGGGAGGTGAAAGCTACAACCTCCTCATCCTCATCCTCAGATTCGCTGTCCATGTCTCATGTTAGTATTTTGGCTTTTCCTTTTTCTTTTGCAACTTGAGCGGTCTCTTATTTGCAATGCTTCATATAATGTCCACTCCGGTTGCATTTGAAACATATGACATGGTTAGTAGCAGTCTGCTCAAAAGATTTTTTAGCATAATTAAAATTATTGGAACGATTAAACCTGTTTTACATTTCTGCTCTCCCGTGAGGAGTTCTGATGAATTTCCTGAAATTTCTGACCATCAGGGCCATCTCCTCACCATCGTTATCTTCACTAGCTATCAGGGCTAATGGCTTTGGAGCTTTCTCCTTCTCCTCAAGATTCTCTCTAGCTTCAACGTTCTGCAACTCAAGCTCGTGTGACACTAAATTACCTATCAAGTCCTCCACCTTCATCTGAGATAGAAATTTCGCTTCTTGGATGGCGGTGACTTTAGGCATGAATGAGCTTGGCAGCGCCCTTAAGATTTTTCTTACATGTTCAAGGCTAGAGTATGGCTTATCAAGGGAGCTGGATTTATATACGATATCTGTGAATCTTGCAAACATCTCCTTGACGGACTCAGATGGTAGCATGCAGAAACTCTCATATTCTGTACTCAGCAGCGCAAGTCCGGATTCTTCACTTGCAACATTCCTTCATGCATCACCTCCAGCGTATGCCATATTTGCTGCGCAGTTAGACAATGTGAGATACGATTAAATTCAGATTTATTTAATGAACAAATGAGCGCATTCATGGATTTATTATTCAAGAAAAATTGTTTTTTATCATTGTCATCTCATTTATCTTCAGGTTTCAACATTTCAGTATCTTGGATTTTAATCATGGGAGGACTATAGTCTTTTTCAACAATATTCCATATATTATAATCAACAACAGCTAAGTAGATTTTCATTCTAGTTTTCCAATAAGCATAATCTACTCCATTAAATCTAGGGGGTCGTGATATGGACTGACCTTCAGCAAAAGCATAATCACTAAAGTCAGACATGGTCAATCCTAGACTAGATCCTATAACCTGCTCTGATACCACTTGTTGGATCTGGATCTAAGCCTAGAGGGGGGTGTGAATAGGCTTATAAAAATTCTTGTGCAACCTACGAGAAATCACATGCAGTTAAAATCACAGGCAGGTAAATAATAGACAATCACAGATGCACAGCAGATTTAGCCTGGTTCGGTCGCACCCACGACCTACGTCCAACCCCGAAAGCAAATACTATATTAAAAATGTTACTTAGTACAGCCTGTAGCTAGAGCACCCACTCTACACTCACCTGGCTCTCAGTACCTGCACTCACCAAAGTGCTCAACAAGACTAATCCTAGTATATGCTCTCACTTGACTAGTCCCAACTAGTCAAGTTCCTCTTGTCTAGCACCCACCAGACAAGACCCCAAAAGTATCACAAATACGGTAAAGTTTCCCCTACAAAGATCGATACACTAATACACGAATATAAAGAGTAAAGAGTTTAGAAAAGCTCAGTTCGTGTTCGTGTAGTCGTCTTTGTCAATCAGCACGTCGTCAGCTTCAGTCTGACACAAACGGTGTCTCGATCTGACTCCTGGATCTCACAATATGGCTTGATTGCAATCTGGTCTGTGCGTATAGAAATTCCAATTCAAACTCAATATATTTCGGTCTGTGCATATAGAAACTCCTTAAAACTTCGATCCACATCATCTTTCATGCAATCCTCTAATGCGAGTTCGCCTGAGGGAGCGATTTTCTCCGATAGCGCTTCGTCTTCATGGCAACTCGACTGAAGGGCTGTCGACATTGGTGCTTCAGCTCCGGCGGTGGGGTCTCCTTCAGGGTAGCTTGAAGACACGGCACCCCGCATCAACTGACTCTGGTGGCAGCGGTCTGACTCCAGCGGCACAAGACGCTCTTAAGGAGGAGGCTGTCCAACAATGGCCAGACCAATCTCTCTCCTCTAGATAAGCCGACCAGAAGCCTGACCGCGGCCTGATCGGACTCAGAAAGGGACGGTGTCAGCTCGTAGGCCCCCCAAGTTCCCCCAATCGGTCAAGATCACAGCATCCTCTGGGAAAGTAACGAAGACGTAGTTATTCTTCCAGTCACCAACCCAGCGGGGCAAACCCAGTAGACATTCTCTTCCCGCCTGGGGGCAGATATAAAGCCATGTTCCCTGAGCAACAGCCCGGACTCTGAAATGGTAGAAGAAGTGTGGCAAGGTCGGCTCCAACCCGTGCATATGGCAGATCATGATGAAACTGACCAGAGCCGGGACCGAATACAGGGCAGTTGGCATAAAGTCACCACTAAGAATTCCAGGACCTGAATGATGAAGGGATGGAGGGGAAAGCGAAGACCCGTCTGGAACATCTCCACATACACCCCCGACCTCGCGGTTCCTGGGGAAACTGATCCTCTCATCCGCAAAGGGCACCCGAACACCATATGGGTGAGTGAGGTATTCCACCCTAATTCTCTCGACGGTGGATAGGAGACGGTGGAAGCCGACCCAAGGATCGCCGAAGGGACACCAGACTCCCCCGTTCCAGAAGGCTCCCTTCTGGGCCGAGTCTGCAAATAGCAAACCATTGCCCTTATCAGGGAGCAACCTGGGCTCAGAGGAGCCGCCGGGCCTAGACGACGGGGACCCTATCCTCAACGCCATCGCCAATGGAACAAACCGAAAGCAAGAGCAAGAGAAGGGGGTTACCTTGCGAAGTTCGAAGAAGAGAATGGTGAAAGAGAGAACTAAGAGGAACTCGCTAACAAGGAGAGAGCAGAAGCTGAATCAGGAAACACGAGAAAAGAAATCCAAACCCCAACAGTTTTATACCGAAATCAACTTCGAATCCAAGCCGTTCAGAGGGGGACGTGTGGCGACATCTCGAGGAAGGCGACACTTCGAATCCTGCTCCCTAAACACGGGAGAATTCTAACATGACATCATCATGATGGTTTTCATTTAATGCGTCACCTCGACTGATGCGTCCATCAGATTTACACGAATCACATCACTCGGACCGAACCGTTAAAATCCGAACGGCCCGAGTGATGGGGGCAATTGATACGACCCTCCCAAAATGAGCTAAGATGGAACAAGCCGAGACCGCGATCCGAGAACATGGGCCAGGACAGGATTATGCCCCGGCCTAAAAAGCCCTGCGAAGTCCTTGAGCCATGGCGGCCCCCGACTGACGTGAAGGGAACCGCTGGCCCTTGTAGGTTGAGGTAACCGCTCCTCCAAATTGCGCCCACCTTCATTACCATTCAAGAGCCCCATTACGCCCACCTTGATGACCAATCAAGGGACAATCAAAGCGGCGGATGCTTGGGACAAGATGGGGGGGAGGACGAGGGGGACGTGCAAGGTTCAATCCCTACAAAAGACCCGAAGATCGAAAGACGAAAGGACCCAAACCTGGATACTCTACACTCAGGTATTGTTCCTCCTTCAACATTGTCTTCCACCTCATAATTCTCCTCCATAGCCCGGCCTGAGGATTCGTGCGTCGGTCTCTCCGTGAACTGCACTCGATCCCACCGGGCATCCCTCAAATCATATCTGACTTAGGCATTGGAGGGGACTTGGTCTGAACCAAGGTCCGACCCCCTGAAGAGCTTTCTCGTCTGCACAGGTCAAGGAGACTCCACCTCGTCAAAGCTACCCTTCGGCGCTTCATCCACCGGAGCCGAGCGATCTCGACCCCGAGCTCGTTCGTCTCTTCACTCGAGGAGGACGTCGTACGCCCGAAGCTACCCTTCGGGATACCGACGCGTGGATTCGCGCATTCCCGACCGAGCGAACGCATCGCTTCCCGATCTCAGAGGACGCACGTGTCCACGTTGACCTCCGACACTCGAGACTATACAACAGTGGTGAGAAAACACCCCCAAAACAGGTTGTGTTATCGATTCCCACAAACGGCTTCAATGATGATGTCATGGCAGGTGGTACGAATGTGCCTGTCACCCTTGAATGTCCTGTTGTCTACACACCACAACCAGAAGGAGTATTAGCGAGTTGAGTTCATGGACAGTGTCATTGGTTCGGCTCTTCTGACTCTTCTGACGCGCAAGTCAATTTACGTAGATAATACGTATAGACTGCAGAGATAGATTAACGAGAAAAAGAACAAGTTGTTGTGAACGGTTATTTAACCGTAGTTGGGTGAGATTCTGGGCTATCCTAGTGATAGGCCCATATCATTGTAAGCCCATATTTGTATTCTCCCAATTGCCTATAAATAAAGAGATGGGGGCTCCTCCCCTAGTAGTTGATTCATAACACGTTATCAGCACGAGCCTCTAAATTTTTCCTCTCCAAAATTTTTTTCCGTTCGTTGTGAAGGCGAAGGCGAAGGCGAGACGGGAGATCCACGAGCACGGTACAAGGCTTCCTCCATCGAGCGTCGTCATCCGCGTAGGGCTTCGAGCAACTGTCGCTATATCCGGAGGACGGATATAGAGGTAAAAACACTAAAAACGATATTTTTAATCATACGTATGATTACCCCTCCCCTAGATCTCGCAAGATCGATATGGGGATTATTTGTCGCCTTGAAAACGACGGACCGTTCATCCCAAAAACTCAATTTTTAGGGTCAAACCCTAATTTTGAACCCTCCGGCGGCTAGCCGTCACCGGAAACCCCCCCAATCTCGTCGGAAAAGACCCCCCCCCCCCCCCCCCCCCGCGGCCGCTCCCCCCACAGGGGGGCAGCCCCCGTCGCTCCCCCCTGCAGGGGGGGCGGCCCCCGTGTAAGTACCTGGAAATTCAATCCCTTCAATTTACCTGTTTTTACGCATTTTAAAAATCAATTTTACTATATAAATGTTCGTAAAGAGTTTTATAACAAAACTGATTTCAAAAATTCTCATAAAAATATTTTAGAGCACTAGACTTATTATATTGTATTTCAGCAATTTTAGATTTCCGCAAATGCCCAAAACATTCCTGTTAAAATTCATCTCCTAAAATTACCGTTTTGATTCGACGAATTTATTTTCTATTCAAACGTCTTCAAAACATTTTCAAACTTCTACAGTAGCCTACTATTATCATTTAGGGCTTTCCACATTAATTTCATAATTTTCGGATATCGTTTCAGTCTAGAACCCGCAAACCCGCTTCCTGAATGTTTTGGCCTAAAACCCGTATTTTCGTAGGTCAAATCCCAAAACGGATCTTGTATTCGCGATCCTCGCGTCGATACGATCCCGTGGGTATGTTTTCGTAATTTTTCGGAGTCGTTTGTGAAAACGTGTCTGTATTTCACCGCCCTGCTAATTACAATCGCTAATGACGTTTTTACAATTACTAAACTACCTTTACTTTTTACTTAATCACTTCTACCCCTAATCAACCCACCAAAATGTTGGTTGGATCTGAAATCACTTCAGATCCGACATCTCCCCCCTCCCCTCTTTAATCCATTGTCCCCTCACCCTTAATCACAAGTTTGCCATTGATAAGCCCTATTTAAACCCCCAAACTTCACCAAAAATAAAGACACAGTAACTCTCTCTCTCTCTCTCTCTCTCTCTCTCTCTCTCTCTCTCTCTCTCTCTCTCTCTCTCTCCCCCGTGTTATTTCAAACCCACGCATACGCTCTCTCTCCCGCTCCCTCTCTCTCACTTCCACCTCCCGAGCTTCGCCTCCGCCGCCTCCGCCTCGACGAGGAGCTCGCCCCCCCTTCTCCGACCCACGCCCTCGCCCCAACAAACGCCGACGAACACCGACGAATGCCGACGAGACGCCGCCGCCCTTGCTCCTCGCCGCCGCCGCCGTCTTCCACGCCGTCGCCGCCGCCGCCGTCGCCTCGAGCCGCTTGCGCCGCCGCCGTCCGCCCCGCGGCCAAGCACAGCCCCCCCGCCGTCGGTAACGATCGAACGGTAAAACTCGCAATGGCAGAGTTGTAAATACGTAATATTTTCGTATTTTCAATTAATTAATTAATTATAATAGGGTTTAATGGTTATAAATCCATAAGTAAATATACAGGGGTCAGAAAACTGTGAAACCAACTCTGAAAAATCAGAAACGATATTTTGGATCCAATGGCGCTAGTCTCACTGCGAGCAGATGCCTACTTTTTTCAGAATAAATTTTTGAACTTGAAAATTAAATGCGTATAAAACATTCTAAAATTCGTAGCCGCTGTTTTTCACTTACAATAATACGTGAGAAAATTATATGTGAAATTAAACTTCGAGACGGTCGTTTTGACTACTCACTCACGTAATTCCGACTTGTATTGCTCCCGTAAGAAATTACGGAAGATACGCGTCACTTAAGTATTTTAGGGGTTTTAAGCTATTTCTAAGTTTCTAAAAATTATATAAAAATACAGAAGCTTCTGAAAATTCTCCCCTCTTGCAGTAAAATCAAAATAATTATTTTAGGTTTATATAAAAATTTTAAATATTTTTCGACACCGTTTTAACAAGTTTAAAAATCAAACTGACCTAATTATTAAATATGGAAAAGTTGTGTTTTCTAACTAAGTAATTTGTGTTACAGGAACGGACTCTGGTGTACCAACTTCAGAGGAAGCTCTAGATCCTCTTCCAGCTTACTACGACGGTGTTGATTTTGGTAAGTCACGACAGGTCCTAAACACAGAAATCCAGTCTTGTGCTTGTACGAACTTGTAGCACCACACCACTACGTGCTCGAAGCACGGAAGCATACGACACCTTCTTGTGTTGGACTTGTCTTTGTCCTTTGTACTTGGCACGGTTTACTTAGAAACGTCCCGTGGAACAATCATGTAAAGAACTTGTACTCGACACGTCACCGGGGTTTCGGGGTAACTCACATTTTGCGAGAGTATGGGAGTGACTAGAGTTCGATCTACATGTCAAGCTGCGAGTGTTTCGGCGTCCTGTCTATCTCCCTGTGTTTCGGCAAACCATCCTGCTGCCTGGGTACCGGCATTCGTCTGGGTAGCACCCAGGTAAGAGACGAACTGAACGGTCACATATTGTACTCTCCGACTTGAGTCACGTAGTTCTAGTGGAGCTTACACGGTTACTTCTTTACAGTCATGCACTTTACTTTCTACACTTGTACAGACACTACACCGTACTTTACTTTACTTCCGCTTGTCATACTTGTACAGTAATCCTTTTCTTTGTTTAGAATCGTTGTGACTTACCTTCGGTTCCACTTGTGGCACCGGCAGACGACGACCTAATCGAGGAGATTGCCCCAGAGTACGAGGAGCCTGTATACGACCCAGAAGCTGCAGAGTTTTAACTGTTTTGTGCTTAAGTGTGTGTTGAGAGATGTATTTACTTTTCCGCATTTCCTTTCCGTATTTCCTTCATGTATTCTGGTGAGAGAGTGCTGGTTGTTGTTGTACTTTAATTTGTGGACTGTAATAACGTTGTATGCTGGTTTGAGTGTTGTGGGTACATCTCTGCGTTGTGGCTATGCTGATTTCACTGGTAAACTGCGGAACCTGTGAGTAAATCAAATAAGTAACGGGCCCCCGAGAGCGGGTCGTTACAAGTTTGGTGGCCCACGCAGGTCCGTGCAAAATACCTCGTGAACAGTGTAGCAAAACCAGGGTGTATCGTATATGATACTCAACTAAGCTGACATTTCTATGGATGCAGGTTCGACACTCGAAAGACGGACGTGAACATCTCGGAGAGCCCCAATGGAGTTGACCTATCCTACCTTAATAAAAAGTCATTAACAAAATTTTGATAGGATTAATTAGTTGTATAAAAAAGGGGGAGAAAATCTTTCTGTGTCGGTGGCACTCATATGAATGATAATCTTCCTTCAATGGACCATGATACCGGTCAATGTGCTTGACTAAAGTCTGTTGGATCGACCTAGCTAGACTGGGCATAAGTGATCCTGGCTTAGTCACTTCCCTGGCCGTGTCCGCTGGACCGCAAGGACGTGAATCATGATTATGTGACGTCATCGATCTTCTCCAATATCAACCTTCCTTTATCTTGATGACCTTTCGTTTGACCTTCTTAGAATCTTTCTACAACAATTCTTACTAAACATTATGTACAAGTCTTTTGTGTTCAACGCTCGAGAATGGACGGAAACACCTCAAAGACCCCCAATGGTGCCAATCAGTCTGGAGCCAACAACCCGACCGACAACAGGCCAACTCCCACAGTGCATCAGATCTCGGATCTGGCATTGCGAGAAATGGTCGAGGCTATCAAAGGCGAATATCACCCTACGGGAGGCATCCAACAATTTCGCTCCCTCCACCCGAAAACCTGGAACGGAGAAGATGGCCCGATGAAGGCCGATGAATGGCTAGAAAGTACTGAAGAAAACTTGAGGGCCGCCCAGATCGGGAGGCATGCCTGGGTAGATACTGCCAGATCCCAACTAACGGATGGGGCCAGAGTCTGGTGGGGCTCTGCAGAAAAGCGTCTCCAGAGACCAATCGAATGGGAGACATTCACGGAACTTTTCCGCACCCAATATTTCTCTCCTGAGGCCCAGATGGAACTTGAGGCGCAATTTGTTGGGTTGAAGCAAGGTTCCATGACGGTGGAGCAATACGACGCCCGGTTCACCATGCTGAGCCGCTTTGCTCCTGAGTTGGTTGCCACTCCAATAGCCCAGGCTCGACGCTTCAAGCAGGGTCTCAACATAGAGATCCGCAGGAATTAGTCGGACGTACATTGTCTACCCACACCGAAGTTCTAGCTGCTGCTCGTGAACACGAGTTTATGGAAAGGGAAGAAAGGCATGAGTTGGTTGCCCCTCACAGAAGGCAACCACCTCCAACCCCTGCTGCTGGACCTAGCCGACGGCCCCCGCCTAATCAGATGTACTGGCCCACTCAACAGACACAGTTCAAGAGGCAGGGCCCACCACCACCACAGCGCCTAACATGTCATCATTGCGGGAAACCAGGGCACCTCCGCTCAGAATGCCGATCTTTCCTGAACCTCTGTCTGATCTGTGGGGCGAAGGACCATATCGCCAGAGATTGTCCGAAGAGGCCTCCGCCTCCTAACCCTGCTCCGGCCTATGTCCCTGCCAGGAATGCGCCGCCACGTCCACCACCACCTGCTCAGCAACGTCAGCCACTCCCTCCCCAGTAACAGGTATACCAGCAGGCTCGGCAACCGGTGCCACCCCAGAGGCGCCAAGCCTATACCATGACGGTAGAGGAGGCCGAGGCCACGGGCCAAGTGATCACTGGTATGAGATTCTTTTCACTAAGCTACACACTCTATTATTAGGGATCGTAAGCTTAGACATGATTCTCATCACCGTAGGTACCGTCTTAGTAGCCGGTAAGCCTGCCCTCACACTATTCGACTCAGGAGCTACACATTGCTTCTTGGCAAATCGATTCGTCCAAACACATGCCATAGCTGTTGAACCTCTGACTTCCCGTTGGAAGGTCGAGACCGCTGGTGGTTCCCTACCGGTAACCAGCGGGTGCCTCCAATGCTCTGTTGTGATTTGTGGACGAGACCTCTTCGCCGACTTCATGGTGATAGAGTTGCCAACTTTCGATGTTGTTCTTGGGATGGACTGGTTAGGGACTTTTCATGCCACCATTGACTGTCGTCAAAGGAGGGTAGAATTCGAAATACCCAACCATCCAAAATTCGAGTTCCTCAGCGGAAGCCGATCAGAAGGACACGTGAAGTACCGAGCCAGACTTTCAGAAGCCATGGCGACTACAGCAGGAGATGAGCAAGAAATGCCTGAGATAGTGCGAGAATTCTTGGACGTATTTTCGGAAGACCTCTCTGGTTTGCCTCCGGATCGCGGCCTTGAATTTACCATTGATCTTATGCCAGGTGCACAACCAATGTCCAAGGGACCCTACCGCATGGCACCGCCTGAGCTTGAAGAGATTCGAGCTCAACTAGATGATCTTATACAGAAAGGATGGATACGATCCAGTGTATCCGCGTGGGGTGCCCCAGTGCTGCTCGTGAAGAAGAAGGACGGATCGCAATGCATGTGCATCGACTACCGAGAGCTGAACAAGATGACGGTGAAGAACAAGTACCCGCTGCCCCGCATCGACGACCTGTTCGACCAGCTTGGAGGATCGAGCGTGTATTCAAAGCTGGACCTGAAGACTGGATATCACCAAGTAAAGGTGAAGGAGGAGGATGTCCACAAGACTGCATTTCGGACAAGATATGGACACTACGAATTCCTGGTGATGCCATTTGGTGTGACTAATGCACCTGTTGTATTCATGAGTCTCATGAACCAGGTTCTTTACAACCATCTGGACAAGTTCGTAGTCGTCTACATCGACGACATCCTCATCTACTCGAAGGACGCCGAGGAGCATAGAGTTCACTTGAGAAAGGTCTTGGAGACGCTAAGACAATACCAACTGTATGCCAAGTACAGTAAGTGTGAGTTTTGGCTCGACAAGGTGGCTTTCCTGGGCCACATCATATCTGGAGAAGGGATATCCGTCGACCCCGAGAAGGTAGCCGCTGTTCAGAACTGGCCAGCCCCGAAGACTGTCACTGAGATTCGAAGTTTCCTAGGACTGGCTGGTTACTACCGACGATTCATCCAGGACTTCTCGAAGATCACAGGAGCCATGACGAAATTGACGAGAAAGGACGTGATGTTCGTCTGGTCGAAGGCCTGCGAGGATGCATTCCAGGAGCTGAAGAGGCGACTGACTTCTGCCCCGATTCTGGTCATCCCAGACAGAACCGGAGGGTTTAAAGTATTTTGTGATGCTTCTGGCAAAGGACTCGGGTGCGTGCTGCATCAGCATGGCCGAGTCATCGCTTATGCGTCCAGGCAATTGAAGATCCATGAGAAGAACTACCCCACTCATGACCTTGAGTTGGCGGCAGTTATTTTTGCTCTGAAGATATGGAGGCACTTCTTGCTGGGCGAACACGTGAAGATCTTCTCAGATCACAAGAGTCTCAAATACCTGTTCACCCAGAAGGAGCTCAACATGCGCCAATGCCGATGGATCGAGCTGATGGCGGATTATGATATTGACCTTCAGTACCATCCTGGGAAGGTCAATGTCGTACCGGATGCTTTGAGTCGCCTCCCTGCAGTGATGACTCTCACATCACAATGGAGGCTTCGACACGAGATCCGAGCCATGGAGATGGATGTCATACTTCCTGGAGTAACGTCCTCGTTGCTCAACCTTCAGATCCAGTCCGACCTGGTAGACAAGATCAAAGCTGCCCAAGCTGGAGACGAGAAGCTGCAGAAGATCAGAGATATGGTGTTAGCAGGTCAAAGGCCGGAATTCAAGATCCATGAGGACGGATCTTTGAGATTCGGCAACCGCATCTGCGTACCATCTGGAGATGTCAGAGAAGCTTTATTGGAGGAAGCCCACAGCTCTCCATATTCTATTCATCCAGGTGGGACCAAGATGTACCAGGACTTGCGGCTACACTACTGGTGGCATGGGATGAAGAGAAGCGTCGCACGCAGTGTGGCGAAGTGTATAGTGTGCCAACAGGTGAAGGCTGAACATCACCGGTCTGCCGGATTGTTGCAGCCTTTGCCCATCCCAGAGTGGAAGTGGCAGCACGTCACGATGGACTTCGTGACGGGACTGCCCTAGAGCACGAAGCACAATGATGCTGTCTGGGTGATCGTTGATCGATTGACCAAGTCAGCACACTTCATTCCTTTCAGAGTGGGCCAGTCGACCGAGATGCTTGCCAAGAAATACATGGAGGAGATCGTGAAGCTGCATGGTGTCCCTGTCAGCATTGTTTCGGACAGAGACACTCGATTCACGTCTCATTTTTGGAAGAGCTTGCAGGAGTGTCTGGGGACCCGATTGAGCTTCAGTACAGCTTATCATCCTCAGACTGATGGCCAGTCGGAACGCACCATTCAGATCCTGGAGGACATGTTGCGTGCGTGTATACTGGACTTCAAGGGATCTTGGGAGGATCATCTACATCTCGTGGAGTTTGCATACAACAACAGTTATCAGGCCAGCATCGGTATGGCGCCTTTTGCAGCGCTATATGGCAGGAAGTGTCATTCCCCCTTGAGCTGGGACGACGTTGGCGACCGAGAGCTCATCGGTCCGGATTTGATTGTAGATGCAGTTGAAGTAGTTCGGACCATCAGAGAGAAGCTACAGTTGGCGCAGGATCGATACAAGCATTGGGCAGATGCAAAGCGCCGACATTTGGAGTTCCAGCCTGGCGATCATGTATTTTTGAAGATCTCGCTGAATCGTGGGATGATTCGCTTTGGACGAAGAGGAAAGCTCAGCCCTCGTTATATTGGTCCATTTGATATCTTGGAGCAAGTAGGTGAGGTGGCCTATCGCCTTGCCTTGCCACCTGCATTGGAAGGAGTACATGAAGTCTTTCATGTCTCGCAGCTTCGACGCTACGTGAGTGATCCTAGTCATGTTGTGGATTACTCCGAGATTGTTGTTCGTCCGGATCTATCTTATGATCAGCAGCCGGTCAAGATCTTGGATCGACGACAGAAGACCCTCAAGAATAGAGTGATCAATCTTGTCAGGGTCTTGTGGTGTCACGACTCACCTGGAGAGTCTACTTGGGAGCGAGAGGATGATATGAAGGAACGCTACCCTTACTTGTTTGCCGAGACTGAGGATCTTACTAGTCTTGAGACTAGTCTCGGAAACAATGTAGATGATAGTATGTATTCTTAGACAGCATCTCTTGTTTTCTAGATGCTGTGATATCACATTATATTTCGTATTATATTTTCTATCTTTTATTTGCTTGAGCTTCTTCATAACATCAATTACTTACTTTATTAAGTTTGAAATTCCGAGGACGGAATTATTTTAAGGAGGGTAGGATGTAACGACCTGGAAATTCAATCACTTCAATTTACCTGTTTTTACGCATTTTAAAAATCAATTTTGCTATATAAATGTTCGTAAAGAGTTTTATAACAAAACTGATTTCAAAAATTCTCATAAAAATATTTTAGAGCACTAGACTTATTATAATGTATTTCAGCAATTTTAGATTTCCGCAAATGCCCAAAACATTCCTGTTAAAATTCATCTCCTAAAATTACCGTTTTGATTCGACGAATTTATTTTCTATTCAAACGTCTTCAAAACATTTTCAAACTTCTACAGTAGCCTACTATTATCATTTAGGGCTTTCCACATTAATTTCATAATTTTCGGATATCGTTTCAGTCTAGAACCCGCAAACCCGCTTCCTGAATGTTTTGGCCTAAAACCCGTATTTTCGTAGCTCAAATCCCAAAACGGATCTTGTATTCGCGATCCTCGCGTCGATACGATCCCGTGGGTATGTTTTCGTAATTTTTCGGAGTCGTTTGTGAAAACGTGTCTGTATTTCACCGCCCTGCTAATTACAATCGCTAATGACGTTTTTACAATTACTAAACTACCTTTACTTTTTACTTAATCACTTCTACCCCTAATCAACCCACCGAAATGTTGGTTGGATCTGAAATCACTTCAGATCCGACATCTCCCCCCTCCCCTCTTTAATCCATTGTCCCCTCACCCTTAATCACAAGTTTGCCATTGATAAGCCCTATTTAAACCCCCAAACTTCACCAAAAATAAAGACACAGTAACTCTATCTCTCTCTCTCTCTCCCCCGTGTTATTTCAAACCCACGCATACGCTCCCTCTCTCTCACTTCCACCTCCCGAGCTTCGCCGCCGCCGCTCGCCGGCCCGCCTCCGCCTCCGCCTCGACGAGGAGCTCGCCTCCCCCCTTCTCCAACCCACGCCCTCGCCCCAACAAACGCCGACGAACGCCGACGAACGCCGACGAGACGTCGCCGCCCTTTCTCCTCGCCGCCGCCGCCGTCTTCCACGCCGTCGCCGCCGCCTCCGTCGCCTCGCGCCGCCGCCGTCCGCCCCGCGGCCAAGCACAGCCCCCCGCCGTCGGTAACGATCGAGCGGTAAAACTCACAGTGGCAGAGTTGTAAATACGTAATATTTTCGTATTTTCAATTAATTAATTAATTATAATAGGGTTTAATGGTTATAAATCCATAAGTAAATATACAGGGGTCAGAAAACTGTGAAACCAACTCTGAAAAATCAGAAACGATATTTCGGATCCAATGGCGCTAGTCTCACTGCGAGCAGATGCCTACTTTTTTCAGAATAAATTTTTGAACTTGAAAATTAAATGCGTATAAAACATTCTAAAATTCGTAGCCGCTGTTTTTCACTTACAATAATACGTGAGAAAATTATATGTGAAATTAAACTTCGAGACGGTCATTTTGACTACTCACTCACGTAATTCCGACTTGTATTGCTCCCGTAAGAAATTACGGAAGATACGCGTCACTTAAGTATTTTAGGGTTTTTAAGCTATTTCTAAGTTTCTAAAAATTATATAAAAATACAGAAGCTTCTGAAAATTCTCCCCTCTTGCAGTAAAATCAAAATAATTATTTTAGGTTTATATAAAAATTTTAAATATTTTTCGACACCGTTTTAACAAGTTTAAAAATCAAACTGACCTAATTATTAAATATGGAAAAGTTGTGTTTTCTAACTAAGTAATTTGTGTTACAGGAACGGACTCTGGTGTACCAACTTCAGAGGAAGCTCTAGATCCTCTTCCAGCTTACTACGACGGTGTTGATTTTGGTAAGTCACGACAGGTCCTAAACACAGAAATCCAGTCTTGTGCTTGTACAAACTTGTAGCACCACACCACTACGTGCTCGAAGCACGGAAGCATACGACACCTTCTTGTGTTGGACTTGTCTTTGTCCTTTGTACTTGGCACGGTTTACTTAGAAACGTCCCGTGGAACAATCATGTAAAGAACTTGTACTCGACACGTCACCGGGGTTTCGGGGTAACTCACAGTTTGCGAGAGTACGGGAGTGACTAGAGTTCGATCTACATGTCAAGCTGCCAGTGTTTCGGTGTCCTGTCTATCTCCCTGTGTTTCGGCAAACCATCCTGCTGCCTGGGTACCGGCATTCGTCTGGGTAGCACCCAGGCAAGAGACGAACTGAACGGTCACATATTGTACTCTCCGACTTGTGTCACGTAGTTCTAGTGGAGCTTGCACGGTTACTTCTTTACAGTCATGCACTTTACTTTCTACACTTGTACAGACACTACACCGTACTTTACTTTACTTCCGCTTGTCATACTTGTACAGTAATCCTTTTCTTTGTTTAGAATCATTGTGACTTACCTTCGGTTCCACTTGTGGTACCGGCAGACGACGACCTGATCGAGGAGATTGCCCCAGAGTACGAGGAGCCTGTATACGACCTAGAAGCTGCAGAGTTTTAGCTGTTTTGTGCTTAAGTGTGTGTTGAGAGATGTATTTACTTTTCCGCATTTCCTTTCCGTATTTCCTTCATGTATTCTGGTGAGAGAGTGCTGGTTGTTGTTGTACTTTAATTTGTGGACTGTAATAACGTTGTATGCTGGTTTGAGTGTTGTTGGTACATCTCTGCGTTGTGGCTATGCTGATTTCACTGGTAAACTGCGGAACCTGTGAGTAAATCAAATAAGTAACGGGCCCCCGAGAGCGGGTCGTTACACCCCGTGGCCGCTCCCCCCCTGCAGGGGGCGGCCCCCGCCGCACCCCTGCAGGGGGCGGCGGCCCCCGAGGCCGCGCCCCCCTGCAGGGGGGCGGCAGCGCCCCCCAGAAACCCTAATCCCATAACAAAAAAAAATCAGAAAAGTCTGTGGGCCTGAAGCCCACAGACCTACTGCGGGCTTCAGGCCCACAGTCTGATTTTTTCAAAAAAAAAGTCTATGGGCCTGAAGCCCATAGGCCGACTGCTGGCTTCAGGCCCGCAGGCTGTTTTATCTGGAAAAAAAATGGAGGGGGCAAAGGCTATTAACAAGCCTCAAAAGGCAACTTACTAGCCTAAAAATTAATTTCAAAAGGGGGATTTAAGGGCAAAATATTCGTGAAAAATCACGGTAAATTACGGGACAAATATCGGGCAGGCGAGGACTTTTTGGGGATTTTTTGGGGGGCTTTTGGGATGATGAGGGAACCTGCTTTCCTCATACAAAAGAAAATGTTAATTTTGGGCTCTTATTCAATTTTATTGATTAAACCCATTCATTTCAACCCTTGCATCGTAATGATTTTTCTGTAAAAATCATCTTTAGATGCTTTACATCACTAGGCTTATTCTATGGATATTATATGCGTGGTTGTGCATTGTATTTAAAAATTAATCATTAGGAAGATGCGACCGCTCTGCCGTTAGTAACCTAACCTAACGGTGCATGACGTTGCCCAGTGGTCCAATAATTATTAAGTGATTAAATTATTTATCCATCTCTGCGAATATTAAATGCCTGTGATGCATGTGATGAAAATGTCTGATGAAAATGTTGATGAGCACAATATTTCTGCATGAATTGCTAAATGTGGTTTTTGGATCGGCCGTTTAGTCCCACAGTTTATTTCCCGCACTTTCCTTTTATTTTTGAGAGAAATTGTAGTGAGGAATTTATGTAAATGTCAAAGAAAGAAGACCAACTCCCATGAAGACGGATGCCACGCTTGAAGATGAAGATATCATTTGGGACCCACGGGGTTTCCAAAGTTGTATTTTCATTTTTAAAGCTACAAATTTGTATAATTTGGACTGTGGACTTTTGGACTCTTTCTTGTGGGACTGGCCGATCCACACATTTAGCTTTTCGTTAAATATTGACTCCGCATGAAACTGTTTTCTCTGATTAATTATTAATTCATGCATGTTTGTGCTCTGCTAGATAAATGACTAAAATTACAAGCATTGATTTCGAAGTACTGGAAGCATCAGGTAGAAACTATCTAAGCTGGCAGCTAGATGTAAAGTTTCACCTGCGGGCAAAAGTCCCTCATCGCTGCTGTGACTGAAAAAGAAAATGTTAGCGATATAGAGAAGGCGCAAGCCATCTATATTCGCCGCCATGTGGACAAGACCTAAAAGGCTGAATACCTTACGGTCGAAGATCCACTTGAGCTATGGACTGCCCTTGAGGACAAGTATAAACATCAGAAAGATGTTATACTCCCAAGGGCACGATACGAGTGGGAGAACCTGAGACTGCAGGACTTTAAGTCCATTGCTGAGTACAACTCAGCACTTTTTAGCATCACCTCACGCCTGAAGTTGTGTGGTGAGAAAGTCTCAGAAAATCGCATGCTGGAAAAGTCGTATATGTCCTTCCATGAAAAAGATGCGACACTCATGCAGCAATACCGTGAACGCAAGTTCACCAAGTATTCTGAACCGATGTCATGTTTACTCATGGCCGAGCAAACCAGAGAGCTTCTTCTCGCCACTCACAATATGCGCCCTCCCGGCACTGCCCCCCCCTACCAGAAGCTCACTATTCATCTTCCTTCAAAAAGAAGAGAGATAATAAAAGAAAAGAAAGACCACAGAAGGGGGGGTCAACAGAAAAATGCCAAGGGCCATGTACAACAGCAGCGAAATAATGAAAGTAAGCGGAAGTTCACGTGGCACAGAAATGACAAAAATTATGCACCCCACCCAAGAGGGAATGGGAAGATGAGTGCCATAATTGTGGCATAAAAGGCCATTGGTCCAGAGTGTGCCGAACTCCGCAGCATCTCCAGGATTTGTATAAAGAGAACAAGAAAAATAAAGCTGAAACATACCTGATAACCTCTGATGCTCCAGTCAATTTTTCAGCTGACAACTTCGAAAATGATGACATGCTTGTTTAGCCTTTACTTTTATCTTAGCAAATTGTTTAGAACATTTCATGTTATGAGAGCTTTTATATCTGTTTTGAATGAAAATTTTTAGACAATAAATGAATATGTCTATCTGAATATACATGTGCCTATACGTTTCATCTTTTGAAACTGCTCTCATAAATGATTAGTAGACAATAAACACGTACGATTTTTTCAATACAAAGCCCAATATCAGGGCCATATTGAAGATCCAGGGAATGCAACACTGTTGCCCCCCCAAACGTCACAAAAATAGAGGATGCACTAACCCCTCCGAATTCCAAAAGAAACTTTCAAAGTTTCAAGGACATCCGTTTCAACGGATTCCATTTGGAAACATCAAATGTAAATGAAAAAAAAAATTTACCGTATGCAATGTCTCAAGATAAAGGAGTAAAATCCATACTTGAACGTTTTGAGAGCCTTAGAGGCCTCTACCATACGAAGATTCGGAGAAAGGAAGCGGAATTAAACGGAGCACCTGAAGTGCCCGACATCAGCCTAGTTTTTACTCTGGCATGATGGACTTGGCCACCCTGGATTTGTGATGATGCACTGCATCTCATCCCATGGGTATGACTTGAAGAACCAGAAGATTCTTCAGAAGTGAGAATTCACTCGCATCCCTTGCTATAAGGGAAAAATTAATTGCAAGGACATCTCCACAAAAAGTTGAAAAAGAATCTCCACGCTTCCTCAAAAAGAATACAAGGAGATAGATGTGGATAAAATCCACCACCCCCAGTGGGCTATTTCGGTACTTTATTATACTGATAAATGCATCCTCAGTATATTCGTACGTGTGCCTACTACAGACCCGCAACTTAGCTTTTCCAAAGCTATTGACACAAAAATAAAAAAGTTGCGGGCACATTTCCCAGACAATAAAATATAGAAAATAAGTCTGGTTAATGTTGGGAAATATACCTCCCAGTCATTTCAAGAGTACTGCCAAGCAACGGGAATAGAAAATGAACATACAAGTGCCGCATGTTCATACCCAAAATGGGTTGGCAGAGTTACTGAAAAGTAGACTCCAATGGATTGAACGTCCATTAAATCCCGATTGCATATGGATGCATGGGGACATGCAAATTCTGCATGCTGCATCGTAAATGAAAATAAGACCCTCTGGAGGTTAGAGTCTCCAATGCAACTTGCATATGGAATGCCACCGAACATTTCTCTTCGGAGAATCTTCGGTCCGCAGTTTAAATCCCCATCGCACCAACACAAAGGACAAATATGGGTACTCAATGTCGCCTAGGTATCTATGAAGGGTTTGACTCACCCTCAATCAAAAGACACCTAGAACCCCAAACGGGGGACGTATTCAAGGCACATCTTGAAGAATGTGATCTCGATGAGACGAGTTTCCCAAAAATAGGCCCAGATACTGGAAAATCTGGCGCGAAGCAAATATAACGTGCGATACAAAAAGTTTGACCCACTATGATCCGGTAACAATACAATGTGTAGAAGAGATCTCGAAGATCCTCCACATACAGAACACTGTTCACCAATTACCGGAATCATTTATTGACAACCGGAAGATTGTTAGATCACACATCCCTGCTGCAAAAACTCCAGCTAGGATTGACATCCCAGAGAATGGATGCAATCCACCAGCAGCAGAAGTGGCTGATCCTTAACAGAAAAGAGGCAGACCACCAGGCTCCAAGGACAGAAACTCCTGGAGACCTTAAGACAATACTACCACAGGACAATGAGCTCCTCTCCACACCCTCACCCTTCCCGGAATCCACTGCAGAGGAATTGCCGGGAAAAAGTGAAATTAAGTAAATGTTGTACGTACTGGGGAGGTGTTGGACAGATAGAACATAGATTGTCGACAAATGTATTCACGTATCATATTGCCATATACATCGCAAAAGAGATGATGTTTGTAAATTATCGTTCCACACTCCGTTGCTAGAAGGCAAACATAGAGATTGGCCAAAATGTGGAACATGGCAATAAAAGATGAGCTGGACTCACTTATGAAACGTGAAATGTTCGGACCTGAAGTCCTGACACCAAAAAGGTATCAAACCTATGGATAAAACAAAGTATTGCACACATAAGAAAAATAAATACAAAATCGTATGCTATAAGGTACAACCTATAGCCCAAGGAAAATTTCGCTGAAACTAGGGATCGAACAAATTCAAATGAGCATGTCTCATAAATGATGCATCAGTCTCCCTAAGTTATCAAAAGCGAATACCTTACGATTTGGCGAAGGAAAATCATGGATATGCTGTTTTTGGATGTTGTGACGGCATACCTTCGTGGATATCTTGTAAAGAAAATTTCCACATTTCTTTAAATGCCTGAATAGACTTCGGGACGTCTATTCAAAATGAAGAAAAACAATAAATATAACAAATAAATGTACAACCAAGAGAATCACTCGACAAGTCAATGATTCCTACTGAAGGTTGTCTTTGCATCTGTGCAAAGAACAGGATTAAAGATCATAGTTGGAGACAACTAAAATCCCATCGGATCTCCTGAAGAGAAAACCGAACTACATGTACAAGCCTGACTTTTAAACATGAAATAAAAAGACCTAGGCAAAAATAAAGTCATGGCTCATAGAATCCTGTTACAAACGCCAAGAAGTGCGTTGAAGAAATTACAAGGACCATTGTCATCAAAAGTACACCTATTAGAGTATACTTACTGGATGTACAAAAAGAACCCTTCCGATCGCTGGAAGAGGGGGAGGATATAAATGGTCCCAAAGTCCCTTACCTAAGTGCGATCAGGCACTCCTGGCTAACTGCATGCGTCCCGATATAGCAATTGCAGTAAACTCATCAGCCAGAGATAGTTGGCACCTAAAAAGGGCCATTAGACCGGAGTTAAGCCTTCTGCGCTTCCTCCAAGGGTCGAAATATTTGGACTTACAAAATGTAGTAGCATCCTCCAATGTTTATGCGAATACAGGTTACAGGTCCGGTCCATATACTGAGAAATCACAGAACAGGTACCAACAGTGGGATGACCATCTACTGCAAATATGCAAAGAAACTTATGAAGGCAACATCATCCTATCATTCCGAGATCCTCACCATTCCAGAATCACACCAATGGTGTATTTGAGGGCGCCTGGTGGTACATCACATCCCAGTGACGACTGGGATAGAGGCTGGTTCTGTGGAGCTGACCATATAGTCTGAAGACCACATCATAGGCGACGAAAGTTAGCACACCTCTCCAGAGTTTCTGGATTCATCAGCTGCTTGATGGTGATAAAATTTGTAATCTGTGTACATTTTCGGAATATTGTAAATAGGAGTGATGAGATAAGCCTAAGAGATCTGAAAGCCTAAGAGCTTTTACAGATCAGGGGGAATTGAGGGAATTTGTACTCTTTTCCCTTAGCTATGGTTTTCCCACTGAGTTTTCCATAGCCAAAGGTTTTAACGAGGCAAATCAAATCAACTCTGGATCCCGAAGTATCCACCCCTCTGTGACGCTCAGAATCCAGAAGTATTCATGAGCAGAGTCACTTGTACAAATCAGGGGGAGTCAAAGAGCGTTTGCACTCTTTTTCCTTAACTATGGGTTTTCCCACTGGGTTTTCCATAGCTAAAGGTTTTAACGAGGCAAATCTCACCAACTCAGGATCCTGAAGTATCCACCCCATGTGAGACTCTTCTACGCTCAGAATCCTGAAGCATTCACGAGCAAAGTCCACACCTATGGCTGGATAAGGGGGAGTGTTGTGAACGGTTATTTAACCGTAGTTGGGTGAGATTCTGGGCTATCCTAGTGATAGGCACATATCATTGTAAGCCCATATTTGTATTCTCCCAATTGCCTATAAATAAAGAGCTGGGGGCTCCTCCCCCAATAGTTGATTCATAACACAAGTCACCTTCTCCCAAAATGGATGGATTTATAAAAACTTGGTGCAAGTGTATCCAGTCACTTCACATTTTAGACATTCTTTGCTTGGGATGTATGAAAGATGCATTTCGTTGGTTTGGGCCTGTGGGCTTTTTGGCAATATACTACTACTAGTGATATGGTGAAAGTCAATCTACAACATGTGGTCGAAAACATAAGCTAAGCCCGATTAAAAGTGAAAATTTTCAGCTCACGTTCGGCTCTAGCCGGATGGGCCCAGTCCGGTTAGTTTCGGCAAATCCTGCCAACTAACATGCAGACCCGAAGTCTAGGGTCGGGTTCGGATCCAGAGAACGGGTAATCTTTGACACCCTAAACCCGCAGTGATGCAAGTTCCTCGCAGCCCCAAACGGACAACGCAAATCAACAAGAAAAGCCTTATAATATTTGAAAAAAAACTTAAAAAGAAAAAGCCAAAAAAAAAAGCCCCTTCCTCTCGCTCTGCCCCCAACAAATCTACTCGAGGTCTGCCGTCGCCGGCGTCCGACAAGGAACGGAGCTGTAAGAGCTCTTATCTCTCCCTCCTCCATCTTTCCCTTTCTTAGTGCGAGACCGAGTTCGGAAATGAGGCGGTCGATATTTTCTTTGGGGATCTCCGACGGTACTTAGGTTTTAGTAATTACGGCTAGGGTCTAGGTAAATGGGGGTGTTAGTATGATTGGGGTTCGCATTTAATATATCGAAATCAATGGTTGAAGATCCGAATTTTGTGTCTTTCGGACGCCGGAACATTAAAATTTGGTTTTCTGATGCCATTTCAGCGTATGTCGTTGACCTTATCGGTGACCCCCTTTCCTTTTCGGGAAAAAAGGGGCCGATTGGTTGGTGGTGACTTGCCTCTGCCTGTTTGATTGCACAAAATGTTGCTTATATGCGTTAACAAATCCAGATTTGATGATTTTTAAGCATGGCATCTGTAGCTCTGTTGGACTGTCTCATTGAAATTGTTATTGGTGGGTTGTGATTTGGTTTCATCTACAAATTTATTGTGTTGCGAGAATCACAAGGTGAAGTTGTAAATCGGCCATACGGGTTGTTTAGTTTCTTTCGTGATTTAATCATGCATGTCATAACATAAAGGTGCACGTTTTTTTTGCTTTGGGGGACGTAAAAGGTTCAATGATTATATCAGATTTGTTTTAAACAATGATGGGAGACTTGCATTTTTTGTTTCTAACAGGCAGTGAAGGTTATGTTCGGAGAAAAAAACAAATTTGAAGTGTGCATTATTAAAGTGAATAACTAATTATGGTAGATCAAATCCTAATTAATCTTGTGGTCTCAAAGTGCAGCACATGAAAAAAAATCTACTTCTGTCATGATTGTTTGGTGGTTAGATACTTGGAAGCCGCTTCAGGAATTTACATTTCAACATGGGCTTAAGTACACGAGAAATACAACTACATCGGTAGTAACCTAAGTGAATCAAGTTGCATGACTGGTAATGTGTGTTTCCTTTGAAATAGAGACTGAACTGTGAATTAGGTGCTGCTTTGAGTTTTCTTTGCATATCTGTGGGAACTGGGAAGCAGCCTGTCTTTAACCACAAAAAGAATGTATGGACTTATGTGCTAATTCTTTACAGTTAAATTGCATCCTCAAATATATTGTTTGTATTTTTTTTATTTAGAATTTTCAACTATGTGCATGTTAGCAACTTATTCAGAGTATCATTCAAAATTTACTATGAATTGCTTGTTTCTTCATTCGCAGCTGTAAGGAAATTGGGAAATCTGATGGCTATGGTTGATGAACCACTCTATCCGATCGCTATTCTTATAGATGAGTTGAAAAATGAAGACATACAACTACGGTTGAACTCCATTCGCAGACTTTCTACTATTGCACGTGCACTTGGCGAAGAAAGAACAAGAAAAGAGTTGATTCCTTTTCTTATCGAGAACAATGACGATGACGACGAGGTGCTTCTTGCAATGGGGGAAGAGTTGGGTGTATTTATTCCATATGTTGGAGGGGTAGACCATGCTCATGTTTTGCTTCAGCCATTGGAAACATTGTGCTCAGTAGAGGAAACATGCGTTAGGGATAAGGCTGTGGAATCATTATGTCAAATAGGGGAACAGATGAAGGCCAGTGACATAGTAGACTGGTTCATCCCATTAGTGAAGGTAACATCTAAAGATTTTACATCCCATTGGAAGTGGTCTTATGTTATATATTCAGTTGCTATCAGTTGCGATTGTTTCATGTTTTCATGGAAATCGATGCTCATATATTAATTCCTGGATGAAATCTAAAATTGAAACACAAATTATACATGACATCTTTCATTCTATGTCCTCTTTTGCAATATGTTTCCAATGCAGTACAATGGAAAAGGTAAACGATAACTTATTAATTGGCGTAAACTTTATGGTTGTTAAAATTAAATCTTTTTAATTGGAGTGTGAGTGTGAGCTTGATTGTTTGTGCATTATGTCTGAAAAATCATTGCACGCGAGGCATGTGAGTCGGTGATAATCAAATCTCTACGGTGCGAGGTCTGATATTTTATTAAATCCCCTAAAATTTCCCCCAAAATTTCCTATTATAACCACCTTTCGCTCTGTCTATGTCATATTTGATATCACTGTCAAATTTTGACCCTTTTTAAAATTTTCTTTTCATCATCATCGTCCTTTTTAAAGTTAGGGTTAGATGAAAAATAAAAAAAATGAGAAAAACAAAAAAGGAAAAAAAATCAAAATTAAGCAAAAAAGGAAAAAAAAGAAAAAAAAGAAAAAAAAAAAGAAAACATTTTCAGAGGGAAAAAAGAAAAATTGAGAAAGAGATTACAAAACAGATCATTTTCAGTGTTATCAATCTTTCCACACAATACTCTTTCTTTCATCCTATGTCATATTTGGTATCAGAACTAAGGTAAAACTTATAAGGTTTGTTAAAATTTTTTAGGCATTGATAGAGAGAAGATTTAAGACATACATACTTAGAATGAGATAAAAATCAAACTTAAATAAAACTATTTACCTCGTACTTATAGAGATCACCTTTTAGAATACCTGAACGACCTACATCAAGGAAGTATATCTATGGAAGAATACATAACTAAGTTTAATGACCTATTTGTTTGGAATGAGCTACAAAAAGATCCTGGATATATCCTTACTAGGTTTCGTTTTGAGTTAAGTGCATAATCACATACATTTATCGTGAGATTCTTCCCTAGAATGTCGACAATATACCATAAGTTTCAATCTAACCCAAAATTTAGAATACATGATATCTTTTTAGATAAAAACCTTACTTTAAAGACGGGTACTAATCAAAGCGGCCCAATAACATCATTACCAAGGAGACAAATGAACAAACTAAATCTGAAACTATTATTACCAAGGAGACATGAAAAAACAAAGATTAAATAACCCTTACAACAGAAATATAAACCGTTGCAATGTTTCAAATATCAAGATTTTGGTCATTTTGCTAGTTAGTGCTCCAATAGGAGCTTACTTGTGGGAGAAGATAGTAATGAGAATGGATTAAATAAAGAAAAATAAAAATACATTTTATCAGAGGATACTGGTGAGAAAAATAATGATCTAGATGAATCTAGCATCTGCTTTCATGTTATTATGTATCTAGCCATCACACTTAGGAGTGAGGAAGATTAGCAATGGATAAGTATTTTCTTTACTTACGTTAAAATTGGAGATACATTAAAATTGAAGATAGATCTTTTAAAATGATGATTGATGGAGATAGTTATACAAATTTAGTCGCTAAGTTATTTCTAAAGAGATGAGATTAAAAAGTGTATCTCACCTATTGTCTTACTACGTTATATGGTTTGATGATAACTCACATTCTGTTATCCAACATTGTCTAATACCTGTTTAGTTTTGAACTATCAGGATAACATCTAGTATGATGTCATACCAATAGATGTTACACATATTCTGCTATGTAGGCCTTAGCTATATGACTTAGATGTTATGCATTATGGGAGAGCCAACATATGTACCTTTATATTTGGAAGAAAAAATATGTTCTTCCCTTGCAAACCTAAGGGTATAGTTAAAAATCAAAAGAATGCGTTGATCCTAGTAAGCCATTAACTCAGATATCTCATCATATGATTCAGAATTTTTTAGAGTTAGGCCTTGATCTTATCCCCAGTGCATTTCTGGAGTATTTTGTATATCATTTGAGTACTTTGCTTCCCAACATTTATGAAATTCTTGCAATTAACAATGATACTCACAAGTCTGTTATAGAACCAAATAGAAATTTATAGAATACTACAATTATGGATGATTAGATGATTAGAGTGTGCCCAAACAAGTTCGTCTTAGAACCAATAAGGAGGGTTTTCATGCATCACAAAGGTTCTTAATAAGCTATACCGAGTGATGATCTTGATATGATTGAGTTAAAAATTATACTGGAGCTAGATGATAGATCTTTAGCAGTAACATTCAGTATTCATCCTTTGCATGTGTCACCATAGAACTGATCATATCATTCTGTCCAGTTGTATTATTTCTGTCGTCATGCACCAGATAGTGAAATTCTTAAAGCCTGAAAGAATGGTGAGGATCCAATTTGAGATTCTAATGTAGTTTTTAAAGATTTCTTGTTGAGTTATTTAAGTTTTTTAATTTTTTGTTGAGAATTTTATAGGAGTTTCGTGTCTTTTAGTTATTTTGATACTTTATTCACACATCGAGTGTGTTATATGATGAGTTGTGTTGTATGTCTTAAACTTATTTTCTTTTCATTAAATAGAATTTGGGAAAATTTGGTGTAAAATTTATGTTTGTCAAAATTAAATCTTTTGAATTGATGTGCAAGAGCGGGCTTGGTTGACTGGACGTGAGATCCGAAAAATCTTCACATACAAGACGTGATTCAGTAATCATCAGATCTCCGGTGTGTAAGGCCAAAATTTTTAGCAAAATTCAAATTTGATCAATTCTCTAAATTTACTCACCACAAATCACTTCCTCTTTTGTTTTGTGTTAATGAGGCTTGACAAGTACTCTGTGTGTGTTATTCGTTATGAGAGTTTTTATTTGGTTTTTCATCTTTATTTTGTTTAAAAGTAATTTGTGAACGTTCCTAATTCTAAAATACTACCCTATACTACTATAAACATTTTAAGATCTTAAAGCCAATGGATCTTATGTCACCCTCCCTCACTACCTACGTTTTGGGGGGAACACTATATTTTTAGCACTCTTCAATTTTTTCCTTCTCCCGTTATGTAGCTATAGCTGTTTCCCCTTAGGTTACTGCTTTTCTTGTCCAGCTATACCATACTCTTCACGATCTCCCCCAGGCATAAACTTTATCTCCATCTGAAGCATACTCCTCTTTATTAGTGTAGCTCTAGTCTTCTCGACTCTGGTACTAGAAGCATATTCTCAGCTGCCGTGACGCGGGCCGCCAATTGCTTGTGTCACATTGTGGGGGGATGGTGCCTTGACTTCCCTGTGGTTCTATCCCTGACTCCCCTGTGGTCCCTAGCTTGTCTCTGTCCCCCACATCACTCTCTGATCCACCTTCGTGTCGCTGATTGCTGGGATGGCTCCAGCTGGTGCCTGTCGGACATCTTGGTCCTCACATTGGGCTTTTCCACCCATTCTCCCTGGGTCCAGCCCTGACTCATGGGCATGTGATTCCTGGGGGATGCACTCTTTCCTCAGCTTGGTCGTCCACTAGGGCATACTCTCCCCCTTATCGTCTTCTTGGCTAAGTCTGGTTCCCTGGCACTCCCCAAAGTTTGCAGTCATCCTCCTTCGTGCTCTCTCCGACAAGCTACCCACCACCCACCATCTTATTCGCATAGGTGTCTGTTATGATCCACTAGGGGTTTGATGATAAAAAGGGGATTTTTACGGGGAACGATGAGATTTTTTGGGAAAGGTGTGATTTTTAGGGTTTTAGAGAGGAGATTTGGGATAAAAGAGGGATTTTTATTGAAGATAAACTGAAATAAAGAAGATACAAGATAATGGTTGATCCCAAGCCGCCGATTCGAGAGTTGGTCACGCTCTCCAATGAAAAAAAGATAATCTCACCTCAAGGTTGTCTTCACAATAATCAAGCATTAGAAATCCCTCAGCCCCCTCCTACCTATAAATAGAATTCAGAAATAGGCAAAATTACAGAAAAACCTAAAAAGACTAAAATTTTTCAAAACGTTCCTAAAATCTGAAATTGTCCAAAACGTCCTTGATGTCCCAAAACGTCCCTTATGGGTCAAAAGTACAGATCTATCATTATTGTGCCCCCGACTTGTGTGCATATCTATCATTGTGATCAATTTATCAATGTCCAAGTGCCACCACTTGTGTGTTGTATTCTTCTCACCAGGAGTCTGCCTGCTATCTCTTCTTCCGTTGTGAGTTCAATAGTTATATTTGGGCGGTTGCTAAGCTCAAGCTGGGACTTCCCTCCTGCTCTAGATCCCTCCGTGTGGACGCACCAATTTTTTTTTGCAAAAAACCACCCACTCTCACATATTTGCATGTTAGCCATCCCCCTCACATCATCCCACTTTACAAAAAAACCACCAACTCTCACATATTTGCATGTTTGCCATACCACTCCCACTTCGCAAAAAAAAAAACCCAAAAAACTCACATAATTGCATCTTTGGCCTATGGGCTTTTCCCCTTATAACTCCCAAGGATTTTGAGTTTACCCTTTTACCCCCGACGATACCGACACACACCCACACTTTTCGATTCTTTTCGGTTGTGCGTGTTCACCGCCTCGTGTGCGTCGGTATTTTTTCTTGTGCCGTGCATTGTGCACGGGTTATTTCTAGTATATATATAGGGATTAATGGGTATCATACGCCATATGAGAGGGTGTCTCATATGCCCTCTCACATAAAGGGGGTCAAGTACAAAAGTACAAGGCCCTTTTATGTGAGAGGGCATATGAGACACCCTCTCATATGGCGTATGATACCCATTATTCTCATATATATATATAATATAGCAAAAAGGGGGTCAATTGCTCATGGAGAATTTCCTCCTTGGCAAACTAATGGCCCCCCTATATTTTTGAATTTTTAAAAATTGTTATACACATTCTAAAATCCCAAAACCCCAAATATGGGTGAAATCTAGTGGTATTTGACTATCGATTCACATGCTGCAAAAGTTCTATCAACGGTTAGATTGACGGTCAAATATCGTTGGATTCACTTTATTTTTGGTGAGGTAATCCTCTATCACTTGTACAATATATTCCAAAAAATCCAAAAAAATAGTGGGAAGGGGGCTGTGAGTTGGACCCAGGAGGAAATTCCTTTTTGGCTAGCTGAGACCAATTATTCTCATATATAAATACACACATATATAAAAGAATAAAGTATACGAGTATTCGACGCAGGACATGTCCTACACCGGCTCTATTATAAAACTTCAATTTTCAGTCTTTTGTCAATGATGAATACCATTTATCTTGATACATCATGGGTAATGAACATACCAAAAATCAAGTGAACTCAATGTTATTTAACCATCGATCCGATTGTTACAACTTCAACGGTTTTAGAACAATAACACTTTTTAGAACGAGCCGATCGAGGGTCAAATTTCATAGGGTTCACCCATAGTTGGGGGTTTGGGGGTTAAAATGTGTAAACAATCCTAAATAATTTTTTTAAAAAACAAAGTGATATATTTTTTTTGAAAAAATGAAGTGAAATGTGATGTTTTTGACAGGCGGTGTAGGAAATTTCCTACACTGAACGCTCACATACCTTAACATGTGTGTGTGCGCGTGAGAATAATAAGAAACATATGCCATATTTGGCTAAGCCATATGTCACCTTTTAAAACTCCACATTCTCATATTTTTTGGAAGATCAGAAGCGTTCATTTTGTTATTCACAGTCTACAACCTTAAAACATCAAAAGTCGGGTGAAACCAAGGGGTACACATTCTAAACATCAAAACACCAAAAGTCAGGTGAACCCAAGGTGGTTTACACGTTCATTGACTTGCCTTGCCGTAAAAAGTTTTATTCATACAAAACCGTTAAATTTGTGATGGG